>NW_019060732.1:1253-20629 GCF_000696155.1 Zootermopsis nevadensis | reverse complement strand
GCCAGGCAGGGGACGGGCGCTGCTGGTCTGGGCCGTCATGAGGCGTCGCTTCACCGACTGGCGTCTTGTTCGTCGCAATTTCTTATCGCAGGCCTGCTCCCGAAGGCGCTTCTGCATGCGGGCCTCCTGAGGGATGTAGACGTAATCTGAAAACAGAAAGAATGACTTTCAGGTCACAGCATTCTGAAAACGGTTGCTTCTTATCGCGTGGTTTGACGTGAGAGGAGGAAAATCAGCGACATTCATACATCATGCAACACAGAAAGACAGGAACAGTAAAATGCCTTTTGATCATATCTAATCGCAAAATTAAATGTTTAAGTTCATCCCATTTTAATATTATAACTTCTCGATATCTGGGTTCTGGTGCCGTGACTCGTAAGTAGATGAAAAGGTTTTGGAGAAAATAAAGACTCGTCAAAAGTTCTCTTACTTCAAATCGCCAGCAGTCAATCCCAAATAAATCAAAATCGGTGAGGTTTCTCAGAATTTTCGGCTACATTTTTTGGAATGTTCTGCTGCTTTTTGATGTTAAAAGAGAATTAATTACTTGCCAGGATATTTCCTCTTATGCTCCGCGGCCGCCTGGCGTGCGCGGGCAAAATACTCGTCCTTGTGCACTCCTTCAATGGCCCTCCACATGCAACCAAGTCTGCAAGTAGAAGAAGAAAAACTTGTAAGAACACAGGCAGGTGGTAGGACGAACGTCCAAGGGTAAAGGCAAAGGCAGTGGCGTATGAGAGCGCACGAAATGTTTCAGCTGTTCTGGACAATCAGAACATTTTCAGCAAGTGGAAATAAGATATCCAATTTCGAATTTACCTTATGCATACTCTGCCAGTTTTGGATCTTTACACTTTTACAGTGAAAGAATTGTTCCGGGCGGTCTCATAAATTCTTCTTCTCTACTGTAGGCTAGACTTCTGTCCTGTATATCATGTGTTCTGTTTATAATTAAGTAAATATAGATTCATAATCTAGCAATGAAAATCAAACCAGCCTTTAATTTAATGTGCTGAGTTTGTGAGTCAAATTTTACAAGATTCAACCCCCCCTTTTTTTAATTAATTAATTAATTACTAGGGCTCATAGTTTATCATCATAATTATCAGCATTTGTCTTTTTCTCTCTTTGAGTAGAACAAATTTCAGAACATGAGAAAATTCTCACACATAATTTTACAGGTTCGCACCGTCGCCATGTTTATAATCGTTAACTTAGTACAATGATCATGTCTGCTGAATTCGAATATCTTTGAAGACAATCTGTCATTCACGAATGCTCTGCACATTAAATTGTTAACAAGTAATTGTCCTGAAGTACATTTTGTATTACAACTTACCTCACGCTGATCTGATTGTTGCTGTCTGCAGGGTACAGGGCAGCCAGTTCTTTTCTCCATTCATTTGAGAAGATCATGAAGGCGTTAGGCGGCCTCTTTATCTTTGCGCACTTTGGTGTTTTTATTTATGGGATTTGCATGATTCTCGGTGTAAATAAGGATTATTTCCTTAAACGACATTTACCAGCTGATATATGGAATTGTGAAGTCTGTTTACGGTTTTAGTCCGTAAATATTATTTAAACGTGTTTCGATTTCAAGGGTTTAAACCGTAAATGATTATCTGCGTTGTGCATGTCCTCATAGCAACCACCAGAGTTTACAGAGGAAACGAATGGATTGTGTACATACATACTCGTATATCATTTCCGTCATTAATAATAACACGACAATAACACCAACAGTTGTCACAGCATCATAATAGAAAATACCGCATTAGCTGTCCGTCACAGCTTCTACAAGTCTTGTTCGTTCGTATTTACTTATTTCTCCCTCCTTTTCTTTTATTGCTAATGAGGGTGTGAATAATGACCATCACAAAGTCTAAATTTAAAGGAACGAGAATTTTGTCTTCCAGCATTTGTCTTTTGCACTAAAAAGGTGGATGAAACTCCGCCCGAAGAGAAATCGTTCATAGGAATGGCTTTGCTTTGTACTGCAGACATCATGTCTTGCAGACTGGATTTCTGGACAGAATGATGTCTGGGTGGGGTGGAGATTTTTAAACTCTGTATTCCTGAGACAATAATTTTACTAGGGATATTTAAATCCTTCATTTTATTATGCATAAGATTTTCACAAAGTGACGAAAATTGTTCCTCAAATATTCATTAGGCACACACAAAATTCGCAAAAATATTAATCGGTTTCCACCGTCAAGATTTCTTGGGTACTGGTAAATACATAAAATTTGGGGGGGGGGAAGAAACGTACCCAAGGTTTTAAACACATCAATAGAATTCTGCCGAGGACCCCTCTATAGGTCTCTGGCAGTTCCATAGGATGAAATCTAGACTCAACTATTAGCGGTACAAAAACACACTCCACACCTATAGAGCAATTTGAGTGCTACACTCCGTACAAATATGTCCTCACATCTTCCTGAAAGCTAAATCAATACGCCATATGTGGAAGAATACCACAGCCTGCACGTTTTAATGTGTGCTTTGATTTTCCGACGTTGGCCACTCTGCAGGAAGCCATCTTGGGAGGTACTTTCGTTTCCGCAGAGGGAGTGCTAACGGTCGGACCCTAACATAACCTAAAAGCAGGTTCCTCTCAGCTCAGAACCTTTTCTCTGCTATCTAAAATTGTACAATTAAAATATACAAAACCTTGATTTTACCCAGTTTCAAGATGGGTGTGAAGGTTGGTCTATAACACTAAGGGAGGAATGTGGACTGAGGATGAATGAGAAAAGTGGCTGAGAATATTTGGACAGAAACAGAATGAATGCTAGGCTGGAAAAAGTTACACAAGAGATGGGCAGGGCATCTAGCCCCATTTAAGACAAGGAGTCTGGTAGGCAAACCAAATGGAAAGAGACAACCAGAAGATCTAGACTGGATTCATCTGGCTCAAGATACCAACCAGTGGCACACCCTTGCAAACATGGTAATCAACCTTCAGGTTCTATAAAATGTTTGGAATTTCTTGAGTGATTGGGCAAATGTTGGCTTCTGAGGAAGGACTGGGCTTTTTGGAAGAGCAGAGCTATATGACATGTCCAAAGATGCTGCCAACACATATGTAAAAGTGCCTAATAGAGAAGTCCAGGAAGATGTTAAGGAGAAGTATAAGGAAATTCTTTATTGATGTATTTGGATTTAGGAAAGAGAACCATGATAGCTGCAGAACATTTTTTTTACAACATTACTGCCTCTGTAAATGAAGATGATTAATAAAAAAAAGAAAATGTTTACTGCATTTCACAAAAGTCAATGAAGCAGCTCTCCATTGTCCAATGTTCCTGTAACGTATCAGACTACAAATGTAACAGTGAATTAAGTGGCACTCATGGTTAGGGTCGATATTGCAGTTATTATACAAAAGCTGTTCCTTTTAACGTTAATCCTCCCCCCCCTCAGGGTGCTCTGTTCTCTCGAAATGTCAGTGTTTACTCCAGTAAACCACCTTACATGGCTGGTAGCCCTAGAAGAAATCATTACATTCAACGTTGGACGTAACATAAAATCATGAAAATATGTAAAGTAAAGTAAAGTTTGTCCCACTATATGCCATGTAGGCGTTTGGGGTGAGTGGAGGTATAGCTCCTCCCTTCCTTGACCTCTGCACTAGATGGGGGTGAGTGGTCAGCATCACGCCCCGGCCGGCTTTACCCCCGGTTCCCATTGTAGAGGAGGCTGGGTGGGCCCCAGAGCCGGTCTGGACGCAGAGGCTAGAGGAAAAATCCTCTGCCCCCGTTGGAGATCGAACCCCGGTCGTCCAGCCCGTAGCTAGTCACTATACTGACTGAGCTATACCTAATTTATATTTGTGTTATCTTTTCAATCATCTTAACTTTTAAAATTGTTTTCCTGTCATATCGTAGCATAGCAATTCAGATAAAAGATTTTGCGAAATAATGTTGACATCTATCACCACAAAAGCAAAAGCTAAACCCACACCACAGTAGAAACTGAAAATATGTACCTAATTTATATTTGTGGAGTACAGTCAATCATCTTAACTTTTAAAATTGTTTTCCTGTCATATCTTAGCATAGCAATTCAGATAAAAGATTTTGCGAAATAATGTTGACATCTATCACCACAAAAGCAAAAGCTAAACCCACACCACACTGGAAACTTCAAATAATAGGTCTTCTGAATTTGAATGGCTTTGAAGACAATTTGTTGTTCACAAATGCTCTGCACATTAAATTGTTAACAAGTAATAGTTCTAAAGTACACCTTGTATTGCAACTTACCTCACGCTTATCTCATTGTTATTTTCATGTGGGTATTGCAGAGACATTCTCTTACGCTATTCATTGGAGTAAATGATGAAAGCATTTGCTGGTCTACAGACTCTCTGATTCCACACAACAGCAAGATGACACTTTGCTGTTTCTTTTCCATGTTTTACTTTTCTCTTCTGTTGGCCATGTTTCTTCGGCTCAACTTGTATTTTGTCCCGGTGCATGTTGTCATCTTTATTTCCTGAAAGAATAGTGGAATCCATACATAATACAGTTTTAAAAGTATAAGATTCAGAATATGGTCAGCAGCATAATAAAACATGGCTGTTTCCAAACTTTTTTCTTCTCTGAAGAAGTACAAACATCTTAAGCAACTATAATGGATATTTTACAGGATCAAAAGTGTTTCTCAGGCAGTAAATTTAACACAAATTGCCAAGTAGACATTCATTGATGCAAGAATATTATTAGCAGAAACTGCGGAGGTAAATGGAGTTCAAAATTGACTCATGCTGTCATTTTGACTTGAAAACCAATGGACTGATTTTGATCAACTTTTGTACTGAAGGCACAAATTTGTTGAAGAATCCAAAATATCTTAAAGATGAGCCCAAATTATAAAATATTTTGAATAATTGCTATTTATATGACAGCAAAGTTAAAATCTGAAAATGATACCAGAGGAATCACGCCAAAGTCTACTCACTTCAAGTTACTTTTTTTGGGAAAAGAGAGATCTTACCTTTGTCATCTAAGATGCAATTCACAAACGCATCTAATTCATCTTTTAGTGTTGTTTCTGGAACACAAAAATAGAACAGAGTCAAGTATTATATTCAGCCTACATTATTTTTTTGTATCTAAAAGAATTACAGTTTTTTGTGAAATCACAAGGCAACACCATAACAACTTGGCATCAAATAAAGTGAGAATTATTAAATATGTATCACAAGTTGCAGGTAAATACACTACATATAATGAAACTAATGAAAATGGTAATCCATTAGTTCAGTTTTGCAGAATAAATAACTTAAAGGTAATAAGGAATAAAGGACATCAACAAGATTTTTATATTTCAGTATTTTTCTGAATTATCTGATAGATAAGTTATTTCCAAAAGCAACTAACATATTAGTTTTGCTGTATTTGATGCAAGTAATAGTGCCCCAGCAACAGGAATAACTAATATTTTCCACCCATGCATCATGTTTTAGTTTCTTGGGAGAAATTTTACCTACGAGATAAATGAAATTTTACATAATAACTTACGAATCAACATTTCTGTCAGAGTCTTGTGTATATAGGATGAGAAAAAAGTCTTGAGTATAATTGTAGCTGCCAGTAAAATAGGCTTACTTACACACAGTCTGTTTTATGAAATATCTGCATAGAAGTCTGAAAATGACAGCAGAGGAAACATGCCAAAATCGTTATTCACTTCAGGTTACTTTTTGGGACGAGAGAGGTCTTACCTTTTTCATCTAAGATGCAGTTTATATATGCAGCCAACTCGTCTGTCATAGTTGGTTCTGGAAAAACAAACAGAACAGAGTCAAGGATTACATTCAGCCTACATTCTTTTTTCTGTATCTAAAAAAAGACAGTTTAGTGAATTCACTCGGCAACACCACAACAACTGGGTATCAAATTAACTGAGAATCATTAAATTTTTACTGCAAGTTGCAGGTAAATACACTGTATATAATTAAACTAGTGGAAATGGTTATCCATTACTTCAGTATTTCAGAATGAATAAGTTAATGTTAATGAGAACCTGGTTTCTCTATTAGATTATTTATAAAGGTACATGGACAAGGAACATTTATAAATAATCTGTTATAATAAAGGACTTGACAGTTTTTATATTTCAGTATTTTTCTGATTTATCTGATAAGTTTTTTTCCAAAAACAACTAACTAATTGGTTTTGCTGTATCTGACATAAGTAATATAGTTCCCTGACAACAGTACAAAGAAACATGGCTGTCTCCAATGTACCAGACCCTGAGAACACATAATTTTCTTCTTTTGCTGAAGAGTTACAGACATAGGAAGCTTAAGTAATAAAAAATGCTTGTGTACAGAAGGGGTGAGGTTTAAGTAACATCATATGCGAATTGTGAGTGACAGACAAACAGTTTTGTGTTTCAAATGACACTACGAATAAAAATATTTACTACTACGGAACAGCATTACATGCATGCTAATGAGTGGTCGATTAATGAATCAGCCTTTCTGTCAGTCTTATGTAAGGCATAAATGGTACTTTTATTATACTTATGCAATATCAACTCATTTTAATTTGAGGTCACATTATGGAGGTAAGAGCCCCAAAACTATTCTGGGAATTGGCTTATGTATATAGGATGAGAAACAAGTCTTCTATATAATTGTAGCTCTCTGTAAAATAAGCTTACTTACACATGGTCTGTTTTATGAAATATCTGCATTGGAGTAACTGATTTTGAGAAAATAAATGGTAATAAGCACACAGAATGGCACAGAATCCAAGACACAATGGTCATCGCAAGTCATAAAGTTGTATCAAGGCAGAAGGTGGCCACTTTGAATATTTAAGAAAATAAGTAATTTGTTTATGTATGTGCTTGCAAAGATGTTTGTAAGGACAGACATGAAAATTCATTAATTTAAATAAATTCTAAAAAGAAACATTGATATGCATTTTCATTTCAACATCTTGTGAGTGCAACTGCAATGGACATTTCCACTGATGTCTACGAGATTTACAACATATTTCATGCACATACAAGTCACCTGCCTTGCATAAATGAAACCATTTTAATGCAGCCTCCTTTTGAGTAATTCTGCCATATTGTTTACAGTATTATTAGGTCTTCTGGGAAAAGAGACCAAATTTGGGAGATGTTTTAATAATTGTCATCATTGGCTCAATCTAACAATAACACTTGAATTAAATTGGAAGCTGACCACACAAAGCTTGTTTGAAATGTAAATAGGCCTGAAAATAAAATAATACGTAGGCTATATTAGGAAGAGACCATACGCAAGTTACTTTATTGTAAAATTGCCTTCAAGCTTGACCAACCACTGACAATGTAAAACTGTTTTGTGATGACTTTGTTTTTGCAAGGAATGGATTATGATTAAATTTGTTTTTAGGGACATTTCAAACTTTTCTGCACATTCAAATTCTTTTTTAAAAAAAATAGGCAGTATCTTACAGGATCAAAATTGTTTCTCTTGAAATATGTTGAACACAAATTGCCAAGTAGACATTCAATGATGCAAAAATGTTATTAGTAGAAGCTGTAGAGATAAATGGAATACAAGGTTGAATCATGCTGTCATTTTATGACTTGAAATCCAGTGGACTGATTTTGATAAACTTTTGTACTGAAGGCACAAATTTGCAAAACAATCCAAGATGTCCTAAAGATGAGCCCAAATAATAACACATTTTGAATAATTGCTGTTTAGAAGACAGCAAAATTAAAATCTGAAAATGACAGCAGAGGAAACACATCAAAATCTTTACTCAATTCAAGTTACTTTTTTGGGAGGAGAGAGAGGTCTTACCTTTGTCAAACAGGATGCCATTGATGAAGGTATCAAACTCCTCCATGTTTATACTTGGTATACTACGAACCCAGAAACAGAACAGTCAAGGATTAAATTCAGCCAACATTTTTTTTCTGTATCTAAAAAAATGGCAGTTTACTGAATTCACTAGGCAACTTGGGATCAAATTAAATGAGAATAATCCATTAGATGAGTTTGCATAAATGAATAATTTAATTGTAATGGTAGAGGGGTAACTGATGTGCACTTTGACCGTTTAGAAGCATCATGACCAAATACTTGTGATGAAGCAAACAATGGGAAAATGCTTTGAATATAACACAGACGTGCCTGTGTTATTTATTGATCTCAGGCAAGCTTTTTACAGCATATATAGAAGTGAATTATTTATTGCTTTAGGATCTTATGCTATTGCAGAAAAAATAAAAAGGAACTGAAGATAAATGAAATATTGTTAGAAATCCAAACAAATTTGTGCTAATGTTGATGATATTTTCTTGGTTGCAAGAAATGTTCCAGCATTAAAGGAATTATTATCTGCATTTGCAGCTGAGGGAAGAAAAATGGGTCTAGAAATTAATGAAGTGAAATCTCAATACATAAAAATGCCCTCATTACAAGCAAGAACATAACCTCAAAACTTACCTATAGGTGATTTCAATTTTGAAGGTGTTGAAAGTTTTACGTGTTGGGATCAGTGAAAATAAAATTTGGAAAGACATTCATTTTAAAATGATGACAGCAAACCATGCTATTGTGTACATACTAATCTTTGTCCCAAAACACTAAAGTAATATTCAAAACTGAACAAAATCTATTCTAAGTTATGTGTCAGAAACTTGGACAATGACTTCAGAAGAAATAAAGGCCCTTAGAATGATGAGGAGGAAGAGGATGTGTAGAAATTATAAAATTCATAAAATCTGTGACAGATGGTGAGGGCATAATGAAAAAATTAATAACAAAAGAACGCATAAAACATTAGGACAACAAAAATGGAAGGAAGACTGGTAGACCAGGTAAGAGATGTAGAGATGAGGCTGAAGAGGATTTGAAAATTGTGGGAATATGAAATTGGTATAAAGTGGCTAAGGACCACCAAGAATGGAGGGAAAATGCACTGAAAGCCAAGGTCCACAATGCCTATAGTTCTTGAAAGGAAGAAGAGTGATGTTGAATGGCAGGATGATGAAATGAATTAGTTGTAAAGGACGTGGAGGGAAGTGGTCATGGCCTAATTTAAGGTTTGCCTTTAGGAACTGAGGGAAAGGAGGACAACCCCATCATGTTCGCTGCTCTCTGAGCCAAGATTCTTGCCCATAACCTCTGGAATGAAAATAATGAATTGACTGCTACTTTGGGTATAACCAGGTATTGAACACATTACTCCTTTAATTACATTGTGAAACATGGATTTTCAGCATTATTTTCTACATGTATAGTCGCTTTAACATAAAAATCTGAATAGTAGCCTTCTCATGATAAATGTGAGGAAATTTCCCTATTGTAAATAACAATAAATCTTCAATCAGTATAACTGGTATTGGGGGATATTTAAACCTGGGAACATGTAAAATGAAAAAGGAGTGACGTTCGTTTTACAAATAACAATACTATCAGTGCTAGAATCCTATAAGTTAATCCCTCTTCAAATTATAATTCAGTCAATGAGGTTATACCATTCTTTGACGTACTCGAAAACATTTATCTTGAAACTAGCACATTACCTCCATTTCAGTACTATATAAATTACATAAATTTAGAATTTATTTTACAGGCCTACAATGTGCTTTAATTTACTGCTAAAATACTTTTATTAACATTGTATTGCATTGATGTTAATCTATATTAATGTTGGATGTGAATACCTTATATTTGGTTCTACGTATTTTATGCCGGAGTACATTTCACACGTTTTCAGTTAATATTACATGCCTCTCTAAATTTGAATTATTGTGATGATAAAATTTTTAAACAGTTGCATCACCTTTAATGTCCATGTACTTAGAATGTTTCGTACTTGCAAATAACACGAAACCTTCCATTTTTCTTCAATTAATTTATTATCCATTTATAACTGAATGGTTAAAGTTACCGTAATAAGGGATATTGTGCTTAAAATTACAAGTATTTTTCAGAAAATGAAAGAGTACTCACAGGTCGTCGTAAACAAATTTTTCGTACGATGGGCGTTAAATTATCTTGTAACGTCACACCAATCACAGCGATACTAAAGCATCACGTGAGTGCTATTTCCAATGCATGCGTAATATGCATAAAAACTATTTAAAATATTCTCGATAATTAATATATATAAAATAAATTTAAATTAATATCATATGTTAACTTAAATTAGAATTTTTGTGATAATAAAATTTAGAACAACAGTTACGTTATCTGTAATGTACGAAAAAGATCTTTCATCTGTCCTCCTTCAATTTTGACGTCACAGGAATCGCAGCGATACTGAAGCATTGCGTGAATCTGTGTCGGATAGATGCCTAAACACTCGTAGAAATACGATTTAAGCCAGTCTGGATGGTTAATTTATAGGTAATAATAGATTTAATTTATATAATACACTTACGCTCCGTATGACTGTCTATTAAAAAGTTGACCTGAAATTGCAAATGGTTGTTTCCGATCTCGTGTTAAAGAGAATGTACCTAAAAATCTCATGAAATACTTTACGTCAACAGTTACAGACATGGTGTGAATATAAAACTTTGAGGTTATGTTCGACGAATTTCACATAGTGTGTGTATATAATTAAGTTCTTTGTCCCTTCAAAGAAAACCAATTTCTGACATACTTACGGTTGCAAGTGATGATGAAAGCATTTGACCTGAGTCAGTTTTGATCATATAATCATCTCTTCATGAGACAAGACCACCAACTCATGAACTACATTGAATTATAGGAGATGGTGCACAGGCATAATGATTGCAGCTGAGTATAAGTGACAGTTGCAACTGTATTTGGTTGAATTCACTATTTACACTGAACTCAATAATTAACCTTTGGGCTTGAAGTTCATCTAATTAATAATTAAAAATTCAGTTGCTACTGCAAAGAAAACAATCCGTCACCAAAGATCTGTTGTTGATGCTGTTTATGGAAATAATTGATGTGTAATTTGAGAATAATATGAAACCCATAAATATATTCTGTGGTAAAATGCAGAATTACCGAACATTAAAGATGGTGGCACACACAGCCTTAAAAGGTTAATATTAATTTTGGAACGTTGTTATCAGAGCAATGACTACAAGACTAAATTGTTAATTGACTTCACTGGAATGCTGTCTGAACATGTGAGTATATCATTAGAATGTAATTACATTCTATAGGTCCGTCAGTGTTTTGATCAAGTTGCATAATTTTAAATGTATTTCTCTTTGCTGCACTGGAGTTCTGTTCTATTTAGATCCATATTCTTTTGATCATATTATATGAATTAATTCCCCTTTTTTGCCACTGATGATGACCTCTTGAGGTGGATACACGTTTAGCATTAGTGTCCTGTATAATGTAAACAGTTTTGTTTGTATGTTTATTTTTTATAGTCCAATGCACTATGTGGTATGCAAGGTTTGAAGGGAATTTTCTGTTTGTCATCACATTCAGGCTGACCCTGGGGTTAATTTACCTTACTAAAGAATCGATCAGTATCTTATGCTCTTCCCCAAGTGGTAAGAGCATAAAACTGTACCTCCATCCCTCATACGTCGTCGTGTGGTGATTAACCTTATATGTGTCCTTCTGGAAGAGGGGTTTAAACCCTGTACATGAGGGCTACTGGACAGTCTTTACCTCTGGGATTCATGATTTAGTAGTGTTTTATTGCATTGCATGGTCAGCTGGGCAGAACGTAAGCCTGGACACATTTGATGAAGGTTAATGAAGCATGAGGACATCTTTACCATTTACTTGCATTAACATTACTTTGTGCAGCCACAGCTCCGTACTCTGGGACTCTTAGGATCTACAATGTATTTTTTTCTGTCTTGTATCATTTCCCAGGAAGTCTGTTTATCCTTTGTCTTCTTTTTAAAAATTGACATTATCTACATTTCAGAACAAACATAACGTAGTGTATCTTTTTCAATTCCTGTTAACTCTCATTTTTCCAATCTGAATGAATCTGATTTTGGCAGCATTTCTTTTCTGATTTCTTTCCCCTGTCCCATAAATTGCACTCCCTTTAACCATCAATGGATTTTTAACCTGTAATTCATTGTTTCCATAAGCATTTGTTACCTTCCGTCTTGTTAGCTTAATGACGTATGTCATCTTGTACTATTTTTCCTGCTGTAACATTTTTTCACTCTTGTGCTTGGAATTGTAGTACGTCAGACAAGGTTACATTTGTAAACAGAATAACACAACAGAAAAGTAACATAGCACTACGATATGACAAAATATCTGTCAACGTGATTAACACGGTAGCAAGAGTCAGGACCCATTGGTTATATTGAATCAGGAGAAAAATTTTAATGGAAAACAGACCATCAGATGACTCGTGTAAAGGAATTGCCAAACCAGTTTATAAGAAGGGAAACAGGAAACTATAAAGGTGTTAGACATTAAAAATTAGCAGAAGAATACTTTGTAATGCAGTCAAAAATTTATGGTCTTGACCTAGACACAGCTGCTCTCAGACAACTCTCCGTGAGCTGGAACACGCTCTTGCCGCCTTTGGTACAGTTGCCGGAAGCAGTTCTGGAATTGCTGTGTCTGGATGTCACACGGAGCATCTTGCCTGCTGTTGAAACGATGACCTCTCAAATGTTTTTGTCTCTTGAGGAAAGAGACATCAGATGGTGGGAGATCATGCAATTAAGGTTGACGTGATAACACGACAGTAACTGAGTAACTTGACGCATGTTCAAAAGTCTCTTAAAACTCCATGGCAATTTCCATGTGTTTGAAGATCCTGCATTTTTGTCAACATTCATGCAGCCGTTCTGACACATGAATTGTCCACTTGGTTCAATTTTTTTTTTTTTGGGGGGGGGGGTGCTGGGAGAGACATGTGCAGTTAAATGACTTCCACCACAGTCATTTTCCCTAAACATTTTCTTCCGTCTTTGGATCTCAGATGTCATTTAAACATGGTAATACAATCTGAGGAATCTTCTCTATGAACCTAATGCATCATTTCTAGTGTTTCAGAAGCAACTTTAATGAAGTGTTGACAGAATTTTATGTTAGAGCCATTTTGCAACTTCAGTCTTGTGCGGAGTATCATTTGGCAAACACTGTTTTCTAACTGAATATACGACAGAGAACTAAGTTTTATTATTATTGTTCCAGACTATTATGCAGGTGGTGACCTGTTGCGGGAGTGGGGAGGAGTGTTTTCAGTTGGCGAAACGAGATTGTACCTTGCAGAAAATCATCGACACTATGGAGTATCTGTATAAGGTAGGCAAACAGTCCAACTGCAGTTCTGTGCAATAAAATATATAACAAGGCAGTTTAAAGCCTGAAGGTACTTGATTAATTGTGTGGCTACAGAATTTTTTGTTTCATAGAATGTTATTTTATAAGTGAACACCTGCTTTTCTCTGCATTTGCATAAACGAAGTCTTAAAAATATTGCTGTGGCCTGCAGAGGCAGACAGTATCGTCTGCTGCTACTACTCTGTGACCTGGTTCAATGCACTGGTCTTGGACCAGTGTGCCTTATCTTGGTGAAGTTTGTGAATATTGTGGATGTAGATCAGGGGTTACCAACCATTTACAGAGCTTCAGCCGCATTTACTATTTCACCATGGACTGGCAGACCTTGAGGGTGTAAGTGAGGCTAGTATGTACTGACACCATGGGAATTTATTAAAAAATAATTAAACCAATCATAATATTACAAAAAAAAACATGTTAATATATTGTTCAACAATTTACTGTATGCAATTCTGTCATTAGTGAAACATGTAGCATTGTTTTCAAGTCCTTGTGACATATGCAGCCTGGGAATTCATGCTCTACACTACTAGCAGACCGAAAAACGTCGAGCTTGTTCTTGTTTGATGTAAACTTCACTAATACTTCAAAGTACTTGTGGTTACAAAATAGCCAGTAATGACAACAAATGAATAATGATACGAGGAGCAGCGAAAATCAACAAAGACATGTGAGAAATATCTTTGTACCAAAGACCAGTGTTCTCCACTCAGGAAGAATACACATACGCACATCATCATTTGCTTACCAGGTCGTTTACATCAAAGGTATTTACTTCATTCTCGCCTACATCAATTGGGGCACTCAAATCTGTGGCAGATTTGAATCGTGTTTCATTGATGAGTGCTGTGGGTAATTACCAATTTATAAATTATTTAAAACTACACTTTTTTGGAATTATTCCTCTGGTGTTCCAAAATAAGATGCCTGTGTGATTGAAAGACCTACCAATGGCTAGGAAGCCCGAGGAAGTTATCAGAGACAGACTCTCTACTATGGATGCTACAAGAATTGCAGGGGCATTACTGAGTTGTTCTCTAGGCAAAATCTACATTAGAAAGACAAGATTAGCACTGTGGCAAAAAGACCCGAATGGAATGTGAAAGCGACATGCAAGATTAAACAAAACTCATTTTACAGCTCTTATGAAATCGAGGAGGTGTTAATCAGCACATCCTTCAACAAATCTGAATGAAAGCACTCAAGTGCACAGTTAAACACGCTGCAGCCGCGGGGGGGGGGGGGGGGGGGTGTTACTGAGGATATTGGTGCATGTTTGTGTGTGTCCAGTACTGTTCTTAAGATGGGGCAGCCACCCCAGTCTTCGTGGGCCTCTCACATCGACTTTCTTTCATTTGACACAATGTTTCATCCACTGAAAGAGTCATTTAATAAACTGAAAATAAAATAAGTAAATAACACTGGTAACTATGGGTGAAAACTATAGAAATTTCTTGCCTTTTAAAACTTCACAAATAATTTTCTAAGGAAACACGTCAATTCTCTTAATAAATACCTAACCTGTTACTATCCCTTTCATACTCAGATCACTGACTGACGAGAGGCTACAGAGGGTGCTGAAGTATGTTGCCGCAATATGTGTGTTCTCTCTTGTTGCCACCTTACTTTGGTCGTCTGTTGCTTCTTCTGTCACAGAGAGCTCCTCATTCATTACGCGGTAACCCTCACCTCGAGGCACAATGACCCAGGAAGTTGGCTTCCACTGCACCCTTGTTCCCGAAACAAGCCACTCGGTGACATCATCATCAGCTGTGAGGTCAATGACAAATAAATGGAGAACATGCCGTTTTCTCTGTAGCCTAAGAAGGCAAGAAATTATATTCGTTTTTCTTCTGTACAGTAACTACTGTTTCTGTCTTTTCCTCTAATTCTGGCTATCCACGATTTAATTCTAGGGTGCAGAAGTGTCTGCAAATGGGTAAAGTAAAGCTGTGATTCTATGTACCATGTTGGTGCTGGGGGGAGGGGGAACAGGTATAACTGCAACTCATTCTTGACCTCTGCACTAGATGGAGGTCAGTGGTCACCGTGGTTTACCCCTGGATAGGAGGTTGGGTGAGTCAAAGAACCAATCTGCACACAAAGCTAGAAGAGGTCATTTGTTTCTGCCAGGGATCAAACCCTGATTGTGAGTCCATATTCAGACACTGTACAGACTGACCAATGCTGTATCTCTAACAAATGCTTTCGTGCTGTGTGATCACTCTGATTGTATATATTTTGTAGAATGATATCACATATTGTGAATTTGGCCATAAGAAACACTTTGTTATTAATGTTAATCATTTGACTTTTGTTTTTAGGGCAGGCAGATGATGGTTCTTCTCTGATGATATTGATGCCGCACCCCGAGCTTATCATGGCCTGTGTGCCTTGGATAATCTCATATACGTGATTGGAGGTTTCGACAGGAAGGAATATTTTAAAGCAGTACATCACTACAACCCAGTAACTTGGGAATGGAAGGAGGGTGCCTGCATGCACCATCCCCGAGGTAATGTCGGTGTTTGCGGTCTTGGCAAGTCAGTTTGAACTTATGTAATATTCATGAACATAGAAGATGACTAGGAATGCGATATAACATTTGTATTCATGACAGACTTCTCTAACATAGAAAATTCAGCATTTATGTTGTGAACTAAGAATTTCCTAAACGTGAGTTTGCAAAACATTTCATAAATATCACCAGGATCTATTATAAAGTGATTGCATTTGGTGTACATCTGATGTACGATGTAGTTTTCCTGAGATAAAATGTATCTTTTGTAAAGCCTTGATCTCATGGACCTGTTTTATGAAAGTTATTGTTTTAATCTTTAAAATAAATCCTGCTGAGTGTAACTTGACAAGCATGAAACGTATTTTGTGGCACATTTATACTCACTTAAAAATATGTGCAAATAGCCTTCAAAGATAGGTACATATACGCCACGCTCGAAGTCCACGCAAGTCAACGAGACGTGCATCTCGGGAAAGTGGGATTCCACATTGACTGTGTGGCGAGTGTTACGATGACGTTTACACTTAAGAGCGTACAGATTATCCATGGTGCAAGCCATTTCAGATGATGATAAACTGGCTCGTAAGGAATTTTGTATGGAAATGTTGCGGCAGGTTGAAGACGACAAATGATTTCTGGACTCAGTAATTTTTAGTGACGAAAGCACGTTCCATGTTACTGGTAAGGTCAACACCCACAACTGCAGGATTTGGGTTAATGAAAAACCACGTGCCTTCCTGGAACATGTTCGTGACAGTCCAAAAGTTAATGTGGTTTGCGCCCTCAGCAAAGATAAAGTGTATGGCCCCTACTTTTTCATGGAGAAGGCCATTACTGGCATTGTGTATCTGGACATGCTCCAGCAGTTCCTCATTCCTCAACTTGACGAAGATGACCAGGAAGGACGCATTCACTTCCAGCAAGACGGTGCACCCCCTCATTACCTCAGAGAAGTGCGCGAGTACCTCAACAACCGTTTCCCAGGTCTGTGGATTGGTCGGGCCGCACCAATAGCATGGCCAACTCATTCCCCAGTTCTATAACACCATTAGATTTTTTCTTGTGGGGATTTGTTAAAGATCGAGTGTACGTGCCACCCTTACCTGCAAATGTGACCGAACTCGAATTACTGCCGCAGTTGCTAAAGTGACACTGGAGATGCTACACCGCGTGTGGCAAGATATTGACTACAGATGGGACATCTGCCGCATAACAAATGGAAGTAACATTGAACCATAAAAATGTGATGGACATAAAACTTGAAGTGTTTGACTACATTTCTATGTTCTGAAATTATATGTTTCTCCTATCAGTTCACCAATATCTCGTCCTCAAGTTGTAAAGCTACTTTTGAAACATGCATACACACACACACACACACACACAAATCTCTCTCTCTCTCTCTCTCTCTGGATCTATTTGTTACTGTGAGTTCTACAGCTAAATCTTGGCTTCCAACAAGACATAATTTAACATTACAATGTCTATGATATATAAGAAGCAAAGAATAATTGATAGGTCTAATATACAACAGTGCTTCATTGGACCCAATGTTATGATTACAGTGTGACCCACATAATGACTTTTCCCAACAGAGCAAAGAATCTGTTTTGCATAAATGTCTCTTTGTAGGTGTGACAGATATCTTTTGAATTGTCGGCAGTTGTTCCTTACACAAATCCTATTGTAAAGAGTGGGATGTTGTAAGTTAAAATCACTGAATGTCTGCCTGAAGTCATGATCTTACTCAGTCTGCTCAGCACCTTAAATTAGGTCACATCCAGCACTAAAAGGTATGGAATATCAAAGGACTCGTTAAATAAACCGTAAATAAAATTACTGCTGTTGATAAGACTGTGACATTTTATTCTTCATGTTTTGGGTGATAAAATCTGTTTCCTGGGAGGTTTCAATGGAAGAAGCAGAATGAGTTCTGCTGTAAGATACAGTCCATTGTCCAACCAATGGGAAATGATTCCATCGATGCAGCGTGAACGATCTGATGCCAGTGCTGCTGCTCTTAATAACCAAATAACTATACTTGTAACCTGTACTAATGTCTAGGAAAATACTCTGAGCAGGTTTGGTTTGGTTCAGTCACAATATACTTCATTAAATTACAGTTTTCCGAATCTGACATTGATATTTTAGCAGAAATATGTGAATTTGAAACTAAAGCTCCATTAATTTTTATTTTGTGGGAATAGATGATTTAAATCCCTGTATTATGGGGCTGCTGGCTGGATTTTAACTGTGAGTGGTTTTGATGGTAGATGTATGCTACTATGACACACAGCTAGCTGGACCACACTTAATATGTTATGCACAGATTATAAAGAAGATACGAGTATGTTATTAATGAGTGTTTAAAACTTTTTAATAGGTCTATATTGTGGGTGGATTTAATGGACAAGAAGTGCTGAGTTCTGCAGAAGAGTTTGATCCAGTCACAAACCAGTGGGCGTACATCCTGCCAGTGACAAGTGCCCGATCTGGAGTGAGTTTCGTGGTTTACAGAAATTATCTGTATACTCTTGGAGGATTTGATGGACTAGCAAGACTCAGTTCAGGTAAGCAGATTTTCATCTGATCATCATACGCATACAACACTCAAAGTTTTGCCTGATGTTTGGGGAAATCTGTATATCCATTTGTTTTTTCACTTCTAAAATTACTCACTGAAATTTGATTCAATTTAGTATTAAAGCCTAGACAAAAATGTTGCGTGAATTTTATATTAGTCCATTTTAACCACAACTTAACATTAAGCATTGGTCAAACTTTATCTTTTTCTCGTTAAAAAAAATAGCTCATGTTGCAAAAAGTGTGTTCATGAAATAAAATATTAATCTCATCCTGACCTATAACTTGTGTTTTAAACATGTTTAGATAGGTTGTATTTGTATATATTTGTGTATGGTATAGGTACTTCGATACTGGGAGTACCGTGAACAAAACACGTTAACAAACCTCTATCAAACATTGGATGCATCTTTTAAATGAGGTGACTATTATGCAGAAATTATGCAATGCCAGAGCGTGTTAATTTGATTTTGCGTATTCAAATATCTTGTCTTTAATGTCAGCATGGAATAATTAGTCTGTAGTACCATGATGATGCTGTAAGTGTAAGTGAAATATTTATTAGTGTTGTGATTTTAGATCTTGGTGTTTCATAGTGGCAAGTCAGATAATAATTATTTTGTTATGGTCATTAAAGAGGACTAATTGTTTATATTTATAAACATGCAAGCCGACTCCAGTGAGAAGTTAGCAGAACAGAGCTAGGTTTTCGTACCTGCATAATAAAATA
This sequence comes from Zootermopsis nevadensis, assembly GCF_000696155.1. The sequence goes on along the minus strand of NW_019060732.1, from coordinate 1,507 downwards.
AAAAGTAAAAATTGTTTGCATCATTACAACCTCAAATTCTAATAGAACCAAAGATAACTGGTAATAAGACAAATGCAGAGGGGTGCATTGTTAAACTGTGGGCCAAATTAAGCAAGTCGTACATAAGCGAAAAGTGATTAAAATTTTGAGCCTTTTCGTTTGTTTTGGATCTCCTATTCAGAGTCCGAAGTTTCAGTCATGTAGTGTAAGTAGCAGCGACCATTTGTTATCTTGAGAATGTTGAAATAAAAAAT
>NW_019060731.1:0-50397 GCF_000696155.1 Zootermopsis nevadensis | reverse complement strand
ACAATCTACCTCTGTCAAAATTAACTTCTGTAGCTACAGATGGAGCTCCTTCGATAACCGGAAAAAACAATGGTTTCGTGGCATTACTGCAAAAAGAACAAAGTGAAATTTATGACAGATTCAAGACACATCAAGAAGTATTATGCGCGAAGGTAATAAACATGGAAAATGAGTTGACATCTATCAAAAAAATCATCAATTTCATAAGATCTCGAAGCTTAAATCAGCGACAGTTCTCTGCTTTAAGTGAATTAGACAGCGAATATTCCGGTTTGTCCTGCTCCAAGGTTCTTAAACAATTCTGGGACTTGAAAGAAGAAATATGTCAGTTCTTAATAACTAAAAATCATGACACAAGCCAGTTTTTTGACACAGTATGGTTGCAAGATTTATCCTTCATGGTTGATATAACAAAACACTTACATGATTTAAATTTAAAACTGCAACGAAAAGATCAAATCATTACGAACATGTGTGACCAAGTTAAAGCATTCAAATGTAAGCTAGTTCTTTGGCAAAAGCAGTTGAAAAATGAAGATTTAACGCACTTTCCGACTTGCAACATGAACAAATCGAGTTTAGGTGAAACTCGCATCATATCAAAAATACGCAAAAATTTTAAGCCTTAGAACTGAATTTAAAACAAGGTTTGCAGATTTTAAATTTTTGGAAGACAAGTTTTCTTTCTTTTTTTTACTCCAATTTTTTCAATAAATATAGAATCAGTACCTAATCAAATGCAAATGGAGGTAATTGAGATCCAGTGCAATTCAGATTTGAAGGCAAAATTAAGTGAAGTTGGCGTACCTGGGTTTTACAAATATTTACCTGCCAGGTTTGAAAATACTCGAAAATTCGCATATGAAATTATTTCCATGTTTGGATGTACTTATCGGTGTGAGCAGTTATTTACAATTATGAAAGGAAATAAGTCTCCTGTCAGATCCAGAATTACTGATATTCAACTTGGACCAGTTTTGAAAGTAATCACTGGGAACAAGATTTCCCCCGAAGTAGGAAAGATAGTAGCAGAGAAGAGATGCCAAGTGTCAGGAAGAAAACATTAATGTTATCCTTGTTCTTTTTTTATACTATACTTTTCGAAATAAACCTACGTTTCTATGAAAATTGAAGTTTTTGTTTTTTTGCGGCCCACATAAACTTAAACCTTGTTTATTTGGCCCGTGTTAGCCTTAGAGTTTTACATGCTTGACGTACCCCTATCTCAACATAATTGCTGAAAAGCTACATTCTTACAAGGAGAGGCCTAGCAAAGGGAGATCAAGAGAGCTTGGCAGATGTCGGGTGACGACTGCATTACGACCATCGCCTTACTGCGATGGACCAATTGAATTTGAATATGGCTTATGGGTACGTTCCCGCCCGTGGGAGAACGAATCACATCGCCGCATTAATTCAAATTCAATAACAAGTTACGTAATGCAGGAGTATTTAAAGAGCGACTGTGGTTGCGGCGCTCTCGCAAGTTCTCAAGATCTCAATCTCTCAAGTCTTCTTACCCTCGGAAGCCGCACAGTTCTTAGCCTCTCAAGTTTTCGATCTGCAGGTCGTGTAGACCGTGCTCCATTTACATAAATTTCTTCATACAACAGCTGATTCAACGCACTACCTACTGTAAACTGTAACTGGTCTCCATTGTCTCAAAGAGACAATAAAGTTGACTACTCCCAGCTCACCAGTGGCGTCTTTTGTTATTCGAGACTGCTCATCCCACGTAAAACATCAACCCTAACACTGCCTTCCCCCACACATTCCCTTGGGATCGGAGTTCCATGCTCACCGACCTAAACCCACGACCACCATCAAATTCTCCTAAAATTCCTTCCGCACTTATAAAAAGATTCGAAGCTGTAAACGAATGAGCGCCTGGTACGTCACTGGGTTTGACCCGTGACTCTGACAAAAACACCGAGGAGACGAGAGTTTGGAAGGACGGTTGCAATATACCAAGCTTGTCTATGAAACTTCTGATGATACACTACATGCTAGGAATATGTGAAATACATAACAAGCAACAAAAGAACCACGCCCAACAACAGCGCCATTCACTGTAACTCCATCAGGGCAATTCAGAGCACAAAATATGAGACGTAATGGATTATACACAGCATTATCATGTTTGCCGACCCCAGGTGGAAAGTTCGTATACGCCCAGGTTCGTAAACCAAACACAATACATGTTTCATAAAAGACTCTACCTAAAAGTCAACAATTACAAAATGAAAAGTTAGAAATCAAGAATGTAAAAAACAAAGTCACACAGTCTCATAAAGACATTAAACTGAACTAGGCTGTAACTTTCCAACTCCTTTCCTGATGACTGGTTATGTGGTTAAGACATGTTGACGACATATTTTGTGATTTGGCAATGTGGATCAGCCAAATTACAGGAACTTCTAAAACACCTCTACACCTCAGACCTCTGGAAGTACGTATTAAAAAACACAAACATTACACGATGCAGGGTCTGCTGGAATAATCAGAATTAGCCTAACATTCATATCAATAAGGGCATCAAATATATTTAGGGAAAATATAAGGAATCGGCCGACGCGTCTATGCCAGCCAATTCAACCAGTCAACCCAGTCTGGATTTCTCTCCCACGTGGATTCCTGTCATCAGCAAGGAATTTCGAAAGTAACAAAGTATTCAATTTAATGTATTTACTATGCTGTATATGCATAGTAGTTTATAGGATATTATTATTGTAGGTAATATAATATTGTTATATCAGGTAGTATGCTAGTTGCTAGTAAGTCTTTTACGTGAACACTGCTGCCAAATTCTGTAACTCGGGCTTTCGTCGATGTTACCCTCGTTCGATAATTGGGTTGTTTTTCAAGGAAACGGTGACACTGTCATCCCACAAATGTACCATTTCAAAATAATTAATAAGCACCAGCCAAAAGTCCGGGAGTGAGGCAAGTGTCAGAGGACAAACTCACAAAAACTTTAGAACATTCTAGAAATTTCTTATCGATACAAAGTACGGAATACACATATTGTACCCGGGCTATGCCCTTGCTGGCCAATATACATATAGAACCTCAATGTGGCTCGTAAACAGAAGATTCTCAGAAAAGAGGCACACAAGAAAAAGTTGCAACGCTTCACCACTGCACAGACCAGCAGAGCCCGTATCCTGCCTACCCATGAACATCAAAGGGGAGGGACAAAAGGCAGAGAACTCGCAAAAACTTTAGAACATTCTAGAAATTTCTTATCGATACAGAGTACGGAATACACATATTGTACCCGGGCTATGCCCTTGCTGGCCAATATACATATACAACTCCAATGTGGCTCGTAAACAGAAGATTCTCAGAAAAGGGGCACACAAGAAAAAGTTGCGACGCGTCACCTGTGCGCAGACCAGCAGAGCCCGTACAATGCCTGCCCATGAACATCAAAAGGAAGGTATAAAAGGCAGAGAACGTGTCGCTTCGTCAAAGGTAAGACGTCGTCATATATAGCAACTTTTGATCTGTTACAAGTTTAGTCTTGACGGTACTTCGTTCAGTCACAGTCGGCCCCTGCTAAAGCCTCAACCAACAACCTGTTGTATTTATTACTATTTATTAGTAATAAAGCCTTTGTACGAGTCTACTCTCAGCAGCTCTTATTCCATTCGGCGACGAATAACCAATCACCAAAAATCCGCTCGACCAACGTCATCGAACCCACGTGGTACTTTACACAGTTTTCCCAAGTCTGGTACACAACTAGACTGTTTGTCTTTGTATCTCACGTGGGTGAACCAACAAATTGGTAAAGTCACCATCCATCACAACACTGACAAGTTACCTAGTACACTTTCAGAGGAATAATTTTTTTAAGACGCAAAAAAAAACTCCAGAGAGACAATTAACATCACCTGTGGTTTAATCTGCAAGCCATTTAACCCTTCAGCGTGGAGTGCCGAACATCGCTCGTCATGACGTAGTCATCCCATGGCGTGGAGTGCCGAGCACTGCTCGCATAATGCGCGCTAAGACTTCTCCTTCTTCGTAGCGACTGACCTTGTATTTTATGTATTCTGGATCCAGTAGCCATGTAGAGAAAAATGCTGGCTATCGATTGATATATATCATGACTCTGACAGATCGATTTTACCAGTGTTTTTCGACTTTGAAATATAGATCGATTTTTGAACTCAACTGCATTCAGCCTCTGCTTTGTGGCTCTCTCTAGGGAAGACAAATGGAGTAATATATTTAAGGTTTCGAAGGCTGTGTAGGACACATTCCAACCTTTCTAACGGTATGTGATGTCAACGACCTTAGTCAATGCATTCTCTGTTCTCCCCTTGGTAAGAACAGAATTCTATAGTACATATCTGCCGTCAGTCAGCCGTGAATATGGCTTCGAGTAGCAGGCGTTTTTTGTCTCCTCAAGACATTGCTAGAAGTGTAGACGAACCTCTCACCGATTCCGAAAGTAGCGTGTTCAATTCAGATGATGAATCAAGTGTAATCGATGATTTACCTGTTCGTGAATTTCTTACATGTGACAAATCTGAAAATGAATACAATGACGGTGAACAAAGTGGGAGCAGTTTACCGAGTGTGGCACGTCCTACTGCTTAAGGTAAATTTTGTACCTTTCTATAAAGCATAGTGTGTTGTGAACATTTTGTTCAAAGTTTCACTAAAATTCATCAATTATTAGGGAAGTTGTGCCCATATAAGTAAAATGATGCACTTTCAGCTCAAAATTAAATCCCCATGCAGAAACTCCTCCCACAGCACGGTATAGACTTGGGATTTAAATGCTTCCACGCTGAAGGGTTAAAGGCTGAGGCTTCACAGGTCCTCTGTGAGAACGTCTTCATTCCCTTGCGAACGGCATCAATGATTATGGACCATATTCACAAACCATGAAGAACAGATACTGCTTACCTTTGTCGATCACTTCGGTCACAATCGAGACGATCCCTGTAATACAGCTGGATGCACCTACCGTAGCACACGAAGATGTTCATGTCACGTCGCCCTCTGGTACTCCCAAGTGGCCGAGGCTCTGTCTCATCTTCTGTCGGCCCGTGTTTCAGTAACGTGCAAGCTGTTGAAGATGATGAGAATTAATTCAACCTCAATCCATCTGATGACAAAAGTTTAAGCTCGAGTCACGAGCCACCACGTTAATAAATACAAAAATATGTGGGAGGACTGTGAATTGTGCCTTGATTGCTCAGCAGGCAATAAATCCTTCCAATCTACCCATTGCACAGGACAGAGATGGCAGACGGAATGACCACAGGAAACCTCAAGATGAACAAGCTTGTTACGTGTACTCCAAACAGAAATACACGTAACAGCCTCATGTGTTCTTTGCAACGTTCATTTAGAGATATTAAATCCATATTGTTCAGTAGTTCCCACATTGGCCACCGGACTGAACCACCTGAATTACTACCTTATGATTTTACTCAGCCATCATTTTGTTATCACCACTTGCAGGACACAAGGAAATTCGATTTTGAGGTTGTGCAGAACACAACTGTCTTGTCAAATTCAATCCGAATCCATCCAGTGGTTAATGGGGGGGGGGGGGGGGGGTATTTTGACGGGCAGACACGACCAGCCCAAAATGAGTTTTCACTGTGCACTTCATGCAAAGAACACGTAACTATGACCTGAAATACAATCTGACGCACGACCCATACAACGCCACAGAACAGAGGACTGGACAAGAGAAATAGAATGCATTATCATGACAGGGGAACATGATTTAGATTTTGGAGATGATAAAGGGAAAACATGATTGAGCCAAATTCATAAAGAAATTAAATAGCATGAGAGGTCATTAGAGGGTTGTCCGATTACAACTACTGAATAAAGCCCTTGATAAATAAGGTGGCTGTGGCAAATGCACGCAAAATGAAAGAGAAATATGAGTTGCGGTAGTTGGCCAGGAGCGAACGTGACAGACGGCTGCAGGTAGGTATCCCGAGGGAGAGCAGATTATTCCCCGAGAACTAGTACGCCCAAGGCCTAGCTTGTATGAGGGAAGAGTTAAACTGGAGAAAGGAGACCCGGACCTTCTGAAGAACAAACAAATCATGTTGGCAGTCGAGATGAAGGGCATGGCAACCAGGGCTGTGGTGTTGGTACTAAAACCTCTGACTCCTTCATAAAAGCTCAATATGCATTAATAAAATGGTAAATGGTACCACCACGTGAATCATCAGGCTACTTTTTAGACTTGTAACTAGGGTTCGGATGTCCACGATGTCATATTTTTATTGGGGCTTCTATTTTCAGTCTAAACTGAAATTAAACACTAACTGGGTTGTCCTAATCACAATTATACCGTTTTTATTTTGCATATAAATGCATATTTTTCATTTTTGTGTTTGGTCATATTTGTACTTAAACGCATATTCTGGTTATATTTTGTGTATAAACTTTTACTTGTAACTACAATTCTCAGACACTTACAGTGAATCCCTATGTGAAATGATGGCATCTGCCAACTTAACAAAGTGAACAATGAACTGTACCTGCCTGTTATGGAGATGTTCTAAAAAGAATTACATGTACTGTGGGTGACAATAAGATCTGGGTTTCGGTTGCTGAAACAACGGATGTCTGCGGCAGATATGTAGGGAATGTCATTATTCGCACGCTCCTTGCTGACCGCCCTGGTGACTTATTCCTTCTTGAAACAATAAACCACTCCCCTATCACTGTACTTTTCGATAACGCCATGAAACATTTGTGATGTCTCAAGTTACAAGACCATATTGTGCGACAATCTAAGAAGATTTTCATTCGAGACCTTGAAAATGCACATCGTTATATATTGTAATGCTGCCAAGAAAGGAGAATGAAGAAATGCATGTAATATTTTGAATTCCGTTCATTTATTTATTTGTAATTAATGAATATGAAATGCATGAAAGGCTTTCTTAAAATTTATCTTATTTTTACAGGATCATGTATACTCAACATCTGATGCTGATCCGAAACGAGGCATTTACAACTTAAAGCGACTGAGATTTTTGATTAAAATTGCTACGAAATCAAGTAATGTAATCGTACATGCATATGTAAATAAATAACATGATTGAAATATAATTTTTTTTTTTAAATTTTGGCGAATATTTTTTCATAACAAATTAGGTCACATTTTGCCTTTTTTGAGTCATATTTCGCTATTTTTGGGGGCATATTTGCATGCATATTTCTCAGTTTTTTAGGTCACGAACATCCAAACCCCACTCACAACCCATATTTAAATATAACTAATGGTTATTGCAGAAATCGGTTGATTTATACACAGTTTGCATTCTTAAGATACTGGAACCAAAGTCATAATGTATTATTCCAAACACCATGTGGGTCAACACGTCATTGAATCTCCCTAAATGTGAGGCCACTGGCTGCTCACACGACAGCGAAAGTGTTCTTAAGATTTTATATCGAGGTCGGAGTCGGTAAAAATATACCAACTCCGATTCCACCTAAAATTGCTTCCGACTCCACAGCCCTGATGGCATCGCACTGCAATACGAACCACAACCCCTCTAGGAACGAGGCAAGGAAACAAAGCACAAAGTAAGTTGCTTCGAGTGCCAATTTATACTGCTTGTAACAGGAAGCTACTGGAACATCCTAACGAATCCTGATGTGCAGCGGTACCAAAATACACTGCAAATGATTGGGCAGATATTTCCAGCGGAGTGGGAATATGCAAGATGAAGGGACTGTCGAGCGGGAATGAAGTTAGACATGTTTACGGCACTGGAAAGGAACTATGGTGTCAGAACCTATATCTGGCATTCCAAAAACCTTAAAAACCTAATTCGCATATTTTTTCATGGAGATTTTTTGTGGTGCCATTTTCATAAGCTTGTCAAGTTTAAAAACTGGTGCATCACCATTCTTTGACTAATGATAATGTGAATGGCACCACTCTTGATGTCTTCTTACAGGCAGTAGAATGTAGCCTGCTTATTTACACTTGAAGATTGCAGTCTTCTGGGTTGTTACGCCGTGTACTATGGTAGAAGTCCACCAACGTTTCAGAGGTCATACTGCCTTCGTCATCGGGGCGATGAATGAGCCAATCGATTGGAAAACGCTAGGTTTATAATGACCAGACAGTGAATGGAGTAGCCGAATCCTAGCCAATGGGAGCAGGTCCCCATAAACCTAGAATTTCCCACTAGACTGGCTCATTCATCGCCCTGATGAAGGAGGCAGTATGATCTCTGAAACACTGGTGGACATCTACCACGCTAAACAGAGAAACAACCCAGAAGACAGAAATCTTCCTACTCACCGCTGTGATAACCTCAAATCCTATTTACTTACACTTGTTTAGCCAGTGAATGGCATGTGGCCTTTTAGGTGTTGTTCAGACGAATATACCACCCAAAATGTGATGGCTTTTGATATTTTTCACAAAAATCAAAATGTTAATAAATTGTAGAATATGCTCAAGAACTGACATGGAAAAAAGCAAAATTACAAAATCCTGAAAATCCTAAAACCTGAAAAGCCAAAGTGCTGTTGGGTCATTCCATGTCAAATCGACGCCACACAGGAAGCCCGCCAATACTGCAGACACTGCACAACTCATACTCATTGGCAATGATGCAAGCCAAGCATGTCTGAACTTGGCCAACACGTACAGCTTATTGAATTCTGTTAAGCAAAAGTACTGTTTGTTGCAGCTTTTTTAAAATATTTCCCTCATTTTTTGCCAAATTTTATACAAGTTTAATGGCACACAATTCTAAAAAAATTGCTTTAACAAAAGCATAGCCATTTATATTAACGAAAATTAATAAATGTAAAAAAGTAAAGAGAAAAATGTTTTTTTCAAGTTCTCTTCAATAAAAGCAACGCAACTTCACAGCAATCTGCTTCACAAAACCCAATACCACTGCAGTTCCAAATTTGGTATTTTCAGATGTTTTAAACAAATTACTTATAAACAACATTTTTTTCTTAAAAATTAAAAAGTTGAGAATACAAGGTCAAAGGTCAAATTTAAATACATTGGAGACAACTTTACTGAATATACTGGTAGAATAGATCACTGAAAGGGGTTTTATTAAGGTTTAAAATGAGCTATGTACCTCAAATCAGGGCAGAACTTAAGACACTTTCTCTAAGACTACTTGTGCCAAGAAAGTTTTTTTTACGTTGGATGTCTGCTCCCAAAAAATCTAGTGGCCAAAATGCAATAAAAATTGGTACAAATACTTATCTCCATTCAGACTACAGTCTCAAAACAAAAAAACTGAGGTCTTGTTGAAAATGTATCTTTCTATGCTGATTTTATGTGGAATCACTGCTGTAGGCTTTGTTAGGATACGGTATCAGAAATAATTGTTATAATTTCCTAACTACACCAAGTGTTGTTATTTCTTGGCCCTACAACCCGGTTGTGGGTTTCCGCCACCTCTCGGGCTCCATTCTGCTGACCCATCATGGTTGGAGGAACCCAAATTAGTCATCCCATCCTATGTACAATGGCCTTCATGTTAGCTTATGGTAAGTGTCGAAGGTTCGGATGACAACATTAAGTTATGTCTTATAGGAAACTTAATGGCTCCACGTTCCAGAACAAATCGCCTCAAATCAACCTCACGTGAGAGTTAACAGTGTGTGCCCATGCTTTGGCCACAGATGATGTTGGATTGATTCCAGGTCAAGTCATTCCAGTTCCTAATCCTGATATTCCAATTGCAGATCTTCGGAGAGCAGTGGCATTCTCGTACCATATGAGGGATAGTATGAGACCTGTTCATGTCACATTCCTCCATGATAGCAAGGTAGAATTCTACTATAGTGTGGCAACTAGAGGTCAGGCGGTGATGCAAAACTTCACCAAGTTCAATACAACCACCACGACAAAGTAGGATATCTGGTACATCTCTCTCCAGAAAGAGTACGGATCAATCAAAATAATACCCGTCCAATATCAGAAACCTGGCGTGATTTTCCTCATGTAGCCTTGTCAATGAGGATCATTACACAGTGGGCTGATTATGGGCGTATGGCACAATTGATTACCATTGGTCAAGCTTACCTCACATTTCCAGATTTTCCCTGGAGAGTTTGAGGCTTATCGAGCCGCAACGAATGCAGTTGACAGGATGCAGAAGTACTGCACGGATAAAAGAAAAGATTAAATAAATACAAGGAGTGAAGATTTTAAATTTGTATCTGGCATAACCACTGGACAGGTACAACTGAAGGATTACAGAATCACAATGGCGTGGTTATACACACAATGCAAGAAACACACTAGAAAACCATACAGGATTATGTAACAATACCAGATATCTAAGAATTACTCTTGTGCATTATGACATGCTTATTACAGATATTACTTTGAGTTACCGGTTAATACCACTTATTTTCAGAAAATTTATTTGCAGCTATTTTTATATGCAGTTAAACTCACAGTGCCCACAAGCCAGTATATCTCCATTTTATGAGGCAAATCCAGAAAATGGAACAATGTTCAAAACATTGAGTGAATAAATAATTTGAATTTACTGCAACGCAAAAACTGGCGAACAAAAAGTGGAACTAATAATGGAAGTTTGACTGTGTATCAAAAGTAACCCATGTACATGTACATGTATATTCACGTGAATCGATAATAAACTAAATATGTGGAATTTATGTATAACATTATTTAATGAATATATTAAACGTCAATGATTTCGACAATTTAGGTTTTATAACGTTTCTTATGCAGCTTACCTACCAGAAAGAGATTATATACAGCAAACACACACAGCTAGCTTCACGGTTAACCGACGCTTTCTAATGGCGGCGAATAAGATGGCCGTCTTTGGCTTGTGGTAGCAACAAAAACTTCTACGTCACCAAACATGGCGCTACAACCCACAAAACGGCCATCGCAATGGCGCTTTGTGTAGCACAGAAATTTGTAATATGGTATCAAAAATGCCATTAACATGCATGCTATAACACTGTATGATCTGCTGAATTTCAATTCCACGCAATTACCTGATATACTGCATTCCATGAAGAATCTTTCTCAATAAGCTACCGACCTAGTTCGTGCGTCCACTACCAACGACTTTCTACGCGTGACAAAGAAACCATCGCCCAACTACTACCAAAGATTAAAAAACACACAATCTTGTTACCAACATGAATAATACCTCTGTCTGTGCCCGCACAGATGGCAGCAGTAACGTATTGCCACGTACATACTGCACCATGGCAATAATCGATAATACCAATGGATGTTTGTCGAATAAACAGGGCCGCGGTCGAGGCTGGACGATTCAGGGCAGTGCAGTTGTAGGATTTGAGGTTCTCACGGCGTTGAGTCTGAAGATGTCCTCTGGGTTATTGCGCCGTGTAGTCTTGTAGAAGTTTATCGACGTTTCAGAGGTCCATGCTGCCTCCATCATCGTCTTTCTTGTGGCCCACCACTTAATGTGAAGAGTATGGCTATTTAACCCTCCTGGCAGAACATAGGACGGGCGACATTTGGTGGGGGAGTCGCACTTTTTATCGTTCAAACACCATTTGCTATCCTACTAGTATAATTACACAAATTTAGAGTTATAATGTCCGAACCAGAACCAACTCCTTCTTGTCACCACAGAACAAACATGCCTTAAGCCTTGTATCGACTGCGCGCGGCTGCCTCGCGAGGCAATGTTCGTTGCTTTGCCTGAACCCGGCTGCCGCGCTCGATGCTGGTAACCACGAGCACAATGAGCGAACGAACGAGTTTGCCGCGCACGAACAGGTGCGCGAGGCAGCCGCGCGCAGTCGATACAAGGCTTTATACACCGCAGCTGCAAATTAACATGAACAATATCCACATTATGGCCACAAGCGACACAGGTTCCTCCTATAACTACTGCCCTAAAAATCGACGCAAGGCAATAATCTCGCACCTTTTATAGAGTTTCTAAGGACGCGCAAGGCGCTTCCTATTGGTCCACACTATTCTGCGTTTAAGGGTCTTAGTGCCAGGTTGAACAAAGCATACACGTGTCTTCTATACATGAAGAAAGAATGCAGAACAATGTGGGACGACTACAATTAGTATTGACAATGTTAATAACATGGGGTCCGAATAAGGGTGAGAAGGGGTGCCAGCACAACACAGAGTAGCAAAATAATGTTAAACACTTTCTTGAACATTCAACCAAACCGATCCAGCTTATCCTAAAGTCATCATTACCATTACTTTAACACCCATCCCGTGATATCAAAATGTATCAACAAAAACCCAGCTGGGAAGTTGATGTACAAAATATAGGGCTACGAAATCGTGCAGGATGTAAAGATTAAGGAGCAGAAATGTTATTCATGTGGAGAGTTATGCAGATTTACAGGGCGGCCAACCACACGATTTGTGTGAAGTTATGGGGAAAGTAAAAACTGAGAAAGACACAGAAGCTACCAGCAAGGCTGAAGGATGCCTTATTTTAGGCTGTCCTGACGATTAGCCTTTCCTTTTTTAAGCGATGTTATGCAATTTAATTCACATTATGTAATTTCGGACATATTTTCTGTCGACTTGCCTACCGCCTCGCTTTCTCTTCTGTGTCGCATCGGCGACTCAACTCACAAGGATGCCGCTAGATATCGCTGTGTGCAACCTAACGGTAACTGGTAGTCAGTTCAGGTACGATGCTGGAGAACAGCTGTAGTTCTGGAACGTGAACTTATATCCCGGATGTATCAACAATGAGGCACGTCGTAGCGTCGGGATGCGCGTTTCTTCTGTTTTTGTGTGTTTCGGTTCCAGACTTATCAGAAGGTAACTCACAACACTGTTCACCGACATTATTCTGGTTTTCAACTAAACAATGACATATGTAGAAGCTGGGTGTGTCGCTGACATTATTTCTGGATTTTAAATGAAATTGCAACTGTAAAAATAGTCGTCTCTGTGAAATGGGTTTTTAACAGTCCCCAAAGTTCTTCGCTGAGGTAAGTAGGTCACGGCTACAGAAGGCTGGAAGTTCAGTGTTTAGAATCGTTTTACAATTAATGTGTGGAACCTTTGTTAAACGAAGTGACATCATGCCTAGCTATGATTCTACACAGCCAGTGGCTGTAAGTGTTTTATGACCTTGGAAAGGAAATGTTAAGAACACGAAGCGTAGGGTAAACTTTCTTCGGACGTAGGACTTGAGGTTCTCATGGTGGTGGGTACGAAGATGGCTGTCCTCTGGATTGTAGCGCCGTGTAGTCTGGTCGTAGTTCCATAGATCCTTGTTGCCTCCATAATCTGGGCGATGAGCCATCTTCCTTCCTACGTGTTTATTCTTTAAATGTAACATTTGTTCTGGCAGGAAAAATCCAGTTCTTCAATGTATGAAGTGAAGCTTTAGCGACGACAGAAGTTGATAAAGGATTCTCGGGCTACAAGCCGCGTCAGGTGGCTGAACGGCGAACAAACAAAATCTTCTGCCTTTTCGAGAACCATCTCTTTTCCCATCCTCAACTGCAAGCGTGTGCATTATTGACGATAGCCACGGTGGTCTAGCGGTTAGAACGCTGGCCTTGTAATCCTGGGGTCTCGGGTTCGATTCCCGGCGGTGCCCGAATTTATAACTTGTGTTGGGCAAGGCCGTGGTCTAGGCAACACGGAGTTTTTCTCCGTGGCATCCCAACAATTACTCCATTCACACACAGAAGAAGGCAATGGCAAACCACTTCTGGATCATCTGCCAAGAACGTATATGAACAGGTCCCAGTCCGAGAAAAGGATGGAAGGATCCTGTTCATATGGACCTGTCGTCAGACAGAACACTAAATAATAATAATAATGGAGAATATATTCTGGACGTCGCTTATTTAGATGAGGCGTGATTCGATTTATGTAAAGGACTTCGACTCCCAAAACAGCCGCTCGTGTTTTATGCAGTGTGTTCGGTGAACGATCAATTTGAAAGGACGTTTGGCCGCCGAGGTCTCCCGATCTCACTTCTCTTATTTTTAATTGTGAGTACTAGCGGAAGCTTCAGTGTGCATAGAAAATCCATGTAGTCTACGACATTTGAAGGAAGCCATCACTGATTTTACTCGTCTTCAGCAAAAAGATAAAATGCATATGTGCTAGTAATATACACAGGGCGTACTTTCAACGCTTGTGCAAAAACTTTTGAATCATCCTGTAGTCGTGCCAAGGAAGTCGCTGACATGTTTCCATCCACAGAATTAAACATACCAATTTTAATTTTGTGCTAATATTAATAATGTTTGTCAACAGAAAATAGAAATATGTACAGGTAAATGTTTTTTTTAAAAATAACATTACGTTTTTCATCATTCGGCTTGTGGCCTTATGGAACATAAGCAGTGGTTCCTTTTCTGCTCTTAGAAATTCTGTTGCTAACAGAATAATATTTTACCAACTACGCGTGTTTCAGAAATTGAAAGTAAACAATTCCAACAGCAAACTCAAGGTCCAATGTAGGGTCAGAGGTTATCTGAAGAACTGCAGATATAACATTTAAATATAGAACGACGTCCATTTGTAGTTTCTAGTACGCAATTCCCTAGTTTGGTAAACAAATATTCAGATTAAATTCAAAACGATGACGTCACTTTACAAACACTATGTCGATATAACAGATGATATTTAGACGTACAATACCGATGCTCGTTTTGAACTTGTCTTCAGTAAACTGTTTCCTTCAGGCCCACTTTGAAGACACTTTATATGGATAATTAACCCCGTCGGGCAGACTCCCTCGTGAGAAGGAAACCGTATCCTAACCTAACCTAAAAATTCCAATAAACTGATCGCCGAAGTTCTTTACTGTGTTCTCAAGAATCCTAAACTGCTTCCTAGCTTGAGCCATATAAATCCAATCTACATCCTTGCTGCCTAAAATCCATTATAATAATATCGTCCCATCTACAACTAGATTTTTCAAGTGGTGTATTTCCTTCAGGATCAAGTTCATAACTTGGCTCCTTTATCTCTGGAGAAATATCCCCTAGTACTGATTGGATATGGGTCTGGGTGGGTCCCATAGCCAATTCGGATGCAGTGGTAACAAGAAAAGTCTCTGCCCCAGTTGGGATTCAACCCCAAATTCCACGTGCTCGGTCAGGAAACCTCAAGGCGACGTTCACGATTTATAAAATATAGAATTTACTGACAAAAGTGAACTATCAGTTATCAGTGGGTGGACCCTAGAACTGGTCTGGACGCACAAGCTAGAGGGGGAAAAAAAATTATCTGCCCCCGTCGGGGATTGAACCCCGGTCGTCCAGCTCCTAAAGACGCACGATAAATTGACCATGCCCGAGATACGCCGTACATAGCAGGGAAGAGTCTCATTTTCTTTATCTTACGTTGCCATCTGCATCGGCAAGAATCTTGAGGCGAGACCGGTAGCGTCGGTTATCGGACGCACTCACACAATCCCTGCCCCATTATCTTTGGCTAATTCTGTCGGCAATTCTTCGTTCACAAATTATTAATTTGACCGGAAGCTGTTATTTCGATTTTCAGCTGTTTTACTTCGGATCAAAAAGTTTCCTGTAATTTTTACCTGACGCCCAGTAAAACGTTAACAATTGACTGTGCGAACGATCAAACAGCTGTCTGTAGTATCTCCTCGCTTCTCCGCCATGGGCGCTGTAGCAAATAAGAATAAAAAGTAGTGATCTGCAATATCGTCTGCAGACCACCACCACCCCTCGAGCCTGCGCAGAAAGACGACGCAAGCCTCGTACACACGTGTCTGCACTTACGTAAAAAAATAAATAAATAACTTGTTCATGAATGATCAATAAGGAATTTATTGTACTATCCTGGTATTTAATGAATAGAATAACGAAAGATAAACATAGAAACTCACTAAAACTGGACCAAGATTTTAACCTAGAACCCTCTGAATACGAAGCTGGAATTCTAACATCAAAGATAGCAGAAATTCGTACTAGATGCTGAACAGAAATATTTGTATGATTATTTAAATATCTTACTTGATAATCCATGAAAATTTGCTGGCAATTTCTGGTATTTATTTCGAAAAATCCGAATCAATTCTATATAAGTACTTCAAATATACAGAGTCCAACAGTATTAACTCTTGACTGCACGACATGTTTCAGCACTGCTACGCCGCTGCTATTCCTGCCGTTCACGTGGTGACCTGGGCACTTGTAAGGATCCGTTCGCACTGAACCTCACTCTGGCGGAGCAAGAGAGGGGAGTCGAGGCAATGCCTTGTGCCTCAGGATGGTGTGGCAAATTTCTAGAAGGGGGCAATTCCTTCAAGGATGACGGTGAGACCATCATGAGGTCAAAGTCAGAATTAAGCACAGACAGCATTAAGAACTCTCGTTGCATTTGCATTTCCAGAAATACCAGTACAAATATGTACAAAATGTTTGGGAATGAATTGATAATAACAATATTTAAACCCAAAAGATGGTCATAATATAAATTATGAATTACAGCCTGCACTCTGATGGAAATGGGGGGTAATAGACTCAAGGAAAAAAGCCTACGATGACATGGAGTGGGCTTAAATATAGACGCCAACACAGTATTTTGCTTCTGTTTAACCTTTACGTTCTGTTACCACAGCACTGTTAACTTCTTAGTTACAAATGTGATAGAAAAAACATTTTAACTTTGCATCGTCGTAAAAGATTCCGAGGAAAGAGCAAATTCAAAATACTGAGGGGGATAGAAGAACACTGTTGAAAAGAAAATGTCAGTGACAATGTTCGACATGGACCCAAGCAGCCAGATGTTCGAAGAGTTTCTAATATTTTATTATAATTACTAAAACACTCTCCTTCAATGCATGGAAGCAGCAGATATACAGAGAGAGACAGATGTTACGTTGGAATGGACATTCTAAAATATAGGATGTACATATGAAATGTATACCATTTTAATGTAACATTGCACATGAAGACAAAACACATTTGACTCGCTTATATGATCAAGTTGCTGTGACCCCCATTGAACAGATATTCAGTGGGGGTTACCCTGAATCACTTTGAGTCCACACACTGTTAAGGTCAAGGGTTACTGTAGCCACTGCATTTCTTATCCTCTTGGCGAGTCCTCGCAGAGTGGTAGCCGATGGTGCCACGTACACAGCATCCTTGATACACCCCCAAAAGAGAAAAAAATATTGGGATTAAGGTCAGGTGAACAGGGTGGTCACGTGATAGACCCCTCCTCTGTTGATCCATTTCTTTGGAAACTTACAAATTAAGAAGTCTGTCAGTTCTTTGTGGAAATGTGAAGGTGCTCCATCTTGCTGGACCAGCACGTCATTGAGGCGTGAGGAATTCACCTACTCGGGATGCCATTTTAACATCTGTGAGTGGCATGAATTATAAACTTCATCATACAACCTGCTCAAAATGTATTTAGCTTCCATTCCTCTGCCTTTCAGTTTATGAACAGTGTTTCAGTAAAATTGTGTACATCTCCTGTGTATATTACATACAGGGATAGTTCCAGGGAACAATGTAATATAGACGCGAATGCTCGGCATGTTACAGAGTACGGGGTAGCAACTCAACGCATGTGCCTACAGCGTGGTCCATCAGACAATGAGGAAAGGTGCGACTACATCACGTGGAACCACAAGAAGGTGTACATGTGTTTCTGTCAGGGGGACCTCTGCAATGCGGCACCATCAGTCGAGAAGGCGATGCTACTGCTCGTCGTATGTACGGCACTACGATACATAGCAACGGGATAGCCCAAAATAGGACGATCCTAACACAATCTTCTCTACTTAACAAATACACAACTACATTATATATTTTTGCAATGGAAGAATTAATTAAACAAATGCAGATAAAAAAACAACAACCTCACTTATTTAAATTCACAACCTAGTTTCCAAATATTCATCCTACGATGTCTCAGTCTTCAATCTGAGTTTGAGCATTAACAGCACATGTTCCTTTTAAAGTAACATTCACAATTCCGTATTTATTTTATTCTGTTGCATCCAAATACTTTGTTTTCAGATATTTTCAGTACTTAATCTTCTGGCACAGCAAGCGGACAACACATGCAAACACACACAACAAACATCTACAGTTTATCATAAATTTGGTCTCTAAAATTACTAACTTCAGTATGTATATAGAAAAATTTACATTTCACCACTATTCTCACTAGCTCCACCTGATGGAAGCAGACAAGTCAGTGCTACAACCCAGAAGACAGCCATATTTGTATTCATTGCCATGAAAACCTCAAATCCTACAACTTTTCATAGTTTTGTCACACTCTGTTATCTAGGTACATAATAGAATTAACCTTCATTCCAGGCATTATTCTCATATTCCTGACATGTTTCTCGGATATCCGAGTTTAATGTCCTCAGAATTTCTTTCATAGTTCATAATAAAACAGTCATTTAGGGTGGTAACAGCTCTGCAACTAATCGTCGTGCAGTACAAATTGTCCTCTGTGACCTGACTATGACTGCGCAGCTACTGACGATATCCGCAACCTGACAATGCGACACAGCTAATTTTCTATTTATATGTACGCGCAGATTGTAGTAAACATCGGAAAATATCTACTCTGAAGGTTCTGATGAAAGTGTAATACAATCTGCATCGTTGGGTTTTTTGGACCTTGTCCATCGTCTGATGTTACGAAATTACACGTATCGAGGATCGGATCTGTCCTTGTCTTCAGGTGTGGCGAAGGGGAAGGGCACCTATTCCGTGGGATCCACCGAACTAATCTCAATCAATGGACAGGTGCCTGAAAACGACGCCCTCAGGAAATTATCTGGATGTACCAAGTACGAACCAATGAGGAGTTTACGATATTACATAAGGAACTTAAAAGGTTTATACAGGTAACTAGTCCTGGGAGGAAAGTGATATGTAGATTACGAAGTGCTGGGCACAAGGCTGCGATGAGCAAGACAAAGAATGCACAAAAAATTTTGACAGAGAAACCTGTTCAAAAATATTTACTTCAAAGTCTAAAATGAAGATGGGACAATGACATGACCATGATTATGATGGAAACTGGTTGACAGGATGGGTGATGGATGAAACTGGCTCAGGGTCACAGCCAATGGCAGGTTTTGGTACTGGCACTGTTGAATATTTCGGCTCTGTTACCTCAGGGTTTGTGAGTTCATGAATGTAATTATTTACCGTGACTGACCCGAGTTTTATATGGAAATTATGCTGGTGTATATTTAATACAGTTCACAAAATGTTCAATGTCCAACATATCTGAGATGTAATGAAGTAACAATTTTTATAAAGCTTCAGAGAATCAATTTGCTTCTTAAGAAAGTATGTGATGCAATACAGAATTTTCCGTGGCCGACATATGTCATGTTTTTGATACACTTGTTTTCGCAAAGATTGTGGATACTTCGAAACTTTTGTCAGCAGATGTTAAAGACAAATACTACAGCCAAAATGTGTACATTAACAGGCTTACAATACACTAAGTGCCTTAACACATTTGAAGAATATTTTTCTATGTGACTTAATCCACATTTGCTTCACCGTTAATGCAACACTGACAACAAATCTATAAACTGTATATGAAACAATGGGAATATTAAATGTCCATGAAACAGAAGCATTAAGAAGTAGTATTTGCTCATGTGGTCAAGATATTCCCTGGTTTTATGGATCCCAAATATTCATTTTGTGTTCACAAGAGTCTGCCAATCCATCTTAGCCTGAACCAAATCAGTCCAGTCCAAATTCTCGTGCTCTGCATCCAGTTTAATATATATATATATACATACATGCCTGAGCCTCTCACGTTGGAACTTCAGATTTTCTGACAAAAAGTGCAACATTATTCATCCCCCCTGCTACTCTCTTAAATTCACACATTTTCCTCTGGGAATGTTACAGCTACAATAAATATATAAAAAAACACATTATGAAGCCATTTCCAAAGCCACTTTTATGGTGTCAATGACATAAGACATAAATTACACGAACTCTTTGTCGTTAGCTTTTTACGACTGGAGCTAAATGTAAAACTCTAGAGTCTTCATGATAAGCCACACTGGATGTTGAAAGTTATTTGTTTCAGCAAACATTGCAATTACCATGCTCAGGGTGAATATGTTGGTTGGGTATTTTTTTGCAAGCCATCCAGTAGACAGCAAATGGGATATGAAAGATCTGATAAACACATGGTTAAGAAGAAGAGGTGATGACCACGGTAATCAGGAATGTGATGGCAAAAGGACTTCAGCCCGACAGAACACCGGAATCCTCGATCATAAAGCGCCTATTCTTGGCTTGACCTGTTGATCAGCAGCTGAAGCCACATCCTTCTTTCTCTATTCCTTTCTACTCCTCCCCGTGCTTTTAATTTTAATTATCATTTATTTTGTGAGAGCCAGAGTTGCTCAGTCAGTATAGTGACTAGCTACGGGCTGGACGACTGGGGTTTGATCCCCGACGGGGGCAGAGGATTTTTCCTCTAGCCTCTGTGTCCAGACCAGTTTTGGGGCCCACCCATCCAATGGGTAACGGAGTCATTTCCCAGGGGTATGTGGCTGGGGTGTGATGCTGACCACTCACCCCCATCTAGTGCCGAGGTCAAGAACGAGTAGGAGCTATACCACCTCTCCCCCCAAGCGCCTACATGGCGTATAGTGGGACAGCTTTACTTTAATTTACTCTACTTCTACTTTAGTTAATATTTCCCTTTAATATTTTCTCCTTTTATAATGTTTATCTTTAACTTTATCACTTAATTTAAAGAACCATCACTTCCTACTAGTGCACATGAAGTTTGAATACCAACAAGGTCACATGTTGTGAAAAAATTTTGTTTCTTGTTAAGGTATCGGGAAACAGTTTCTTGGAGGCCCAATTGCCTTAAGAAAAGAAAGCATGTTTCGGGCTCAACTGAGAAAGTAACCAAGTATAATCCTTGTCTAAAGTTTTTCATGGTTGGACATCAACGTACAACTTCTGCCTTCCCAGACGAGCCGTGTCAAATTCTGAGAAGTTTTCTATGTTGGCAAACACTGCAGTTAAAGTTCCTTCCTCTGTGAAACCATTGCTATGTATGAAATGCTCAACTGGAACGTGAGAACAGTGCCTTATAAATTATAACTGGGGATGTGCTTTTGCTAACGAGTTTGTCGTCTTGGCTGAAGGCACTGACACAATCAGACCAACGGCTGCTGCTACTGGTAGCATGAGCTCCGATCAGGCAATCTGTCCTTTTTAAAAGGAACTTTTGTTGGATGGCTCTCTGGGATTTGAACCCAGAAGTGGTGGGGAATAGTTTGGATGAAGGCCTCCATGACTGGGGTAGGCAGGCCATGCTCCTTCAGTTATACAACTGGGGAAAAGCATGGAAAATTCAGACACGGTTGCCAAATAGTATTAAGGCACCAATCATTGCATCTCCTTGCCCACTTTTATATGGGCAGCCTCAATTGCCATGCTGAGCATCAGTCATGACTTCAGACAGCTTTTTGCCTTCAAATAGGCAGAAATAAGGGGTTCCTTGCGTCAGTTAACTTTGAGTTAAAGCCCCCAGTTAAAGCTTTGGCACATTCAGTGAAGAATGGATGCTCATGAATTCGTCTGTTAGCAATGCACCAAAGTGCGTTAGTTGCAACACAAACATACTTGGATTACGACACTTGCAGATTTTAAAACCGACAAAGACCAGCGGAATTGATGGCAGCGCAAATGAATGACTCGCACACCTTCCATGGAGACCACTGGTACATGTAACTCATTTATTTAACCAGCTGTCACTAATCCACAAAGTTTGTCTCCAATTATCTTGTCAAACATGGGCTCTGCTTAATGTAAGCCAGTTCAGTCCTCATGCACATAACAGCTATAAACTTCAATCTTCAATGTATGAGGCTTGTGGACCACGTCAACTTAAATTGAAACACGTCTAAGACTACAGTACTCTTGAATATGGAGAAAACCATTGGTACTGTATGGCGCACTGGCTTGCAGTATCAGTTAACAAAATTGCACTTTTCAATCAGTTTAGTGAAACTAATTAACCCAAATAAATATAAAATTCAAAGTTTTGGTTTAAGGCAAAATGTCTACACCAAGGCAGATGCAAGCAGGGGTGCCACACGGTTTCATCCTGTCCCCTACCTTGTACTGCTTGCACATAAATGACGCCCGTCACCAGGTGATCCTCTAGCCCCTTCGCTGATGACGTGCATACATGGCACACGCCACAAAGAGGGTTATGTTCTCAGAGAGCTGCAGTGAGGCCTTACTTCAATGGAGTTGTGGTGTGATCACTAGAATATAAAAATCAATGCAGATGAGACTCAAGCCATCTATGTCTCTGATCTGATATGCATCTTGCACTGAACGGAAGGAACATTACATCTGTAATGTTGATATGTATTTATTCCCACATTTTGTGAGTCTTTGTTTTATTTGGCTTTTTCGTGTTTAATGAATTTTGTTTCTACTATTTTATTCTTTTACGTCCCACGGATGGATGGTGTGGTTATGCGTTTTTCTTCTGGGACTTTCACTTTTTAATTTGTCCGGAGATAGGGATTAGCTCTATCTAGTGGGCCCAACTGAGTAGGAACCTGAAGATGGAGATAGAGCCCCATCTCCGAAACGTCGTTTTACGTTTTTTATGTTTTATTACTAGACGATGGATAATATCCAAGTAAATTTTTATTCAATTGACTCTTCACCATCGTCAAGAAGTTTTAGATTTGATATTACATCTGTAAATCGTACGTATATCTCAGTGTTATCATTCAGGGAAAATCTACAAGCCAGGCTTTGACAACATCTAATATTCTACTCTGTATTCAAAAGTGAATCCCTAAGTGCTAACCTTAAATTAACACCCACAAAGTCCCTGCCACGTCAATAATGACTCATGCCTGCACCACTTGGAAATTTGTGGCAGATAGCAACTCACGTAATAAAATATTCCAATGTATAAAGTGAAGTTTGCGCGGCGACTGAAGTTTATGAAAGCAGCGAGCGCGTAACAAAGCATCGGACTGGTTATCAAGTAGCCCCAAACATGAGAGCAGAGATTGTTCTTGATATGGTCTATTCACTGTTCAGCCACCTGACGCGGCTTGTAACCCGGGAGTCTTTCATAAGTAAAACATTCTCCTGGCCAATGGCAAGCACATACCAGTCCATAATACGCAAGTGGCTTTCAAAAGTCTGTATGTTATACGTGTATGATTTTAACACAAAATAATGCAGGCAGGAAGCAGAAGTGATATAAAATCATGAAACTGAAAATGTAAATGGACACAACACAGGACAAGGGAAAAACTGACGTGGAAAATATTAGAAGTTTCATTGCAAAATTTATAATTGATCAAGTGACTAACTCGCCATTACAGCATTAGACTAAGCTAGATACAGCTTGATCTGTACAATGCTTGGAATTACAGAGGCCTTGTATATATTGTACATATTACATATATGCAAAAAAAAAAAAATATTTTTCTATGTGCATTTTACATACATGAAAAATTGTAAAAACTATGAACATATAAGAAAGACCAAAGCTTCTGACAAATGATAAGCCAGACATCTCGTCAGAAAAGGCATGTAAAAATTAAGACTATATATACCAAAAGTGTGACTGTAAAATCTGGTCTACATCCGCAATCTAATACGTGTCAGAATTCTGTCTGTAACTACAAGTCTAAAAGATCAACAATCAGTTACGTAACACCAAAAGTTTTGTTGTTAATTTTCCTTTATGGTAATCTTTACATTACTTGTTTTAACATGACTTACCTGGAACCATTTATTTCCAAGTTGTAAAAATATTTCAGAGGTCCTTGCTGCCTCTATCAACAGGTTGATGAGAGATAATGATGGAGGCAGCAAGGAACACTGAAATGTCGGTAAACTTCTACCAGACTGCATGGCGCTATAACCCAGAAAACAGCCATCTTTATGATTACATTTCATTTTCAAGAAAATATAAGTTTTATAACATGTGGTTGTCGGATTGCGAGGTTTGAGACACGGTACCAGGCTATCTGTTCTATGTACATCATCCACACAGTTAAATTGAGGAGCCGGCGTAGCTCAGTCAGTATAGCAACTGGCTACGGACTTGGCGACCGGGGTTTGATCCCCGACGGGGGCAGAGGATATTTCCTCTAGCCTCTGCGTCCAGACCGGCTCTGGGGCCCACCCAGCCTCCTATCCAATGGGTACCGGGCTCCTTTTCCGGGGGTAAAGCCGGCCTGGGCGTGATGCTGACCACTCACCCCCATCTAGTGCCGAGGTCAAGGAAGAGAGGAGCTATACCTCCACTCCCCCCAAGCGCCTACATGGCGTATAGTGGGACAGTTTTACTTTTACTTTTATTTTTATACAGTTAAATTGACTCACTGAAATTATTTGCATTTTGTAAAACAACTCTAATCAACTTTGTATCTGTAACAAATAACTTGATAAATGCATCTGTACCATTTCAATACATATTAATCCAACATTCCAGGACAACCATATTTATACCTAAAAGTTCTCGTTATCAACCTATGGAATGGGTGAATGTCCTTGGTGCTTGTACGCTCCCTCAGGTGTAGGAATGAGAGTAGAACAGTGCAATAGCAGGATCCTCAGTCTCACAAGTGACCAGAACATCACGGAACTTGTCCAACAACTGAAGAAGCTGGGAACGTCTGATATTTTCCAAGTACATTATCTCCTCCAAATGATGGCAACCCCTCAGATACCCCATGCGACAGAGCTGTGCCAAGAGAAGCAGGTCTTCTGGATTAGCCGCAGCAGGTATCTTGAGTATAGCAGTGCGCTCCTCATCACTGAAGTCAGCTAGCAGTTCCTCGCGGACCAGACTCGACTTTTCCTCCTCCAGAACATTCACAAAACTCACCTGCAAATAAAGACAGTTCCGGATTGTTCCTTGGTTAATTTAACAATTTTTTCTCTACTGCAGAGGTTATAATAATATCAAATTGCTGTGTAATCTTTAATACTGAATTTGGGATGGTGTAAAAGATATAGAAGAAATTATCAGTTTGAAGAGATAGTTCGTGGGCAAGATTCTGAATGTAAGGACGTCAGCAGGAGTGACGAGCATCACAATACAAATTTCAGTAACAGACCTGCCAGGTATGAAAATCAAGAGAAGAAAGGTGTAATCTTTGGATTACACTGGCATTCACAAGGTGAGCTTCACGCAACATACAAGTCATCGCTGCACTAATGTGATCCAAGGTCACTGTCGCACGACACTGTATTCCACCAGTGACCTTAGGTCATTACTGCATCAATGATGGCTGAAGTACAGGGGAGTCTGGGTCTGATGGCCAAGGCAGGGGAGAGGCCCTGAAGTATCGAACATTGCGGGACAGGCCGAAACAAGGGAATCATCCTGAGGGGAGCGGACTGGGTGGTAAAGCCCCAGGGCATAAGTAATGTTCATTTGGAGTAGGCGTTGGGGGCATTACTGTGGGGCTTAGTCCCTGAAAGTAGCCAAACTATGTGTGTAGCAAAACCTGTCAGTCAAAAGTCCAGATCCTCCTGAGACGTGGACAATCTAACCTGAGCTAACAGTGACTCAAGGGTGTCCAATATCTGATTTAAGGTTCTGTCTCGTAGTCACCCTTGGCGATCTGGAGGTAGCGTGCTTGCCACTGGTTCAAACCCGGCCAAGGTCGACGGGTTTTTAAGGGTGATAAAAATTCTTAGGACGACTTCCTTTGGAGGGGAAGGGCCCAATCCTTGGAGATGATGATGGTTTTGTCTCATTTAGTGTTCTTTCCTCAGTTCAGTGTTCAAACCCACTGTTGCAACAACAAAAAACATTAAATCGGAATTTCACCATATTTCTTTAATTTAATTTGTAAAATGATGAAAAAATCTTCAATACCTAAGACAAGAAATCTTATAAATCAAAGGTTATTTAATTAACCAAAGTAACGGATCATTAATATCTCTATTATTTAGTACTGTTACACTAGTAACAATAAAAAATTGTCCATTAGTGTGCCATGTTAGTACCTCATTGTCGGTGGAAACCAGCGAACCGCTCGTCTGAATGGGCAAGCCATTCAATTTGTTGCCAGGTGTGACTAGAACATCGTCGCTGATATTGGAACTCAGGTCGCTTTCACTGGGTGCCCGTCCACCCATCAGCCCACCTACACTGATGCTCAACTGTTCATCTGGCGTGCTCTGATAGCTCCCATCTCGCGTGGAGCTGTGATGCAGGCTGTGACTGTGCTGTCGGCCTAGCCCATCCTGTAACACCATCCCACAAAACTAAGAGGCCGAAAGGAACGTATTTGTCCCAAAACATGAAAATGCGAGAGGCCAAATTGGATACCACCATTCTGTCAAGACATTGTTATATACCTGGAAAATAAGATATTTTTATGTCTGATGAGATTTCATGGGCTTCTTAGATTGTCAGACGTTCATCTGTAATGCAGTCATCAATTTTAAGAGGTATGTGTGCTTACAAAAATCCCTCTGAATTTTGTGAATCTGTCAAAATATTTATAGTTCTCTGCAAGCTGTTATTCCTTCTTTGTCCTACCACTAAACATCATACTGAGACAGAAAAATCTAAAAATGCTTTAGAAAAGCATTATCTTATCTAATTGTCCCTTTCATGAAATCCTCATCTTATTCAATTTAAAAATTATCAGAAAATTAAATACTGAAATTGTGGATGTGTGTATGTTCTCTTGTAGCTCAAGAATGGGATATACCAATTTGCATCAAATTTGGTATGCGAACTCCATGATAACAGGAAACGATTTAAAGGAAGGTAAAAACTCCGAAAAAATGTAATGAGTTCGATTTCCTGTAAGGTTGGATGCTGAAGCTTGGAAACTAAGCATGACAGAAAAATGGCACCAACACCAAAGCTGTTTGTTTCGGTGAGGAAATTACAGGAGAAAAGGCCACGACACTTTCAATCCGTCCTAGGTTGGAATCCCAATGAAGATAGTTTCTCTAATTCATGTTTTCTTTGCAGTAGGGTCTGAATTCTTAAATATTATTTAGATGCGCTGCAGCTTCAAAGACTTGAATACACATACCTGAGGCAGACTGGGCCCGCTGGCAGTCGGCATGAAGTACACATAAGTGTGCAGCTGCAGTAACAATCGATGTTGCAGCATCCACACTATCATCTGCACAAGCTGCTTCTGATGCTGCGGGTGGTTCAGAGGGTTCATCTTCTGGCTGATGGAAGTTGGCAGCGAGAAGTCACTCATCACCTGTCAGTTTGGCAACAGAGTTCAATATCTGTCTCAGAAAAGAGATTAAATAATAGACTCTGAACAAGAAACAGTGAGAAACAGCCGAGCCTAAACGCACACCTTTATGCTTCTCTAATTCTATTAACTTAGCTACACGGTACAGAATTTTTTACGAAAAACTGAAAATGACTTAGCTGGTCAATGAATTCCCTGCCTTTATAAAATTTGAAGTTTCTTCACTGTGTTCACAAAAGGCAACTACTGGACCTTATCTTGAATTAATTTAATCCAATCCACACCCTCAAATCCCACTTCTCTGAGATATATTCTAATACTATCTTTGGCACTTTGTTCTAAGGCACTATCTGTGTTTATCCATCAGAGTGAGAGACCAAGTTCTGCACCCATATAAAATAAGAGTTTTGTACATTTTTACACAGGACACAATTAAAAGACCCTGAATGACATGATAGCAGCCTCTCGTAAATTCAATTTTCTCCCAATTTTGTTAACAATATGATTTTGATTGGAAATTTTCTTTTCGAAGCACTTCACAATATCACATTTTGAAAGGATTTATTCTGTCATCCAGTCTACAGAATATTGCGTACGGTCTCAATGGATTTTAACATTTATAATCGAGATAAAAGGTGGTTTAAACCCCTCATCCCGTCACATGCCAATGTTGGCACTTAGAAGAGAGGAGGAATAGCTCCTCCTCATTCTCACCTCAGCGCTAGAAGGGGGTAGGTGGTCAGGAGCATGCCCCAGCTGCGCTTTACTCCTGTACCCATTGGACAAGAGGCCATGTGGGCCTCAGAGTTGGTCTGGATGCAGAGGCTAGAAGAAAATCCTCTGCCCCCATTGGGGATTGAACCCCGATCTCCCAGCCCATAGCCAGTCACTATACCGACTGAGCTATCCATCTCACAGTTTAAACCCCTGTACTATGGGGTTACTCGTCCAACTGACTCGGGGGTTAATTTTTCAGCGACATGTTGACACACAACTGATAAAGCTTAATCTTAAGAGATCCGTGGACTAACGCACAAAACATTAAAATGTTTACCTGCAAAAGGTTCATGCCTGGAAAGTGCTCTGAGAATCGTTCCGTGAGGGGAGAATTTACATGTGTTGGCGCATCTGGGGCAATGACATACACATTGCTCTCACATAAAGGATAGATCACAGTTGCCTTAGCCCAGTACAAGAGGTGGCCAGCCAACTGGAACATCTGTGAACATCAAGTTCCACAAAACAGAAGGCCACATTTCAAAAACATCATTCAAGTAATAATACAATGAAAACAAGCAGTTCATAAGTTGAACTCGGTGAAACAAACTTAAAAAAAAAATTATCTGTTTGTATATGTTACAACAACACTACTACAATGTAAAATGTTTTTCTCATTACAAAAGAACAAAAAGAATAGAGAGACTCTATTATGGACTGTCCTTTGTTGTGGAGATTGCAGTGATTGTTTCATCTGTCAAAGGAGATCCTATTACACAGGTGTACCAAATAACCCCACAATGAAAGCCCTTCTTGAGGTTTTAGAGGTCCTTGCTGCCTCCATCATCACAGTAATGATGGAGGCAGCAAGGACCTCTGAAACGTTGGTAAACTTCTACCAGATTACAAAGCGCGAAAACCCAGAAGACGGCCTTCACTGGACTCACCGCCGTGAAAACCTCAAATCGTACTACAGACACCCATTCAGCTGGGCAAGAAATTCCCCGGTTTTGAGGGGAACCTCTGATTGTGCATTACCACACAAGAACCCAATACTGGAACATATCCTGAGTCAGACGAATCCGGTCTACTTCTTCATATACCGTTCCTTTAACAATAGATTTATCTTCTATTTATGCTTAGCCTCCAAACTGGTCTCTTCTCTTTGGGTTTCTGACCACAATTTTGTGTGCATTTCTAATTTTATACAAAACAGGCTACATTCCATATTCATTTTATTCTACTTGATTTAATGACACTAATATTTGGTGAAGAGTAAGCTCCTAAGGTGTAATTTTCTCCTGTGTCATGTCACATCCATTCTCAAAGGTCCAAATATTATTTGTAAATCTTGGAGGGACAGAAAACAGCATAATACATAAATATGAATATGTTGTAATTACATCCATTCAGTCCAGAAATAAATTACATAGTGCCTGCACGTAAGTTCTGAAAAGGAAACTGCTTTATAATGAAGTCACTTTACAATAGAAATACACACGA
Source organism: Zootermopsis nevadensis (assembly GCF_000696155.1). Next base: position 20,944 of record NW_019060731.1, on the reverse strand, counting down.
AGGTGTATTCGGATATAACACATTCAGACCTAAAGAAATGTACAACATATTTTAAGCATGAAATGCAGCATAATTCCCATGTTCTGTTCATTCCTGTCAAAAACAAACCTGGGACAATGTCAGGTCAGCATCTGCAGCCAACGTCTGCAAGCTCTTGAGGGGGCTATACATGCGAATGAGGCGCACCAGAGCAGGTGAGGCATCAGGGTGCATGTGATCCAACAGCTCGTTCGACTCCACCAGCAGCAGCAGTCCGTGGTATGGACGCAGTGACTGGAGACACCTGATGACATCCCAGACAACTGATAAGCGTGAATTAAAATATTTCAGTGGTCTCTTGCTCGGCAAACTTCTCGAGCGGTGAAAACACATCAGGAAGATTTAGAATACAAATCAGATGTGTTATTGCCCATAACCCTTTATGGATTAACACTTAAATGAATTCAAAACACAGTCAAACTGAATTTCCTTCCTTTCACAATAGTCCGGCCACTTATGCGCTTCTGTCTGTTGGAAAAGTGCGAAAATCAATCTCACGGTAACTACGTACAGCCAGGCAATCCGCCACCCTTTAGACGCCTAGTTCACAATGCGAAAACCGGCTCTAGTTAATCTGAATTATGCAGCTTAAAGAACACGTACTTCTTAAATGCTCTTGTTGTAAGTTTGTAAGACGCATTGGTTTTTAAATTCAAATATGACACTTGCTGTTAGAAAATTAATGTCACTACAGATAACACACTATCCTTAACCTTAGTATAATATAACTAACTAACTAGATGGCATACGTAACCCGAAGGTTCATCACCGAATTAACCAAAGCCCTCCACCGGACCTTGTCCTGGGCCAACAAAATCCAGTCTCCTTCAACTCCTATCTCCCATAGATCCCGCCTGAGATTATCCTCCCATCTACGTCTAGGTCTCCCCAGCGGTCTCTTCCCTTCAGGCTTCCCAACCAGTACCCGGTGCACACCTCTTGTCTCATCCATGTGCGCTACATGCCCCACCCATCTCATTCTTCTACACTTAATCACCCTGACAATACTGGGGGAGGAGTACAAATGTTTCACTTATGCCACTTCTGGTCAGAAAGTGAAACAACCTCTCATCACTGACCTGTGCTTGTGACAGTGCCTTAAGACAAAGTTGAGAGAATATAACTCTTTCCTCCTGATTTTCCGAACACTTACGACAAACAATATGTGTAGTCACCTGTGTATAGACTCAGGTTCAATGATGAAGTCCTTCTTGTAGAATTGGTGCACTTTCTGTGGTAGGCAGAAACTCACTTCGATCCACCTGTTGACACGTACGTGCACAAGCCCCGTTGAGATCAGGTCGTCATACACAGACTTCAAGTTGCGTGCCAGAGTGCTACGCTGCAAAATCAGGTCAAACGGAGTGTCTGCGTCATCTGCCTTCTCCCCCTCTGGCCTGCACAAAGCAAGAACTCACGCTGAACCACTGACAAGTTTACATGTTACTGCATCGCATTCTTTGCATAAAGAGCACAATTATACATGAGAGGAAAATGTGTACAGAGAAATTCCAATTTCAATTGTTTACTCGGCATTGTTGTTACCTATAAAACATTAAATTACTTTACATTACATTCAGCTACCACAGACCCATCTTAGGCATAACTAATTCAAGTTAAATAAGCAAAGTCTTAATGAAGGTTTACTCAATTGTAAAGCAGGTATAAAGGAAATATTTAGAATAAAGCCAATATATAAACTTCCTTTCCGTATAGACGTATTTACGTCAAATTCTCCGGAACCGTGGTTCCACTGTCACTTTTTATGCATCTTTCGTTCATTTTTGTGGTCCCACCCACAGATCCACATAATGCAATGCGCAGTTTGCGCTGGTTTAGTATTTCTTGATTTAAGGTATTACCCTGATTTCAAGGAATGACATTCAGGTCTGTACACAAAATCTGGACTACAGATCAGTGTTTATGTGAACAATGTGTGCAATTCACCATCAACACCAATGAGTCTGAAGCCACAAGAAAAATGCGAAGTCTCTTCCTACCCTGCTCATTGCAGTCGCCCACTCAGAAAAGCCACGTGGCCTGATGAGGCACTCTTTTGTGAGCTGATCGTGGAGTTCGAACATTGTGCTTGTGAACCCACTGTGAACTTTCACATGTGAATTTTAGTGCTGGTTTTGGTTTGTTTCAAGAACTAACGCACCTGCTACGTACGCACGCATCCCTTTTCTTGTTACACCTGTACCTTATTTGTTCTATCACCATAAAAATCCTAAACTTCGTAGGTGTTTTTATAACCAAACAAGTCATTTTTGTTTCATTTTGATATAACTCCCAATTAAGGTACAAAATGCTTGTTCCCAAAGTAAAATCTAAATGGGGGTTTCACTGTACATGTCTGAATGGGATAAGATCTCACCTGGCTGACACTTCATCATGAGCCATGACCATGGTCTTCGTCTCCTGGCTGAGGTAGCCGCAGCGCCGCTCTTCATGCCGAAGTGCGACGCCAAGTCGCTTGCTGAGGTCGTAGTAGCATTTGACGATGGAGTGGCTGGCCGTGGCATGGAGTGCAAACACGATGTTGGTCAGGATGATCGAATCGCTGAGCAGGGTAGGGTGCCCCACGAAACGCACATCATTCACCTTCAGCTCAAACTTGCGTTCACACAGTTCTGGCTTCACCGCAAACAACGTAGAGAGAACCTCATCCGAGAAGCCAGTGAGGTGACCCTTGCAGATGTTCGAAGTCTGCGGAGGAGGTGTCTGCAGCAGGTCCTCAGTTATTGTCAAGGCATACGGGTTTCGGCGTCGGCTCTGGTGCCCCGCTTCATTGCGAGCGTCTGCAGCGTATGGATAACGGAACAGTAAGCGATCGCCCTTACTGTCGCTTTTGACGAGGATAATACTCAGAGGGTTTGGTTCCATCACAGTATTCTGTAAAAATAAGTTTGTTCCCTTGAAGTTAGAATGAAGCACACCCCTGCTTTGCTCCATACTCCACATATCTGTGAGCAAAGTCATTAGTAAAAGATGTTAATATGCAGAAATGGCAATACAGCCGCTAATAAGATGCTACTTCCACTGCATGCCAGTAGATCTTCTACAAGGAAATGTATGCTGGAATGCTTAGAGACTTGATGAGCCATCATATAAAATATTGCGGTTGGAAATGACAACAGGAAGACAGAAGATAAAACCAGTAAAACCGGAACAACATGATGTGACAAGGATCACAGAACACTGCACGTTAGGTACGTTGGAATTTGAATGTTGCCATTTATACTTTTTTTTTATTTGTAGTGTTCTGTCTGATGACAGGTCCATATGAACAGGATCCTTCCATCCTTTTCTCGGACTGGGACCTGTTCATATACGTTCTTGGCAGATGATCCAGAAGTGGTTTGCCATTGCCTGCTTCTGTGTGTGAATGGAGTAATTGGTGGGATGCCACGGAGAAACCGGGGAAGACCCCGGAGGAAAACTCCGTGTTGCCTAGACCAAGGCCTTGCCCAACACAAGTTATAAAATCGAACCCGAGACCCCCAGGATTACAAGCCCAGCGTTCTAACCGCTAGACCACCGTGGAGGTCTTGATACGACAATATCCAATATTAATTCATAAGAACAAAGTTGTGTTGTCGTCACGTGGACGCCTGGTGTCTAGGGGTGATCACTCGTCCAAGGAGTCCTACCAAATGTCTAAACGGATTCGTAATTTCAGAAGTATATTCTAAACTGGCAAACGCAATTAAGGCCTAATCTTTAAAACCTGAAGAATAGAAACACACTCCATGTGTCTAGTACGAAAAAAAATTAAATTGTTAAACGGAATCAATTGCTGCAGTGCAGTTGCTATCCAAACGGCAATAAACTGAACTTGTTTCTCGACACTAATCGTTTGTTGCTGGGACACTTAATTTCCCATGTGAACACTAAATATCACGTGCTGCCAATTTTTTTTAGTGTTCTGTCTGACGACAGGTCCGTATGAACAGGATCCTTCCATCCTTTTCTCGGCCTGGGACCTGTTCATATACGTTCTTGGCAGATGATCCAGAAGTGGTTTGCCATTGCCTTCTTCTGTGTGTGAATGGAGTAATTGTTGGGATGCCACGGAGGAAAACTCCGTATTGCCTAGACCACGGCCTTGCCCAACACAAGTTATAAATTTGGGCACCGCCGGGAATCGAACCCGAGACCCCAGGATTACAAGGCCAGCGTTCTAACCGCTAGACCACCGTGGCGGTGCCATTTATACTGCTCAACTTAAGTAACAGTCTCCCTGACTTACTTCAGTACGTTTCATTTAATGCAGAGCTGTTGATGTATAGTATTTAAACATTCCATAAAGTTATTTGTGCAGATGGTGGAAATGAAACGGTATGACGTTGTATCGTACTTGATTACAATGCTTAATGGTACATTTTTACCACCGCAGATATTGGCGGATGATGGCCAGTTGACTGGAACTTTACTGGGGACTCCATTTCAAATTTCATAAACAACTTCTGTTCCAAGCCTTCTGTGGGCACAATAAGAAGGTGGCAGCACATAAGTAGGACGCTGTGTTGGGGTTCAAATCAAATTACGCAGCATTTCTCACGCATCGCTACTAGCAGACAACAGAATTACAACTGTTTGATTCAAGGTTAGCATAGGAACAAGCACAGTCATGTTATTGAATTCTGGATTTTGTTCTTTTAAACGTGCTTTGAATTCCCCTTCAAAAGGAAATATTAATTATATAATTAAGTATTATACTTGACAAACAACAGAGGGATGTCTAATGGAAACCAAATGCAGAAGGAAGTTGTCTCATGTGCAGTCTGTTTTAACATATCAGATGATTGAACTATAATATTTACACAACTGTATACATACAACATTATTAATGATGACGGCCATCTTCTGAGTTATTGCATCATGTTGTCTGGTAGAAGTCTGATAAGGTTTCATGGGTACCTGTTGCCTCCATCATCAGGGCAATAATGAGGACAGCAAGCACCTATAAAATGTTGTTTAACTTCTACCAAATTAAACAATGCAACAACCCATAAGTTAGCCATCTTCATACTTGGCACCATGAGAACCTGAAATCTCAAGCAATATTATTTTTTAATAAATCGTCATGCATTCACATCATTGCCAGTGGAATAAGTTGCTATGATTAAAGAGGCTGAATAACAGAAATGCAGGGCATATTTTATTCCTCTCCATCTGCAACAGCATGGATCTTCTTCCATCAGTACAGAGAACTTCCGCCAGCTTTTTGTGGACATACTTCAGAGAAAAGATCTTCACTTTTACACTGCCATGTTAATATTAAAGAAGTATAATTACCTCCATTTTATCATAGATAAAAGACTGGATTTTAAGCTTGAATCATGTGTGCTACATGCTGTAATTGTAACAAAGCCTCACTGTTTACCTGTAGTTCATTTTGTTGTGCTATCAGGACCTCAGACTACACAGCATCAAATGTTAGGACAATTAATGAACGGTGAATTTGAAAGGACATGAAAGGATGTAGCTGCAGCCTAATTTAAGTACCATACTAGCATTTGCCTGGAATATGGAAGAAAACCATGAAAATTTCAGGCAGGGTAGCTGATCCGCAGTACAAAAATTCAACCTGGGATGTACCAAATATGGAGTAATAAACACTCAGCCACAATAATTGGCAACAAAGCCTCTAAATTTGTTGTCAGTACCACTGCTGATATGCACACCGTTTTTATCACCTTCCTCTATTATACAGCAGAGTTACAATTACACAACCTTCAGTTATCCAACATTCAATTCTTACATAACCTCTTTATTTATTTTACAAGGTAGCATAATTTGCAATCTAAATGAAAAACAGAACAAGTAAAGAACTAGTGTTTTTGTCCATAAACATTTATTAACAATCTCTGAGGAGTCCTGTACATAAAATATAATAATCTCAGACCTGTTCTGTGACAATGATGATCTCATATGGTTCAAGTATTCTTAGTGTGAAGGACCCCTCAATATTTGCTGAAGAAACAGAGCTTGTTCTGATCAGATCATTAACATAAGGACTGCCAAATGCCAGCAATCATTATTCCATATGATCGCTTATAATTGTACTCCAAATAACTTTGTTATTCAATTTAATTCCTAACAAATTTCATACACAGGTAAAAAACTTCAACAAGAGAACAAACAAATATTATTCTAAATTGTGTGTTATGAGTACTTTACTTCTGTACATAAATTCCTGTTTCAAGGAGAGGCATGCCTAAGGTCTAAAATGTTGAGGGCCTCCAGTCTACCCCCCAACCTTAGGATCCACCATCTATGCCAATAAACATAATTTGTAATAATTCTCTACATAACATTAACAAATTCCTGTGTTCTATCTAGTAAGAAAACTGTACTTTTACCACTGAAAGTCAAGAAATTCGAACAAAAATTACATTCTGTGCCTTAGTCCTGACGCTCAAACCATTAAATGTAAATGATATTTGCCTTATGCCTCCGCAACTGCACGAGCCCTCTCTGCGATTATGCCACACGCGGCAACCTTAACATCATTTGGAAAGAATTTCGTATACCTTGATAATCAGATTACGATGTGTGCAGATAATATTTTTGGGCAAGTTAAGCTTCGATACTTTTCGATCTGCAATAAAATTCGGAATATTCCTCACACGTCTCACACGCTGCTACTTTAACATTGTCTGCATTCTGCAATGACAGAAAAGCTCCTTTCACGGGGACTAAACTGGTTTTAAACCCCAAATTGAATGCCGATACAGAGTAAGAATAGACTGTGCAAAAATTACCGTCTGCATGCTCACCTGCACATACTGACAGTCGTACTACAATCTTCCCTAACCTCTAAAATCATACAAAACACACACATGTAAATGCAGTAAGACCACCGACCACAAACTACTGATGTACGGAACATTAATGTGACAGAGTGTAACCGGTATCTAAAAAAATAAAATATACGAATCATAAATCAGCTTTACGGAGAAAAGAAATTCTACCTTACCTCAACATCCACATTTCATAATTTTGTCAAACTAAAATTTCATCATGGACGATAGCGCCATATTAAACTACTTCGACATTATGCAACATGGTCTAATGTCAAGTTCGTTTATACGTATTAACACTCTCTGATTTAACATGCGACAAAATATTTCGATTTATTTGTGTAAATTGTAGTCCAGTAAACAAACTGGTACACAAATTGTGTGTATTTCTATCGCATATTCAGCCATCTTCGTACGCTGTTAACCTTCAAAATATACACCAGGCGCCTAAATCCTCGCAAACCCACTGTTGCGCTACGTCTTACTATAAAACAATGCATCTTTCTTAAAAATCCACATACGAAAGTGAAATAAAATATTATTCAGAAAACCTTTTCCACATGGAATTGTTCCCCAAGCTGTCGCTTCGTAAGATTCTTTACAACAGAAATGAATATTACACTCATTTACATTTTCTGCTACCATTAGATTCATATTTTGAAAACACTGTGATTTCATTTTAATATTGACGTGGAAATGTTAAAGTATCATACCAAGTTGTGTTTTCCCTCTGACAACTGTATTACTTTTGTTCCTGCTATATGCTCACACAAACATTATCAACTAATTTCCTGCCCCCTAAACATGCCATTTAAAGGCCAGTTTTGTGGTACAGTTTCCAACACAAATATTCAGCCCAACACTACAGACCTCACAAGATTTCACTCAATGCCTATTTGTGTCTTTTTGATAACATTCTGAGCCCCTTTTTCTTGGCCTTTATTGCCCATTGTTTCAATGCTTTATTTCCAGATGGAACATCAATGAAGATGCTGTGACATTGCTATGATCTCTACTCATAGTACCCCATTCTTCATTTATAATTTTGGGGCATTCCTTCTGTTATGCCAAACATTGTCACAGAAAGCAATTTTCCTGTTTGTTTATTTGTTTAAATCTTGTCAGTCTAATCACAATAAAATTCCTATCAAATATTAAAATATTACCATAATTAACATTTAAATATTTAAAATATATTATATTGTATTTTTAATATCGTATTCGAAGTTGTTCTGTATATGTACGTCGTGCTTAACATGATTTTGTGTGGGTGAACGTTTTGTTGTTGTTTTTGTATCATCCTGTAAAGTAAATAATATAAAGACTAAATGAATATTAATAAATTAGAAATAGAAAATAAAATAATATATTTGATTTAATTTTGAAACATACCAGAAATGAAGTTGTGGAGGAGTTACGTCTGTCTGGAAGTATTGCCGTGTTTGAACTGAAGTGTTCATTATTGATCGTGGTTGTTTGTAGTGGGGGATCTAATGTAAATCGAACATTTCGATAAAGAACATCATTTAATATATTTTAAATATTTAAATGTTAATTATGGTAATATTTTAATATTTGATAGGAATTTTATTGTGAATGTCTCTAATTATCCATGAACATCTAGTGACCAACATCCTTCACCCTTCTTCCAAGCTGCATAATGGTACCACGTGTAGGTGTCGATCAGCAATAGCGTCTTTACGTTGCTTTGCAATGTAAGCCCTCGTACATATACCTCAAATAGTAATGTGTTCAAAAACTATATGAAGATAACTTTGGAGTGTTCAATGGAAGAATAATAATCCTTAATGCCAGGTGCTGCATTATAAACCAACACTGGGTCCTGTAAATCTTTGTACCTGTCTCATACTTCCTCTGCCCTCCACATAACATCTGAAAGCTATTAGCTATATTTTCAATGAGAATGAATTTATGTTCCAGCTCATCTACAAGCTCCTCTTCTAAATTCTAATCTATATACAGCCCTGCTAATATATTTTCTTCACTAAAATGGAGACATTTTAAATCTCCTGCTATTTATTTATGTACGATAAATTCTGTTATGTGAATGATGAAACTAATGCACATAACACCATAACAGTAGATACAGTCATACTTCTAGAATTAACTAACATTGTTTACATGATTCTAAAGGGTTCTGACGATGGTGGATTACACTTAAAAGTATTCAGTATCTGGACTTTTTCCATCATCCTCCATCACTGGTCCAGTGACAGAGACTCGCTCTACCTGACAAACGCGACTGAGTACGTACCTCTCGTCTGAAGATGGAAACAGAGCCAGTTTCCGAAACGTCGTGATTTCTTCATTTAAACAAGGACGATGGGAAAAGTCCTGAAAGTAAATAATTTTAATTTTTTTACACGAGTTAGAACCCAACAGGAATATCACAAGCTCATGTTACATGATGGAATGTGTGCCACGTCTTAAATTCTATGGTTGCAGTGTCTAAAAAGACATGGTTGGCCTTTAACAGTCAACTGCTTAGAATGAGTTATTCTTGTGTAGTGTATCAGCAATGAGGGTGTCTATTATCACACTGCCAGCACCACATTGTAATGGACCAAGTAGCAGGGGAAACCAAACACTGTACCACTGGCGCCAATTGTAAAGGCATAACTGATCGGAGAGTCTGACTTCTACTGCTGCCTGCCCTCGTCTATTGACGCATCCTGTCATGAACGCTGGTGGCATTGCCATCTTACCATCTCTAACTAGTTACTTGTAGTTCCTGTCAATGACAGCACTTCTAAGAGGAGAGACATAGTAGATGGAATTCTTCAGCTTGCATTTATGTCTTCCACTAGCAATGCCCAGTGAAATTCAAAGCAATTCTTTTCTAAAATGCACCATTAAATTATCTTCAGTTACTTGAAATTAAAATCTTCGTAATGTGGGAAACTGAATTTCATTTTCTTTTTCTGCAATATGCCAAGTATTTTGGACACTCCTACCGTATGCCTAATTTTTTAACAGACACAATGAATAATTTTCCTATCATTGTCTGTCCAACACAAACATTGTTCACCAGTTTCTCCAAGACATGCTGTTCTGTACCTTGTTTTCAAAATTGCAAACATTTGGTAACTTTTTTGAGGTTATCTCTTCAAAAGGACCATTCTTATTATGTGACATTTGGAAGACACAAACCACTGTACAATTATTTTGGACATCACTATGATTGGTTTTCAAAAGATAAGTCCTGTAACTTCCTCTAAGTTGTATCTCCAAGAGAAACATTTTTTTTCTTTGTCCCTTCATTTGTGTAAATCACGTGGGAAATACCCACAATCTGTTTAAACTAGCCTCTCCTTGGTAAAACTATAAGTAGTGACCATTAGTGAAACCTAACAGCAACTATTGCAGTATTTAGTATCTTAACACATCCCATAGTAATACCTAGTCACCGATATATAATTCTCAAATCTTACAAAAAGTTACTACTTCCCTAAACACCACTAACCAATTGATCTTTGCAATGATGAACTTCCACGTTTTCTTTGAGGTAAGAACTTGATTCTTAAATTCTGTTAAGACCAGCTTTGGTTTCAAAGGGCTAATAACCACAACAATTCTAGACAGAATATAAAATATGAATCTCAATTTTATTTATTTTTTCTTCTGTTTTCAGTGACTTCTAATTTATCAATATATACATAATTATAATACTTCTGGTTAGAAGATACAAATGTTGTTCTAAAAATCTGAATAATATGTACAAACTCTCAGATGTAGTGTAAATAAACTGTTATAATAAATGTAATATGATACTGACTACAGGAACATTATTCATTATTAGACAGTTCCCCATTGTGAGCGGACGCTCACATATGAGGCAGGGGAGATGTCAATGTTGGTCTTCTCGACCGTAATGCTGAAAGACAACATTTCAGAGGAACACACTGCCTCCATCTTCGGGGCTGAAATAAGGTTGTTTGGAAGGGGAGAGAGAAACTGGCCAACCAGAGCTCAGGAATTGAGTAGGCATGGACCAGGAACCCTACCTGACTGCACCCTAAAACAAAAGAGAGTACGCATAACCTAAGTAGGGCTCCTGGCATCCTCTATGAATCCCTGTTTGGCTTATAAGGCCCACACTATCTCCTCATTCCTTAGCTCTGGTCAGCCAGTTTCTCTCTAGCCTAAAATTCTTCTGCAACAGACATCTCTTAACTCCCATTATTCTTCATGGTCAAGCTGGACACGTAAATTAAAGGCGACATTGCCACGTAACCCAGGCTCGAGACGACCATTTATCCGGGAAAAGCAAGGCATGGATCTGACGCCGTTTCAACACCTGCTGAAAAGAGACATGAAAAATCATGTTATCTTATCATGTGATATATATTCGCTGCTTGCTGAATATTATAATTTGTGCCTCTGCTAACAGCCAAACACATAAATATGTCTATCAAATCTAAAACTTCTTGACGATGGTGAAGAGTTAATTGAATAAAAATTTCCTTGGATATTATCCATCGTCTAGTAAATATAAAACGTAAAACGACGTTTTGGAGATGGGACTCTATCTCCGTCTTCAGGTTCCTACAGAATTGGGCCCAAGATAGGGATAGGGATTAGCTCTATCTAGTCATATGTCAATCATTATTATTCTATGCATATAAAAAATTATATTTTTATTTCCTTATTTCTTGTCTCTGAAGCTCTTTTATCACATTCTCTTTTGTTATGTGCCTTATACAAAATCCTCCTGTTTTCTTCACCAAATCTTCACTCCTTTTATTTTAAAATTTAATCATTATATGCCATAACCAGAGATCGAGTGTTCAGAAACTGCAGAATGCTATTTTAGGCGCTTAAAATAAGGACATATTTACATCAATATATGCAATCATTTGTTAAAAATATACACTATACCAAGTGGCAGGTATGTTGAAACTGGCGATGAACCAAATCAACGCCAGCAAGTTATGCAATTCTGTTTTACCAACGATATAATTAATCTTGACCACCAAATGATTCTTGGTGTACTTACTAATATTCCTAAAAGCAAACAGTAAGACAATTCTGAAAGATAAACTGGAAATAATTTGAAGGCAAGATCTAATAACGTGTTTAATGAACTACCTTAGGGAGGGACTGTGGAAACTCACAGAAAACTCCAGCCATGACAAGGTATAATTTCACACGGATTTAAAATCAGGATTTACTGAATATGAAGTAGGAGTGCTAATTACAGTGCTGTGGTGGTTTGGCTTAATCAGTATTGAACACAATAATAATTCTGTCCTTGACAATGCAGAACAATTCACAGACCTAATGCTCTAATAATGCAATGTGTACACCACTGGCATCATGTGTGTTTTACGAGGGTGAGTCAAATGAAAACCGTAATTTTTTTTTTAAATTTAATTTATTGAGTGAAAGCGGTACACAACTATATAATTTTTCTACATAGTCTCCATTTCGTTCAATACAGGCCCTCCAGCGTTTACGAAGTGAATGGATTCATCTAGAAAAAAGTTCTGTGGTTGTCTGCGCAACCACTCATGCACCGCCTGCTGTACCTCTTCATCGGAACGGAACATCTTTCCTCCCATCGCCTCTTTGAGTGGCCCAAACATGTGGTAATCACTTGGGGCTAGGTCTAGTGAGTATGGCGGATGTGGAAGACACTCAAAGTGCAAGTCCTGGATTGTTGCACGGGCAGTAATGTCTGCCAACTTATAGGACAATGGCGCGATATTTCGAATTTTTATCTCAGTTTTACGGTTTTCATTTGACTCACCCTCGTACAAAGACATTCTTTGCCTATATTATGTAGGGAGGGCTGGAGCCTCAAACCCCGCTTGTCACTAAGCTACACAGTCTACATGTGATACCACTCCAGTGCAATAATCCCTGCATCAACTACAGCCCTTGTGACATTGAAATTACATAAATTAAAATTAAACTGACAACTTTCAGTAGAGAACCCCAGTATCAAAAGTTCACTGAGAACCACACAAGCTCTGGAAATGAAACACGCAGACGCAACCACGCACAGTAACACTTCAGATCTGCAGAACACGAGATATTTTGCTGCTTCCTCAGAACATAACTAAACACAAATAGTTACGTTAATTAATCAAACAAGGACAATTAATTAAAATGGCTTACCATATCACAGATTGTCACTGTGGTTACAGCCACAAAATGCAAAATCTGGAATTTGAGAATACTGCATAACAGGAAGCTTAAGAGCTGACACTTTCTGATGCTCACAACATTCCAAATGGCTCCAAACTGCCACACCGCAGCCTCCAGATCCTTGTTTCGTTCTTGAAGGGACTGAACTTCATAAGTCTCTCTGAAACTGTTTGTCGATTTCCTACTCCTATAACTGCATTAAAAAAACAAAACAACAAGAGTCTTTGTGTTACAGCACAGCACCATTCCTACGTAGGTCTATAAATGTAAGAAGGCTTTGAAATCAAGACAGCAAATCTTCAGGCACCATCTCTGTGTCCCTGGACCTCAAACTATTCTTAATCAAAAGCGGGAACTGAGTACCAGGTTTTCTGTAAATCACCTAACCCACGTCTAACGATCCAAAAAAAATTGTCTACAAATGTAATTATTACTAACATGTTTATTTGGAGCATTAAAATTTAAAGCCAGATGTAATATTAAAATGGGAGAGATCTCAAAAACCACACACAATGAAAACAATTACAAACTATGCCCAAGGACATACAAAGTTCTTCAAATCATCAGAAATCTAATTCAATCTCAGTGATGTATGTAATAGAAACAAAAGTAATTGTGACTGACTTGTCTCATGCGACCTACATGAAAGAAGGGTCTGGTACCAAATGTTCAACACAAATTATTTTCACAAGATCATCTGCGGTCTTCTGCATTTTGACACCATGCAAGTGGTTACCGTATTCTTGGAGGAGCCTTGCTGCCACATCTACGATGTGACAGAAATCTGGTACATTGGCAGGAAAGGCAGAACTTGGCCGAGAAGAACAAGAGTATTGGGTATTCAGGTGCAAGAAAATGAACAGCGACAAAAGTTCTTGAATTTAAAATAGTAACTTTTCCACCATTAACTAGATATTTTCCATCTTACAAGGTTAGGAGTCAGTTCTGGTTACAGTCCGAAGCCTTTGAGAAATACCATTGTATTTGCTGTCTTTACCAATAGGATATTCATACTGCACTTTGGGAAACACTCATTCTTATCAATAAAAAAGATACAATATTTTTATTTTCTGTCTATACACAAACTTAAAATAATGTTGTTTAAAATTATCTAAAATTATAACATTCTCAGTAGACACTGCATCATGTTACATTTTTTGTATTCGACGACATGTTTCAATGTGTATTACATCATCATCAGGTCTATCAATTTTAATATATTTTAAAAACTGTAGTACATTTTGCGTTGCGTTTATTGATTATTTTAATTTGTTTAATTTTAAGTTTTTTCTCTTCCTTTTGGTTTGGAGGTTGTACTTGGATGTTTTATATCGGGTTGTAATTGATGTGTTGTGTGTCCGATATTAAGAGACGGTAAACTGCAACTTGCATGATGCAGTGTCTACTGAGAATGTTATAATTTTAAACAACATTATTTTAAGTTTGTGTATAGACGGAAAATAAAAATATTGTATCAATAAAACACAAACATGACGCAATTAAGATATAAAAAATAAAAATAAAAAAGATGTCTGGCATTACAAAGGGTGGCTCTGCCTTAATTCTTCACACAGACAAGAAGATACCAAGGATATTGGAGAGCTCAGAAAATGTGTGTGAAGTACAAGAAATGTGCTTTTGTGAAAATGGAAATCAACCTTTGGGTTCCATGAGCGGTGGAAAATTTAATGACTAGAAGGGCAATTATTCACTTCACAAAGAGGGTTCTTCTCCATGACGTTTCAATGATAATGTGCAACACATATCAATCAAAAGACATTCCTACCACAGCATCCAGACACGAAGATGAGATATCACTCGTTTTGAGTTTTCAGATTTGCGACTGCTACCATACATGGCATAAACATACATCATTCTAATCTGAACTAAGTAATAAAATGTGACAGTTCATATCGTCACATTAAAAGTCGAAAATTATCCCATGTTTTGGCTACAACTGCACTTGACGTCTTGGCGACCAGAGACAGTAAATGAAATAATTTTAGAAACAATGGATAACTTTCCACATTTGACAAAGTTCATCCCTGAAAGCCAAAATTTGCTCAAAATACCACAGAAACTTCTCATCTCCTTCAGAAGCAAATCCTCGACCCTAACTACTAAGAATGAGGAGTAAATATTGAAGGAAGTTGAAAGAACACTAAGGAGAATATATGGACTTCTAAACAGACGTGCACAAACATTGTAACTGAGCAGAATACATACTGAGGAGATTTATAATCCACAATTTTCACCTTAGTACATACACATATTTAAGCTGTAATTACTTTTTTCAGTTTCCGGATCTCTTGTGCTTGCGCTGCATTCTCGTTCCTTAATTCCACAACTTCTTCAGTCAGAGTACGATATGATGTTTCCACATTCCTCATGTGACTGAGATAATTTTCAGATTGTCTCTCAGCCTTCAGTTCTGTAACATTTAATACCTGTATGTAATCATGTGCTACAGCATGTTATATCATTTACACATAACTACATATTTAACAAGAGTTTTTGGTATTGCTGCATGTCACATTTCACACATTCTGTTCACTTGAACATGTTTTGAACCAATGTGGCCATCATCATGTTCGGTGCTTCGATGTCATTGCACTCGAGATCTCGTCCCCAGTGCCCAGAAATAATTAACACCATACTAGAACGTTTGCAATTTTGTTCATTCAGTTAAAAGTTAAATTGCTAAAATGATTATCAATATTTTTGTATTTGTTTTTAAAACACCCCGGCGAGCCTTTTTATTTATTAATTTATTTTTAATACGTATGTGTAGTGGTGAGGTCGCAGTGGTCGCGCGGTCTGAGGCTGGGCCTTGTGCCGCTTGGTCACTGGGACCGTGGGTTCGAATCCCACTCAAGCCACGGATGTTTGTCCACATTTTTCTGTGTTATGCTGTCCTGTGTACAGGTAGAGACCTTGCGACGGGCCGATCCCTCGTCCAAGGAGTCCTACGAAATGTCTATAGATCAAAACCAACAAAACGTTGGGACCCGCAGTGCTCAGGCATTTGAAGAACGGGTTGTCCAAGTATCCTAGTAAGTATGTGTAGTGGTAGGTATAATCCACTACTACACATACACACAAAAATTAGTTTTCTGTTTACAGGGGAAAGAAACACACCAAGATTTACCAGGCTGTGCTAAAAATAAAAGAATAAAACATACTGATAATCGTTTCAGCATTTAACCTTTTAAATGATGTAACAAAATTATATAAATTTTAATATATAGTTATAATTATATCCAGACATTGAGGATGAGATCCTTAGCGCAATGACATCAGAGTACTGAACATGACGATGGCCACATTGGTTCGAAACATGTTGTTCAAGTGAACAGAAACCAAACAGTGCGTGTGAAAAGTGACAGGCAGAAAAACCTACAAAACTTAACAAAATGGAATGCTACACCACAGATTTAACAAGGGTTTCAAATCACAGGAGCATTCTCCATGGACTCTCTCTTGAACAAAAGATCACCAACCATTCATTAGTCACAATGCAGGAAAGAGCACAGTGGCTTCTTCAATTCCACTACCCAATGGATTACAATCACAAATACTAATTTAAGACGTTAAATATTATTAGTATACCACATCATTAATTAGAAAATGAACATTTAGAGCCCTTGTGTTATATTGGACACCCACAATTAAGAATTGTGCTCAAGGATATACAAAAATTTAGGCATAAGAAATCTCCATTAGCGTCAGTGTTTTGTGTAATGTAAGGAGAAGTAAGCATAGTTCACTGATGTTATAACGCCTGCGTGATAAATAAATACGTGGGATTCAATGCATTAACTACAGCCACAATTCAGATGATGGTCATCAAAGATAGAGCACCACATAGTCCTGTATATAGCCACAAACTTCTTGGAGGAACCTGCTGCCTATATTCTTGGTGTGGGGAAGAGATTTGCTAGACGGATAAGTTATAAAGACAAGGATAAGGAATTAGGCTGAGTTAAAAACCATAACTGCATGTTTAGAAAAACGAACAAAAACAAAAAATAATAAAAATTAAAAAATAAACAGTGACAAGAGTTAGTCATTCTTCCAACTGTGACCAATTATTTAAATCTGTGCTTAAAGATCGGGTTACGAGGTGCGATCGGAAAGTTTCTAGACTGCGCCTATAAAAACCCGTACACTTATCTCAGGTATTAAATTCATCCATCACCCTCGAAGTAGTTCCCCTGGGAGTGAACACAACGATCCCAGCGCCGCTGCCAAGCCTGGAAGCATCCCTGGAAATCTTTCTTTGTCAGCCTGTCAAGCACCATCTGCGATTCTGCCTGAATCTCTTCTATCGTCTCAAATCTTCTTCCCTTTAGCTGAATTTTCATCTTTGGGAAGAGGAAACCTTAGAAAGGATGTTGGGGTCGGTTCTTGCAAGATCTTTGAGCTCCTGACAAACGAGAAGTCGATTCTGCTTCTGGTCCTCAGACAGGATGCGTCGCATGTGGAGTTCTTCCTTTAGAAACAGCTGATAGGTCCCATAGCCTATCCCAACAATGTCGCACAAGTCGTTGATGGTACGACGTCGATCTTTGTGAATGGCCTGCCGAATCTTCGTAACATTTTCGGGCGTTGTGCTCGAAGATGGTCGTCCAGAACGCTCGTCATCATCGACAGAGGTTCGGCCATTTTTAAAACGTGAATGCCACACAAAAGTTTGTGCACGACCCATTGCGGACTCCCCAAATGCTTGCTTTAGAATTTCATAGGTTTCCGTAGCCGTTTTGGCGAGTCTTTGGCCAAATTTGATGCACACGCCATTCCGAAATCGCAGGAGGGTCGGTGTAATTCACTACCAATACGCCCGTAACTAAGAAACAAATGCTAATTCGATGATGCCGGCTGGCACACTGATTCACTATGAATGTAGGCCGCACCCCCTAGCGGCAGAAGCTCGTACTACATCCGGTTCGCCCTCTATTGACACAGTCTGGAAACTTTCCGATCGCTCCTCGTATAAGTCTGTGCCACATGAGTACAGCATTTTCTAAAATGCACAATCTCACTTGAGCAATATATTACTAATAGCAATTTGCAATCCATAAAACTAAAACTTGTATATTACACAGGACACAACCATTTTAATGACAAAGGTGCATGGCGTACAGAGCCCAGACCACACAGAAAAGAGGAACAAGATACCTGAGAACAGGATGCCAAGAAAAATACCATACCTATAATGAGGGAACTAACAGCAGGAAGGGCAATAGAATAATGTGAAGCATCATGTTGTACACCAATCACAAGGCACGAACAAATCAATGGGTAGCACGCATGGAAGAGGTAAGAAATGCATAAAGAATTTTGTCTGGAAGAACTGTTTCTCTAAAAGGATGGGCATGAATAGAAGGATATTCATAAACAGAATTTAAACACACAGTGCGGAAGAAAATCCTCCAAGAAGAAATAAGCTGTGCAAAGTTCATTACGGTCAGGCACACTTATAAGAGACATGCCTATCCAATGCCACTTAATGAAAACAGATCTGATCTATTTTGTTTTCAGACGGGTGACTGATACTCTACACGGAAAAAAGACAGGTCACTCTAACGTCAACAATGTAACAAAATATCACAGTCCTTGTCGCCTAGCTGTTAATACGCAACTTTGAATATGGGGGATGAGCTGTCAAATGCGAAAATTATCCAAAGTTTGTTTAAATAACTTCAGGGTTGAGATAGTAACTACAATTTATTCAAAAAAATTGCATAGTTTTCAACAATTTACGCGGTTCATCCTTGAAAGCCAAAGCTTTTAAAATTAGGACACTAATCCATCGTCTTCTCAAGAAAGAAAGAAGAAACTTCAACCCTAACTTAAACAGAAGAACAAATATTGAAGGTAACTGTAAATGACTGACGGGCAGAAAAAGTGGGGTTCTAAAGAGACACCCACTATCATTTTAATTTACAGAATATCATATCGAGGACCTCTACAGCCTCTACTCTCCGCATTAGTACATCAATATAATAAGAACAAACATACTTTCTGTGTTGATTTCAGATATCGTCTTCTCCAGCTCTGACACCTTCAAATCTAACAGCTTACTCCCCATGGTCAGAGCAGAAATATCAGATTCACGTTCCTTAACTTTACGTTGTAGAGCAAGAATATCGTCTCTCAACTCTTCCTCTGTAACAATTCATGGCACTATGTGTAATTCCTCTTCTGAGGGTATTTCAGAAAACAACAAAATTAAGATGTGCACCCACGAAGAACATATAAAATGTTTCAAGCCATCCAAAGCGTCAATTTCCATTTCTGTCGTAGTATGTAATGACGCAGTAAATTACAAAGAGGAATTTGCAGTCTTTACGACTCTGACTTGAATACTGCGCATCAGGAAAAATTAATCTTCATGAACAACTTGCATTGGCACTACACAGTCTGGCTCTTGAACAGCGTACATTTTCAAAAAACGGCATTTACCGTGCGGGACCCAAGGAACCAAGTGTCATCTTGTCACTAGTTTACGAAGCGCAAGATATGCAATGGCATCTGACAAACATGTACAAAGTTATTCTCAGTTGTAATCAGAAAACAAAATAAGTAACTAAAATGGATCTTGAACTAAACACAGAAAACACAGTACATCTACATTTCTCTTCACACCAGAATGCAGAACAGAATGAGTCCTTGTCCCCGGGATCTTGTGCCTAGCTGTCAATATACAACTTCAAATCTTCATCTGTAACTCAGAGATAAGAACGAATTTTGAAGGTTAACTGGAAGGGAGTCCTGGTCAGAATATATGAAATTTTAAAGGGACATGTACCAACACATTAATTGACAGAGTATGATATTGATGAGATTCAAAGTCTACACTGCTCGCCTTATTACAAACATAGATTTAAACCATACATACTCTTTGGGGTCATTTTCCTAACGTCTTCTCCTTTCTTCTCTGCCACGATTTCAATTTCTCTGTTCCAAGTATGAAACGCTTCTTCTAGGTCATTCAAAGCAATTTTCTTGTTTTCCAGTTCTTTCTCAGCATTTATTTCTGAAACATTTCATGAAATTCGTATTCTGAGGGTATTTGAAGAAACAAAGAAACTAGTGGAACAGTAAATTTCATTAGTTCTGCACAGCTACACGTTTAACAATGGTTTGAATTCAACAAAGTATTCTCCTTAGACCTCATCTCTCTTTATGAGAGGAACCGAACAATATCTGGACCATAAAGTGGCAAAACAGGAGTCGCCTTTCAAGTTCTATTGCTCCATGTGCCACGCTATTCACATAACAGTTTAAGATGTTAAATATTACTAGTATACAAGAACACGATTATATACAGAATGGCCGAATAGTCACTGTACCGCTACCTAACTTACCATGTGACAAGAGTCACTGCATATCAACTGGATCTGTGTGTGTACCGTTGTGTTAGAAATACAGTCTGATGAAGTGCCATGCTCCGTGCGATATGCAGAAAAACGCGAGTGGGAGGGTGGTTGTAAATGTGTTCCATAGATCCGTACAATTCGTCAATGTCGCGACGGCAGTGTGCCGCCACATGGTCCTTGATAATTCCCCACAAAGAGTTGTACAGTTTTGTAAGATGAGGACTATGATGTGGCAAGGATAATGGTGTGGGAAATGTTGGTGAACCACAGCCAACCCAGTGGCTTCAAAAATATTTGTTCAAAATGACAAGCACAGTGACGGTGAAATGTGGAGATACTCCATAACATCGCAGCCACGTATATTCTGATTCTTCAGCCTCTAAACTGTGGTATTAACCGAATCTCTAACGTATCTTCATACAAGACATTGACATGTCTATCGAAGAAACAGGTGCCAATCAAATAAGTTTTCATACCAGCCCAAAGCATGTTTGGTGGGTTACATTGCAACTCGGTGAATTGCGGTTTTCCTTGGCCCAATAC
>NW_019060730.1:451081-465474 GCF_000696155.1 Zootermopsis nevadensis | reverse complement strand
AGGATATAAGTGCTGTCTATTCTGAGAGTAATGTGAAATCAATAGATATGTTCTATGGGAAAAATACAGAGTTGTTGAATGTTAAGCAGGTGGTACGTATACTTAACACCAGGCTTTATAGGGTTAAGATATCTTTCTGTGTATGATGTTTGATTCAGATAATCGTGTACCAGAATTTTACCGTGAGATATACATACATAGAACACATGCACTGGATATATCGTTGAAATTGACATACTGAAGACAACTTATATAAGCACGTTGATACAGAGAAAATGTTGCCTGTGCCTTTGAGATTCACTGTTCTCAAGCTTTGATAACTGCGTGGTTTCTCTGCCCCCAAAATCCTACACAAACACGCCACTCACCTTGCACTGGAATGTGCTTCTGAAAATCCTGTCCACATCGCTTCAGACTGGGCTAATTCAGCTTTGATCCATTCTGGAACCTACAGAAATAAAACAGCAATTTACATTTGTTTCTTAAGCATGACTAAAGCTGCCAAATAAGGAATGTAGTGGTCAGTATACATGCATCGGAGTTGTCTGGATAACATGCTTAAAAGAACAACAGAGAGAAAGGACTGTTAATTACACAGAATTATTAAGACGGCTTTGAAACGTTAGTTCTCCGCCAGATTTCATTTCATTACACGGAACTGGCATTTAAAGTCTTTCGTGACTAAATGATTTTAAAGGCAATAAAAAGTGCCTTGTCACCATACTTCTGAAAGAAATATGACAAGCGTATGTAATTTCCAATACACTTGTGATAACATTACATCATCCATATTAAAAAATAGAATAGTCTCAAAAATGAATTATGCCTTCTATAGAACTGAGAACAGTTCAATGTGGAATGTGATATTTTCTCCTTAAGAGTTCTTATCGCTTCTTTCTACAGCTTGAGCTGTAGAATGATGAAGAAATATCTTTGGTCATGGTAGGGGATGTCAGTGGCTTGGCTACAATGAAAAATAATTGCAACACTCAATAACTTTGTGAAAACCAGCAGCTATCACACGTGGTGTCTTGAAAACATCTTTAGGAAATAAACATGATTAACCTTTTTTAAAAAGATGACTATTCTAATGGGAACATTCTGATTACATAAAGTGATCCCGTCATGGGACCGTGACTGCCAAACATGAAAAGTCATTCTTCTAGAAGGGATATGCAGCCTAAAGATAACTGAACATTCTTAATTTCAAATGGCACACAGAATATGGAGTTCCCAGGAGCAAACATGTAGAAGTTTCATATATCTATGATTCCAAGAATTACAATAGTGCGTAAAAATATTGATGTAGTCTCACAGAAATGTAATATCGGGTAAAGGTCTTGGACTAAGCTAAGCAGTGCTGAACATTTACTCTATTCGGCTGGTTTTGTAAGGGCCGGAGAGTTGAAAAGTGGGAAATGTCAACATCGGTACCACTGGAACATCCACATTGATTGCTGGTGTAATAGTTGTTCTCAGTTTCTCGACTAAACACAACACAACATTTTTACTAAAATGAATTAAAGGGGGTACTAGAAGAAGGTAATTTAACTATCCTGCTGTGGACAAGCGTTGATGACTTGGGCACATATGAAGGCAAACAGAAGGGAATGTACGAAAGGTGTGAATAAAGTGTGTGGACTGTAGATGGCAGGAGTTGTTGGAGGGGGGGGGGAGTATTCTTCATATTTACGCAATCTAATTTACTCCAGTACAGGAGAAGGTTGCAGTCTGTGCATAGAAAAATCTTCATCTAAGCAGTCACTTCAAAAAGAGTCTTGTCTTCCTACCCCAAGGCCTTGTTCACTACCTGTTCTCCAGTGAAATTCAAGAAATTGCAATCAGTTCAGTTTCTCACCGGTCCAAGGCTATCAAAATCAGTTCCTTGTGCAGACTCCTCCTCCGCACTGTCTTCCTCACTGCCAGAGCTTCCACGATTCCCATCTCTTGTTCTGTTACTATGGTGGACCGACGTGGGCTGCGGTTGCAGGTGTGCCAACGGAACTGTGGTGTCCACAAGTACGAGCAAACTGTACCTCATGGGGTACAGCCCGGCCAAGCACACTGTTTCACCTTTTTCAATCTGAGTGGCTGATGCATACAATCTGGTAAATAAACAGCCCCACTACTCAAGTGACATCTAGCAGCAATACTAAACTACAATTTCATGGCTTTTTATGTTAGAGTGATTTGTGATAAGGATTTAGACGGAAGCAGTCACACTCTCAACGGTTCCTGGAGGGACTGCAGAAAGACCACAGACACAGTCAGGATAACCAACCTCTAGACTGACAAACCCCCAAATATGCAGAATGCGTACTAACCACTCAACCATGATGTTGGGTGAGACTGTAATGGCTGAATATGTGTTAGTAAATAGGGGAGATGGGAAATTTGTAATTCATTTTTGTGAGGAACACTTTAGGAAAGTAAATAGGGGAGATGGGAAATTTGTAATTAATTTCTGTGAGGAACACTTTAGGAAAGAGGTCACTTGGATGACTAAGAAATAAATGGGAGAATCTGTAAAATAGAATTAAGTAAGGTAACAGAAACTGTGAGTGAGTGGTAACATCTAGGGGGTATGTGATTTGAACACAATGAAAGTTTAGGCAATAGGACTCGTGAAACCTGTGAAATTATGGATTACCAATGTCAATGTGACACATAATAACAAGTTCTGTCACACTGTATAAAAGCACACAGTATCGTCAATAAGCAAACATTCTATTTCAATGCATTTCCCCATTCTGTGAATATTGATCATATTTGGATGTGACGTATGTCCAAGAGCCCTCTAATCTGGAACCAAAAATAAACAAACGAAGACATGATACGCATGCATTATGATAGCAACACACAGTGTCTCACCTAACTTTGTGACCTCAAATATTTCTTTCATTTTAATACATACACAAAAACGTTTCAAATAAAATTAAAACAGTCTAATGGTGTATACATTAAGTGGTAAATTATTAATCATGGAATTGTTGTTATGAAGTTGTCAAGGTTACCCTCTGTTCTTTAAATTGGAACCCATTTTATTTTTTAAGATAGAATTACAGCCAGATTTGAGACTAGTCACACAAAACATTCATTTTTGATGAACCATCGCTGAGATGTCACCATTCAAAGCAAGAGAGACAAATGCATTAGTACGTATTTACATTGAAAATAGTAATCTTAGCACAAAATTAATAATAATAACTTAAGATTGGTGACCACTGGCGCTTATAAACTTTCAGACATGTTCAATTAAGGAGCAAATCACAGACAGCAAATTTTGAAGTGATACAACAGCGCACACTGCAACAATGCACTGCTGCGTTTATTCTAATGTGGCTAGTAGTTCTTGATAAAACATATCCTCTGTTGTTCCCCAAAAAAAGAAAAATAATGGGGATAAATGTGATGAAAGTGGTGGCAGCCCCCACAGGTCTACCATGTCCAATCAGGAAAATGTCCATGAAATATTTGTCTCGCTACGTGTGCATAATGTGCAGGACAACCATCGAGTTTGTTCGTATAACTAGTCTTGATAGGTTTACTATGGTTTGGACTCATTCAGAGAGGTCTAGACGTGTTTGGATGGTTTTCGAGAGGTTTTGAAAAGTTTTGACAGGTTTACTGTGGTTTGGACACATTCGGATATGTTCAGACTTCTATGGATAAGTCTTGGCAAGCTCTACCGCCAGACTAGCTAATTACTGCAAATAAATGTTCTATTTTGTTATACATTCCATACGGTACATTCAAATTATAGTTCCTCACTTTTCACGTGCCACGATTATACAGACATTACTGTAAAATTAAAATTCAAGTAAAACGGGCAGACAAATCATTAAACTATCGCACAAGTGTCTTCCTCCTAGCCTTCCCCTTGAAAACTCCACCGGCCAAAAACTACTGAGTTGACTATACTTACGCTAAAATCTCCTGTGGCTCTAGAAGAATTTCAGTCAAATGATTAGAGTGTAGAGCCGACTCAATGAGGATGCTGGTGTATTGTGATCCAGTCTGCAATAGTAAATAATAACGTCAACACAAACTTATGGAAGCCAATAAGAAATGGCAACATTTTCACAATGCTCTGTGCTTATATTTCCCCCTTTCTTACTTCACAGCTTGTATTTAAATTCAAGCTGTAGATGACACAGGTATCACCTGTAAAGCTGTATTTTATTTCAGGAATCAGTTTTAATAGTGCAATATCAAATGTCGAGGTTACACAGTAGCATGCTGGTTCTGATGTTCTCACCTGTGAGCCATATAACAAATGATCATGGAATTTATTTGTAGACTTGGAATGAGACCAGCCACCTGACATCTCCAGGTTCATCTTTGGGTTTCCCATCAAATCCTGGAAGAAGAGAGAAAACATTTTTAATATATGCCAGTAACCTGAAAAAGTGTCCTCTGTACTCAATAGCAAATACATTGATAACCCTATTTAATTAACGTCTAGAAGCAATGACGTTTCTTACACGGTGCAATATCCCAGAAGGCTGTCATCTTCGTACTCAACATTATGAGAATCCAAAATCCCACCTCTTATGTTTGATATTATGTAAAGGTTTTAAGAACCTTACATCCATAAAAAATTAAAAGTATGAGACAAACATCATTTGTTGTACACAGGACAGCACAACACAGAAAAAAATCAATGGCTTGAGTGGGATTCGAACCCACGGTCCCCGCGACCAAGCAGCACAAGGAATTTTTATCTCTCAATATGTTTAATAAGTATAACAAGTATTCATGATAATGATAATTTTCTTCGGAATGCTTTGACACTCTCTGAACAATGGATTTCTACTATACTTTGCTTGCTTCATAGGGTTGCTCGACATACCTGGTAATTGAATGAACTGTATCGAGTGCCCCAGAAGTAGACAGTATTCTCAATAGACCCCACTACAGTGTATGTTGGGCCACACTGAACCATCTGTTACAAAATAACAATCAATTTATTATTACACCAATTTGCAGATTCTTCTCACACATATAAACTAAGAAACTGCAATGTTTTAAAACTGGGGCTTGTCAACTCCTTTGACCATGAATCATGTAAAAAAGTAAAGTAAAGGTATCCTGCTACACGCCATGTAGGCATTTAAGGGGAGAGGAGGTACAACTCCAACTCATTCTTAACCTCAGGACTAGATGGGGGTGAGTTGTCAGTGTCACACCCCGGCTGCACTTTATCCCTAGGAAAGGACCCCGGTACCCATTGGAGAGGAGGCTGGGTGGGCCCCAGAGTCATTATACTCACTGAGCTACCCTGGCTCCCCCACGGACCATATTCCCAGAAGAAAACCAGAATAATCAGGTCTGTCCACTTACTATTACTAGAGGAAAATCATGTTCTCTGATGAGGCCACACCCCATGTTTTAGGGAAGATAAACAAAATGTATTCATGTGGGGATCAGAACACCTTAATGCTACAATGAAGCACATTGCAGACAGCCCCAAAGTTTATTCACGGGAAAAGCTGTAAAGATAATTTATATACATTCTGTACATCTTCTTCTATGGCTCTCCAGTCTGTATTCGGCCCATGGCCTCCTCAATTCTCCTCTTCCATTCGGTACTCTGTCCGAGGCTTTGATCGAGGTTTCGAAACATCTTCCTTTTTATGGTGCAAGGTTGTTAGCCTTGGAACCAACCCCCAACCCGGAGGACCAGGGTACCTGTCTTAGTCTGACCTCTCCCCCTCGACCAATCTGGCTAGGGAGGCCCTACCAGTAGCTATGCTACCGCCAGCATAGCTCTTGGTACCACTGAGGTGTTCAAGCCCCACCACCACGACAAGGTGCAGGTACCATTAAGTGGGGTATTCTGTACATATATATATATATATAAATATGGATGGCTGGAGAAACAAGACATTTTAATAAGTGCTCTGCCTAAAAAGGATATTAGTTGAACAACAGCATTAATGCAAATGTGTTGAATGAACATGTACTCATAAGGATTTAGTGTAATTATAAGATTAATCATCTTACAATTATAGTATAATCTTTTAAATTAACCCACAGAGTGAAAACATCTTAAAAGACTTTACTGGTTTCAATTCATAGTGACCATTTCTGTAATGCAAATGGGTGCTGCATCAAACGACATTTGGTTTACACCAAAAAGTACTTACAGTGACACATTTATCTGCCATTGACTTCACCATCATTGGCCCTGATGATGCTGATCTCCGGTGTCCTCTTCCCAGTTGGCCCTCTGCATTGCGCCCAAACGTAATAACATGGCCACTCTCAGTCAGGACAGCTGTGTGGGTAGAGCCCAATGAAATGTCAGCAACTTTGTAACTGATCCCCTTCACTCGGTTGAGTGTCAGCGCTTTCTCAACTTCACCCTGGAGGGAAACAATGTAAATAAGCCAAACATTTATTATTAAGTACCTTTCCTTATATATTACTAGTAATATACCCTAGCACACAGTACCTCACTATACATAGATTTGCTCTTAAAAAATTAATTGTCAATAGCATTATTTGCTCCTTACGTACTGGCTTATAATATTATAATTGATAACCATAACACTTAATACTGTCTGCAGCAGATGTAATAGTACTGCCAAAGGACCTTCACTGAATAAAAACATGTACTAATTTTATACATAAATATTATTGGAAATTTCTCTTCCCAATCAAAAATGTCTGTCTCAGTTTAAGCACGGTCATCTCTCCCACAGATTTACATTGTCTTAAAGAATGAGTGCCACTCTTGGGAGAGAAGGCAGACATCCAGTGCAAATCAAGAACGAACTCCGACACTGCTTTGCACACGAACAATATACAAACGAACATGCTTATTCGAAAAGAGATACAAACAGCCCTGCCATTACTGGCACACATTATATCAGCAAACTTTCATATACTTCAGAGACCAAGCGTTATATCTTTTGAGGATTTTACACTGAAAGTGTTGCTACTGGTTCAAACATATTATATTCTTATGATATAACAGAAAGCAGGGGTTACCAAAACATTCTGGATGACTTCCCATACATTAAATTACTAACAAGTTTCATAAAAGGAATCCACTTGTTAAAAAAAAAAGTGATCCTACTGCACGCATGCACACCACCAAGCGTCACCAAGTAACATAATTCTTCCTTACTGCAATAAGAATTACAGCATCAGTTTTCTTTCCCCACTATAGCCAATGAGCTACTTACGACAAATGATAAACATTCTCATGATCAGACACAATACATGCGGTTTCCAAATTAATTAAAAATGAATCTACAATACCACATTAAATATCTTTATCTAATAAATTCCCTCTATCAGATGACTGCACTCAAAGTGAACATGTATTAAAAACAATAAGATAAAACATCTTTAGTTTACATAAGTTACCCCTCTGCCTGACCAGCACACCATGAAAATATATAGGGAAGTGGAGACAGAGCTCCACACATTCTTAAATTTGCAGTCTCTTCTGAGATTCAAACCCAAGTCATTTAGGCCATAACTAGTCACTTTCATCAAGTGACCTACCCTGCCTCATTAACAACTCTACACCAAAATTATAAAACTCACTTTAAAATTAAAAGAGAAGAATCCTGGATTACTGTCTGATAATCCTAGTTTATTGAATGAGTTACGACCACAGGTCATCATCACCCCATCTGTTGTAAGGACTGCAGTGCCGTCCCCTCCGCAACGCAGAGTACGCAGCACACAATCATTAGGCAGTGTCACCTTCACGGGAGAGCAGCTGTAATACATTTATCGATGGTTCATTTCAGTGAATGTGGATTGTAGGGGGTGGGGGTTGGGTCTTTCACAAGAGCAGAAAACAACTCTTTTATTACTTGTGTAGTTTTGAATAAATCAGAGTTCACACTTTTAGTTTTGCCAGTATACAACTTGAAGTCATATAAATTTATATCCACTGGTACTATCAGTAAGTACAAACATCTTCAGTCCAAATTTACTGACCTCATTGCAAGTTCTGAAAGGCACCCTCCCCTTGAACAAAACTGTGCTTTCATCAAAAGCAACAGTGGTGTTGGGCGAGCAATGATGGATGCACTTCAATCTTATTTTGTCTATTCACACTAATTTGCAGTACGTACCAGTCCTCCTCATGGCCCAGGCCAAGACGTCCCCCGTCACCTCTGCCCCACGCGTACATTTCTCCGTCTCGACTCAGCACTGCGACATGATGTGGACCGCAGCCGACAACCACCACATCCACACTCAACAGCTTCTCTGTGAACAATGTGGGCACTGATGTTAACTGCAAGGCAGAAAGATGTGTAGCACAGAACAGTTTACAGATGTATTCTCTGTGAATTTGTACTCCACCTTACAATAATTTATTACAGATATAAACATAGTGCCGGCAGAACTAAGTTGGAAACTGTTTTATGTATCCAAATTATTACTCAACTGAGCTCTGATATTTCTGAAGATTGCTGTCTTCTGGGCTGTTGTGTCATGTAGTCTGGTAGAAGTTTACCGAGATTTCAGAGGTCCCTGCTAACTCCATCATCAGGGTGATGAGTCTCATTGCCCTGATGATGGAGGCAGCAAGGATCTCTAAAATGTCAGTAAACTTCTACCAGACTACATGACACAACAACCCAGAAGACAGCCATCTTCAGACTCACTGCCATGAAAACCTCAAATCCTACATCTGATATTTCTATTGAATGCACGACAAACAACAGTATAATTCTGAAAACACTTCGTACCTTTAAATTTCGTGTTGGTTTCAGTTACTGCAGCTACTGGAACATTATTTTCTATTAAACTCTTTTGTTTTGAAACTTTTGTTAGTTCGAAAGACCTTGGCTGCATAAATAATTTTTTTTATATTTCATTTTATTTTTAGACTGGTTTTGTTCCTTACATTCACCCTCAGATTCAGAAAAAGCAGATAAAAATTTACCAATGTCATCTTATGCAATCTGTTTATGTCTAAAAGAAACTATGGCTACCTTACACATTGATAATACAACAAAGAACTTGAAAAAGAAAGCCATACATTACAATTAATATACGCAAATGTATCTACATAGATTTAACGGAAATTTCTCATGAGAATTGACTATCCTGTTGACAAGTATTCTGCTGATAGGGCTGCTAAGTTCAAGCCTCCAGACTGACTTGTACCTAGGAACTTCTTCCCATGCAGATATTATGATTACATCACTACAACTCAGTCACTAGAGCCTTGTTTCCAAGATTGGCATTAAAAATGTGAAGGCGTTACCTGATATTTTACAAATTAATCTCTGCAGAAAGCAATTTCTAACAGAGAAGTTTATTCACTCACCAATGAGACGAGGTCGGGTAGAGTTGTTCCAGTCACCATGTCCAAGGCAGCCGAATGTGCCATCACCGCACGTCATCACCATTCCTGAGTCGCTGACAAATACACTGTAGCCATCCCCAGCTCCAATCCTGCCAACAAAGGGAAGTCACGGCACATTACTTAAACTTACGACAGAGACTGAAAGATGAAGGTTAAACCAGAGTAACACACAATTCCAGTTGTTCTGATAGTCCTTGAATATAAAAGGGCAGAATGTATGGTATAGAATTATGAGTTGGGGTGGTTCACACAAAGAACGTAGTCACTGAACACAGACAAACAGCATCATTTCAGTGCCTAAGAAGGTCCAAGAAGTTGCTAATAACTTTCCGGAGAAGCCGCAGTAGATTCAATAGTTTAGCATTATATTTCTTTACTAACTCCTTAGAGCACAGTAGTGCTCACCCAGTGCAGTAATAGAGTTATTAAAATCATGCAAGTCTTTAATTTTAGTCAATTATTTGACAACGCTAAGAAGTCACCCACAATTGATATTATTAAAATCACAGAAGTCTTTAATTGCAACAAATAATTTTACTACATTCGTCGGCAAGTGCACGTTTGTTAATTCTACAGTGAGACATGTTTAAGAACAAATAGTAATGCACCGCAGACGACATTTACAAACTTTAAGTAACGGGATTTCCACAGATGCATCCTACACTGTCAAAAGTGAATTAATGTTATAAGGTTTCATGAGAACCACTTGAAAGAAACAGAATGGCAACTAAATGTAGGTACAAAGCAAATATTTCATTACATTTAACTCTGTCATTATCTGAATTACCTGTTGATGCTCTTCCCCTTTAGGGCCTCCACGCTTCCAGGATGTTGTCGCCATGGTTCTGTATCGCCATGCCCCAACTGACCTCTCTTCCCTTCACCCCAGCTGTACACCAGCATCTCTGAAGATACACACAACTCCATCACCGTATACCACTAACTAACTAGGAACAGAGTCCTTCTTGAGAAGTTAATAAGAAGATGATGTCTGTCTTCTGGGTTGTTGCACCATTTAATCTGGTAGAAGTTTACCAATTTTTCAAGGGTGTTTGCTTCCTTTATTATCATGTTCTGCTTTCATCATGCTAACGATGGAGACAACAACCACGTCTGGAAAACAGGTACATTTCTACCAGACTACAAAGCACAACAACAACCCAGAAGACAATGAACTGCATGAAGATTTCTGTCTTCTGGGTGGTTGCGCTGTGTAGTCTGGTTGATGTTTACCAGCGTTTCAGAGGTCATAATGCCTCCAACCTCTGAAACGTTGGTTAACATCGACCAGACTACACGGCGCAACAACCCAGAAGACGGAAATCTTCATACTCATTGCCCTGATGATGGAGGCAGTATGACCTCTGAAACGTTGGTTAACATCGACCAGACTACACGGCGCAACAACCCAGAAGACAGAAATCTTCATACTCATCGCTGTGAAAATCTCAAATCTCACAATGAACTTCATACTTGTTGCTGTGAGAATCTAAGTTAATAATAGTTCAGGTAGTCATTAATGTACCCACATTTTAAGGAACACAAAGGTGCATTACCATATTCATAAAACTTTCCATTGGACTCAATTCTGAGCTACACCCTACTTTGACATTAATATTATCCTACATTTAGGTTTTCTGGCAAAATCATGCATGTTAAACGACTCAAAACACTATCACACTTCACTGTATACAGCCACCGAATACATGACGATCGCAATCTGAAGTTCTGAGGTGAAATCCTGATGATGAATATCTTAAGAAGTTAATTTTCATGCTTCTTTTGAAACTTCGAGGTATCATTCTGTCTCTTTAGGTGACGTTAGGGAGTACTTTCAACTAACTTGTGAGATCATCTTCCTTCTTAATCTAACCATTCACAGTCTCATCAGTACTAATGAGTCAGGTTTGTTATTAGTACACAAGGAAGTAATTTGCAAATATCCACATTAAGATTTGTACAGCGTGCCCAGTGCCGAGTGATAACAAGTCAACAGTGTTTGAATGTGCAGACAGTTATCGTGCAGTGTAAGAGGACCTGAGGTTAGAACGATGATGTGTGTACTGCTGACAGCAACCTCTGTCACTTTACTGCGTGGTGGCAGTTGGATTGGTGTCAGTGCAATTGCCGACTCATACGACTTCAGGTCATACAACACAGACCTAACAAAAACAAAACAACAACTGAAACTGCACCAAGAAAAGAAATATCAAATAATTATCTCTTGCTTTTTTTCAATTTTACTCATTAAAATATAACAGGATGAGTTGCTACCTAACTACATGGAGTAGGGTTCTTCTTCAGAAGTTCACAGTCTCTAAATTAGTCATGATGTACCCCACATTTCATGGACTGCAAAGGTTCATTACCACACACCATAACCCACAACAGTTCCATATGCAGAGACACACAAATCCAGTCCACGCCCTTCTACCCTATTTTCTTAAAATCCATTTTAATATTATTCTCACACATATGTGTACAGTGGTGTCATCCCTTTACGTTTTCCAATCAAATTCTTTGTGATCTTACCAGTCTTAAAGATAATTCAAATGCTGCAAATTTTTTAATATTAAAAATTACTTTAAAATAAGATAATATTTACCTTTCTGGTTTGGAATTCCTGTTTGAGCAGCATGAAACATAAAAAATGACAAGGGTTTAAATGTAGTGAAACACACATGCCTTAGGAGTGGTTAGTTTCTTAGATTATTTGATAACATACAAGTAGTCATGAACCACTTTAAGGTAATATTCCTGGCGGGAATGTGACCATGCAGGACCTCAATCAAAACAACCAGCATGCAGGTTTGTAAGACTTTGGTGGATAATATTAAAACTCAGTCTTAAAAAATAAAGATGTGTGGATGTAAACTGGAATCAAATTACTTATGACAGGGTCTAGCACTGGGCTTTTGTGAATATGGTAATGAACTTTTGAGACTCATAAAGGATGGAGACAGTGTATGAAGATGACAGCTTTCTGGAATATCGTGAGATTCCTCTGAAGATGAAGGCAGTACGCACCTCTAAAACTTCGTCAGCTTCTACTAGATTACGCGGTGCAATATCTCAGAAGGCTGTCATCTTCATACTTGCTGCTGTGAGAACCTGAAGCCTCAACAAGCACATACGAGTTTTAAGGACTGTGTTCCATGGAGGCAATAAGTTAACTGCACATGGAATATATAATATGCAGCTACCTGTTACAGGAAGCTTTTAAATTTGGTACAGAACCATCATGGTCCAGAAACCAATCTCTTCCTCCTCCTTCCTTCAGCGAGTCCAGCAGCAGGAGTAAACGAGAGTCGAGTATCTCTGCTGCCGTGGGTCTGAATGCCGGGTCTCTCTGTAGCAGATCGTGGATCAGCTGACGGAAGCCAGGAGAGTAGCCACCGGGTACGGGCTGGAAGTGACCCTGATGACACACAGAGATAACGGACCTTGTGATAACTTGACCACCATAGACAAATTTACAATCAACCAACCAACATAAATTACCATCGCAGAATGCCCATACCTTCATTATCTTGTTCACCAGTGCTGGCAGGTTAGAGCCTTCAAAGGTTTTCTGCAGACACGCCATTTCATACAGGATGCAGCCCAGGGCCCAGATATCTGACTTCTGGTCATACTGCTTACCCTCACACTAAAACGCAGAAGTAAGCATTGTAACTGGTGTACTTAGCATCTGACTCTTGAAAAGACATACAATGTGATCATTTGTAGAAAAGGTCAGGAAATATTACAGTACTTATGAGTGCAAGAACGCAGACATAGGCACATGGACGAATGATAAATGTGAGATTTCATCCACATAATAAGTTGCGGCTAGGCACATGGACGAATGATAAATGTGATATTTCATCCACATAATAAGTTGCAGACATCATCTTCCACACATAAGTGTTCAACCCTCTCTCGTCATTCAGATTTCTTTCATTGTCATTTCATTATTACAACACTATAAATAAGATCACGTAAGAATAAAACAATCCCTTCTTTCCTGTATGCCCAAAGTATGTAATGTTATCAGCGAAGAGAAACCTGTGCTGTTTTCACTTTCATAACGCAGCTCCCTACAAACTTAATTCTAAAGTTTCCATATCATTCTAATGAAGAATTTAGCACAGAAAGGGCAAAGGTGATTTGCCAACTGAACAGGTTATACAACATCAAATGAAAAAAGAAAGATGACTGCTATAGCAGAACCCAAAGGTTCAACGCCATCAATATTGAAGCCCACATCTGGACATGATCCTCAGCCAGTTCCATCCATCTCCTATCATCAAAAACTTTATTTTATTTATTAAGTGTTCTGTCTTACGACAGGTCCATTGCTCTGCCCAAAAAGAGCTCTCCAGTTGTCCCTATTCTCGGCTTCTCGCTTTAATTCCTGGAACGTCATCTTCTTTCCTTGTTTAAGGTCGTCGGTTAGCTGTATCAATCTTCTTCCTAGTCCTCTCTTTCCTTCAACCTGGCCTTCGGTGATATCACTCAGTAATCCATTTCTTCTCATAATATGTCCCAGCCAGTTAGCTTTCCTTCGTGTAATCGCCTGCAGAATGTTTCTTTGCTCGTTGACTCTCCTCAATACTTCTTCGTTGGTCACTCGATCCGTCCACCTGATCTTCTCTATTCTTCTCCAACACCACATTTCAAAACTCTCCAGGTATTTCTGTTCCTTCTTCCTGAGTGTCCAAGTCTCTGCTTCATACAGCGCGACACTCCATACGTAACACTTCACTAGTCAAAAACTAGCTCTCTCAAATCAATCTTAAAGGTATTCCCCAACATTGTTTTTGGATTTAAAAGTGGATATATTCCAAGACGACATAAATTTTCCAAGAGGTTTCCCCGCCAAAGTTCTGCCTTCACATTCTTTGACTCCTCCAGCCTAACAACATCCATCCATCTCATCTTAGACAACTACTGCATCCTGCAACCATCAAAAAGTTTTTTGAACATGATGTCCTAAATTATTCTCATTCACTTCATTCTTCCAGGCCACTTTGTTTTCAGACACATGTAATTTGTCTTCTTCCCTCAA
>NW_019060730.1:436447-450749 GCF_000696155.1 Zootermopsis nevadensis | reverse complement strand
CCCCAAATAAGGAATTTTATCATGAAGTACAAAACTGAAGGCATCTCAACTGAAGAACAGATCTCAATTTTAATTTGAAGCATAAAAAAGCGGCAGAAGTCAAAACGTCTGAAAAGCGTCAGTCTCTTACCATTTCTGGACTGATGTAGTACGGCGTTCCTAGCACTGTTTGGGCTTGAGCTCGCGTCGTCATGATCTTGGAGATTCCAAAATCCCCTACTTTGATGGTGTTGTCCTTGTTCAGAAACACATTTGCTGTCTTCAGGTCTCTTATGAAGAATAAAACATGAAGATAAGATGCAGTGTGTGAACATTCAGTCTGTACAAGTATTACTGTACATAAAAAAGCACTTAATTTGGTAAATACTCTGTTGAAACCCCCTGAATGTTCCTTAAAGAAGGACACACTGTATGCCCTTAAAATCATATGTAAATTACCAAAAGAATAAGAATGTTTGAGAGAAGTTACAAAGTCAGACTCGTGGAATGGTTCACTGAACCCTTGGGTTTGCCACGGCTTTAAACATTAGAATAAAAACTTGAGCGATATCATCTTAATATAAATATACCAAATGGGCGGAATGTTTGCTTGTAACTTCAGAATTAAGTTTTAATATTCTCAGATAAACTCAACTTTTGACAGACAAATAGACTTCATGTTGTTATTTCAAAATAACAACCTTCACGTTGGGAGAAAATAAAATTTATCACATGTCAGTATTTGATTATGCAAAGAAGTTCATTCCATTAGAAGCAAAAAGGCAGATCCGCTATTGAAACTACTCTGTATATTCAACCCCATGTCACATATTACATATACTTGTACATACCTATGTAAAATGTTATGATCATGCATGTATCGTATGGCAGCAACAATCTGTCGAAATAACATGATTATCTCACGTTCATCAAGTCTCCTTGCCCTTCGTGACAGCATCTGCGCCAATGTACCACCATCCGCATACTCCATCTTTATCATAAGTACTCCATCACGCTCGAAGCTGCCAAAATAACTGCAAGATTGCATAAGTCTTATTATTTCCATAACATCTAAATTGAACGAGGCATATCATCAAGGTACATACAAGCATTTTGGGAAATCTCAAAGTATTCTTTAACCTTTACTTCAGACAGGTAATGGGTGGTCAGCTGTGCACTCTGGTGGCAGTTATCTGCAGGTATTTATGCACTGTTGTGAAAGTGGCTTTGAAGAGGACGACTACAGAGAACTTTTATGGCATTCGCTGAACAGTTGGCTTCTTAAGATGGCTGTCTTCTGGGTTGTTGCGCTGTGTAGTCTGGTCGATGTTTACCAACGTTTCAGAGGTCATACTGCCTCCATCATCAGGGCAATGAGTATGAAGATTTCCGTCTTCTGGGTTGTTGCGCTGTGTAGTCTGGTCGATGTTTACCAACGTTTCAGAGGTCATACTGCCTCCATCATCAGGGCAATGAGTATGAAGATTTCCGTCTTCTGGGTTGTTGCGCTGTGTAGTCTGGTCGATGTTTACCAACGTTTCAGAGGTCATACTGCCTCCATCATCAGGGCAATGAGTATGAAGATTTCCGTCTTCTGGGTTGTTGCGCTGTGTAGTCTGGTCGATGTTTACCAACGTTTCAGAGGTCATACTGCCTCCGTCATCAGAGTATGAAGATTTCTGTCTTCTGGGTTGTCGCGCCGTGTAGTCTGGACGATGTTTACCAACGTTTCTGAGGTCATACTGTCTCTGTCATCAGCACTGACAATTCATACACCTCCAGATCTATTTGAGTTACTAAGTGTAATGATACAGAGATTAATTGAAGACACTATGCCATATGCAAAATACTGAGACTTCAATGCTACAGCCAGTTATTCAATGGCATGTACAAGGAAAGGCATAATGGACAATACAGAATTACCATTTCCATAAATCACATTACCACAACAAAATTCTCACCTGATGATATTTGGGTGGTCCAAACTTGATAATACTTGAACTTCGTTAAGTGCCATTTGTCGCTCGGATGCTGTGAGGTCAATCATGTTCACCTCTTTGATAACGATCAGTGTCCCATCAGCAACTTTATGATACAGAACTGCAGTACCAAATGCACCTACAGGAAGAGAAGTTAGAAAGTAACACTCATTGCTGACATTTTCATTTCTTTAACATCAACTTTAATATTATCCTTCCATCTATGACTAAGTCTCCTTTCAGATTTATAACTAAAATTACAAAATAATTAAATAATTTTGAAGTATTTCTAAATTATATCTATAAAACTAATAAACATATCTGAATTAATTGCACAGGTTTAATTTCATGGTAGTTCATGTTATACATGTAGCACACAAGGAGCTAGATTTTCCCCAGGCACGTTTATTTTTTCCTGCCAATCATCATTCCACTGATTCTTCTCAGACTTTAGCCATCTGAATAACAAGTTTGTTGAAATAACATTCAATAATTCAGTCTGTACAGCACAGAAAACACGACACTTCTCCATTACAAAGATCAACTGGTTAATGCTGTTTAAGAAAATAATCCTTGTTTACAATGAGAATCATACAAACCCCACAGTTATTGAAAGCTAAAGCAGGTGGTACATACAGTTACCACTGGGCTTTAAATGATTAATATTGGCTTAATCATACTAAGTAATGTCAGGCAGGGCCCCACCAAGACATAATAAACTTATCTTGCACTTGCCCAGACCCCAAGTAATTTCTTTGTGCCAAAACGTATTACTATTTCATGAACACCAACACCTTGTTTCTCACATAAATGGAAAATTTTTGTATGCAGTTTATTATATTACAGAACATAATGAAAATGTTAACATTTTTTTCAGATCCTTATACATATAACTATGGTATATGCCCTTCCTCATCCACTCATACCTTTCCCAACTGTACGAATCTTCTCGTATCCTTCCAACCTTCGTTCACCTGCATCACTATTTTCAACCTGAAGCTTTTCTCGCAGTTTCTTAACATTAAAATAAAGTTCACCGACTGTAACATCAGATTCTGGATCAGATCTCATCCTGGTCAACTCCACATTAACTCCAAACAGGTCCTTAGACATTCCTACAGGAAGCTGTAAACAGTGAAGCAGATGTAGGATTTGGGCTTTTCACGGCGGTGAGTCCGAAGACGGCCGTCTTCTGGGTCGTTGTGCCGTGTAGTCTGGTAGAAGTTTATCGGCGTTTCAGAGGTCCTTGCTGCCTCCGTAATCAGGGCAACAACCCAGAGGACAGCCATCTTCAGCGAAGCAGATGCACGATTTGTGCCCGTGACCCATTGTGTGAGGCATAAATCATGTTATATTATGTTCTGATTATTTCTGTGGACACTATGTCAAAACTGTCCTATATGTTGTTGAAAATTCAAAATTTTGCTATGTTTAGGTATCACAATTCATAGTGCATATAACACCTACATGGTATCAAATCTATTTTCACAAGTGGCACGGACCTTCCTATGAAGTTTCATAAACTCAGTCACACTTCAGATTTCTTGCCCTGATATGGGTCTTTCTTTCCCTGACCTTTGCTCTCACTGCCCTTAACAGACCTCCAGTCCCCCCCTCCCCCAGTATGTCAGACAATCTTCTTGCTCTCCTTGACCTGATATTTCAACCCTGAGTTTATAACCATTGCACGTCCAATCCTCATGCCTTCCACCCTAAAGGTGGAAGCAGCATGTTTCTCCAAAATCTCGGTAAACATCTAGAAGGCTACAGGGTGCCACAATCCAGACGAGCAAAATCTATTCTTTCACTACCTTGAAACTTTAGAATTCATATCAGTCGCTCTGTTTACAGATTGCTATGGACAAATACTTTTCTCTAATTCTGCATTCTGGTTGCTGAGTCATCCATTTGTCAGTATAATGGGTTCATGTAACAACACTACACAGACATTAATTGTTGGTCAACAGTATGATACAAATAATAAGTAGGTGACATCACATTTAGTAACATTTCCAGCTGATGTGTCATAAGACCACCGTTCACATTGACAGATGGCGAAGCATTCAAAAAATCCAGGCGACAGTTTGGAGATGACAAATTCATGTTGCCTCCCACCAGGTGGTTAAGAAACTCTCGAATGCTAACGTCTGCCTTGACGCTCTCCAGGCTCAGCACCTATCAATAATTAATGTTTAAATTATAAAATATGGCGTATTATCCAAATTTATATTAAACACTTTCTGTCGCACTAGCAGAAACACTGAAGCTTTGTCAGCAAGAACGTGAGAAAGTATATTAGCTGCAATATCTCTAACCTTTAGTACATAAAGTGACATAACGCGAACCTGCTTTTGGCAGATCCTACTTAAAAAAAAAAAAAAAAAAAACACTCATGAAATTACAAAATTCTAACAGATAAAACGTGCTACCACTACAAATGTTAAAACCTGGCTCCATGAAACAGAATGTTCACCTTCGGAAGTGAGGACTCAGAGTACCAGATAAAAGATTTCAACAAAAAATGGAAAGACATAGTAAAATCTAACTGCTCTAAAATACTGCAAAGAAATTAGTTATTTTACATCCAACATAAGACATGTAAGTTTATCAGATACCTGCATAAATGTTGCATACTTTTCAATGTGAAATGTTGCCTTATCAACGCGTACACATAACACTCTTAAAATACCTTTCCCCCTGTGAAGCAAATAAAGATTTCAGTCTCCGAACAATGCATCAATAATGCGACGGTCTCTACACGGGATCTACCAAGTGTCTTGCTGATTTCAACTGTAAGAATGAAAAATATGTTTAGTTCACAGCAACTGCATCATCAAAATAATATTAACCTTTATAACATGAGAATACCAAATTTAAATAATGATATTAAAATATTAGCAGTATCTTGTACTATCTTACCAAGAATGTCATCCAGTGTACAAGTTTCATATTTGTACTGCACAACTTTCACATTATTATGAACTGTCTCCAGAACTACAGATAAATGTGGAGCTCGACTAGATGCTACGATAAGTCTCGATGGATCAGGTCTATTTGCCATATTTTCTGGGTTGTACTCACTGGATTTACTCACTCTGAACTGACTTAAAGTTCATTAATATCATCTGCAAATGAAACAAGTATAATAAAAACATGTTCTTTGCTTAATTTTACAGTGGAAAAAGGAACACCACATTCCTATATGCTTCTACACATAATCTGTATACATTATAGTCTAAATTAAAGAAATAATCCAATTATTATTTATAAAGGTAATTCGTCATAAGAATGTACACGCCTAGGGCAGTAGAGACGTGCTCAAAACTCTGTGGTTAAGTCCCCAATATTCAACATAAAATAAGATGTATTATATTCAAACCCAGTTATTTTAATGCAGCTCTCAAATGCTGGCTGCGGCACTCAAGGATAGCACTGGGAGCTACCACATTATTGATTTCAGAAACTAATATAAAAGTTAACATCAGCTGTAGACACATGCAAACAAATGTTGTCATGGTGATAGTCTCGTCCTTCAACACCAAGATGTCGCCAATTTAATTATTTTTAATATGAAGCGAAGTTAACAATTGTTTTGTTATTTATTGTCATTTAAATCATATTACATTCTCTTATGAAGGGCCTAAATCAATATATTTCTGCCCTGGTAATTGAAGAAAAAATAACGATCGTATTTCTCTATTTTTACGATTCACGCTCATAGCTGTCATTCGAAACCCAACAACTTGAAATATTTTATTAACCCTTTAAGTCCCAGGGTTGTATTAGAGGGAACTTAATACCTAGGTACTGCCCGACAGACTATCATGTATTGTCAATTAGAAATATATTACTCAGGATAATGACCTAAAACTCAACACTCGTCTATCTCAAAAAGTCTGTACATTAGTAGAGTCAAAGACAAGAGTAGATGTATTGCCAAATACAAGGTGATTATTTATTCAATGAACCATTAAAACAACTGTACAATACCATTATTCCCGCCTTTAAAATGTCTTCAATGTGAAACATAATCAATGCGCCTTCCTCCCTATGACATGACGAAGTCGAAATTTCGTAGCATAGTCTGCAAAGTTTTGGAGGAAATTGGAAACACTACTTGCTATATTGCCTCTTTCAAACCATCAAATGTGCGAAGGTTAATGCCCAACACTTTATCCTCGAAACAGTCCCATGGGTTTGAATATGGTAACGAAAGCAGCTTAACACGTCTGTATTCCCCTAGGCCATTTTTCTATCTGTGCCACACTCATTATGAAAAACGTCGATGGCTTTCTAAGAACTGACAAGTATTTTCTGTCGAGCCTCATGCACCACCTCAACGGGCGCGCCATTGTATAGATCGATATCTATTGGCTGTCCTTCCAGAACGACATTTTCGATGATTCCAGCAGGCTACCTACCTCCTCGAATCACGGATACCAACCTCCACACTGCCTAACTAAAGGAAAAACGCTAATTTTTTTTTGGTCTTTTATGCAAGCACACTCCATGCAGAATATTCTGTACTCTTTTACCACATAATGTACAATTTTGTAGTACTCTTTCGCAACGAACATTTCTTTCCATCGTTAACGTACCCGCTACCACAGGCTGTACCAACCTTGCCGTAAACTGTAGCCACACCTCCCGCTGACATAACACGCCCCAGCTCGAACAGAAAAACGACTGTCAGCATTTTATTTTAATTTCAAACATGGAATCATTGTGTAGAAACCTTGTACCAAACACGTGACTGCCATCAATACCGTTTCGATTTGGACAATGCTGAGCGCTGATAGGAGAGGTCATAAAATTGCGACTCTTTAGTATAGGTTTCCATGATGTTCCAATGCGACCAACCAAAACACAAATTTGTATATTGACTTTCCAAAGCTTTCAGTTCTGAGACAGCATGAATAATAAAAGTATAACTGAATATTTATATTGTCAGGTGTAATTATTGCACAATAGAATTTGATACATAGAAAAAGGTTTAAGTCTAAATAATATTGTTTTACTTGGTATATATTCAGAAAAAGTTTATTAAACATATTGACAAATTTTACATAAATAATGGGAAAAACTTACAAAAGTGCAAGCTGATAAAATGTTGAATTTCACATCCCAAAACCTGCAGCTATTTCAGATACTGAATCATGATCACAAATAGATGCAGAATATTCTTCACATTCATGTACATAATTTCCCTTCTTCACATTCCATAAATTAGAGTGTTTCTTCAAAATTCCAATCACTTTATGAGAGGATCCCTGAATACTTTGCACCAATCTGACAGACCACTTGTGTAAAAATAGCAGCAACTAATTTACCTACAATGACATACCAATCAAATGAAGAGAAAAAAGGAGTGTTGTTAGGTGGTAAAACAAATGACAAATATTAAAGCCAGTTCCAGTGGCCAGACAATATAAGTGGTCAGGGTCTTGACCACACAAACACAGGAATTGTGAACTGAATCCCACTTAAGACATGGATGTATTCATTTTTCTGGATCATTCTCTTCCTGCGTAGGTAGTCCTATTAAACATCTAACAAAGGGTTTGAAGAGCTGCAAATTATTCAGTAAGCCAAGGCCCATATGAGTGGCAAGTGCCTTGAAAAAAGAAGACAAACCTTAAGTAATGAACTTTAATTATGTCAGATCTAACTGGATATTACAATGTACAGTATTCCAGTTACAGAGTTAGTACACTATAATCAATTAGCAACAGATGAAAACAACTAACATTTTTTTTCAATATGTCAGCTTTAACTGTCCAGATACTGAATGTCTGGAATGTACGAGGCGCGTCCCAAAAGTAAGTTTCCCATTCGTCCCACAGCTAGCAAACCTTATATTGCGCGAAGCGACTGTGCGTACGTGATAGAGCAATGACGTAGCATGGCGCATGCACTAACGGAACTTCCCGCGTTCTCACAGCAAGTCTCCTGCCGGAGTTCAGCTGGGAGGTGTTTAATCATCGACCCTACAGCCCGGACCTCGCTCCCAGTCATTTCCATCTTTTCCTACACCTCAAGAAATTCCTGTCCGGTCAGCGTCAGCGTTTTGAGAATGACAGAGAGGCGGAGATGGTTGTCAC
This sequence comes from Zootermopsis nevadensis, assembly GCF_000696155.1. The sequence continues at coordinate 442,690 of NW_019060730.1, read as the reverse complement.
ACAGTGGTTCCAATCCCAGGCGGGCGACTTCTACGACACAGGTATTCAAAAGTTGGTCCCACGGTATGACAAATGTCTCAATTCCGGTGGCGAATATGTTGAAAAATAGCTGGACACTTGCTGTATCTGTTGCAATAAATATTTCCATGAAATTGTGTTTTGTTTCTGTAAACGGCCCCAGGGAAACTTACTTTGTGGACGAGCCTCGTACATGTGAAATCCCTGAACTGCACATATTTTGACTCCAAGCTCTTTAGCCTCATACGATGAGGTATGGAGAGAGAGGAGGTGGAGTACAGAAAAGCGACTGAGCCCAGTTGGGTGAAGCAAAAAGAAAGTATTCTCCAAAACATATGGTTCTTTGATGTGGATCATTTCCATATGGATGGAGTTGTCAACAAGGAAAATGTTTCATTCTGGACCATAGAACATACACATCACTTTCTTCCATAATAAATTCATGCTATAACTTATATTAATAGGACTGCTGATCAGTACACAGTGGTTTGTGCAAGATGGAGCCAGACCATACACAGCTAATGTGGTTCTTGATTTTGTGTATGAAACCTTTGCTTCCAGAGTGATTTCTCTTCAGTTTTCTAGATGCCATGATTGTGGACAGAGATGACCATCCCACAGCCTGGACATTCATACGCAGCTTGCAGGTCAACTCCAGATGGTTCTTCAAAGTTCATTTGTGAGTTTATACCTTTCTGTTATGACTCTGATGCAATGTTACCAACCCACCACAACTTCAGACATGTCTCCTGATAACTACTATCCATTGAAGAGTCCGATTCTGATTCCGAATGTCTCATGTGGCGCTGACCTGATGCTGTAGCCAGGATTGGATACTGCTGATGTATGCTGTAATCACCAAATGATTATATCAGACAAGACAGACTGTGTATATACAATACAGACTGATTCAGAAAAACCACAATATTTTGTCTATATTGTAAAGTAAGCCGTCACGCTACATGCCATATAGGTCGTTTGAGGGGAGTGGAGGTATAGCTCCTACTCTTTGTTGACCTCAGCACTAGATGGGGGTGAGTGGTCAGCATCATGCCCCGGCCACGCTTTACCCCTGGGAAAGGACCCCGGTACCCATTGGATAGGAGGCTGGGTGGGTCCCAGAGCCGGTCCGGACGCAAAGGCTAGAGGAAAAATCCTCTGCCCCCGTTGGGGATCGAACCCCAGTCGTCCAGCCCATAGCTAGTCACTATACTGACTGAACTATCCCAGATCCTGTCTATATTGTAGGGTAGTCAATTAGGAAGAGAAATGTTCAGATAAGACCAGTGAAATTTAATTTCATTACTAAGTCAAGAAATCTTAAATTTCCCAGTTTGGATGCACTGAGAGGTCACTGGTACAAATATATAAGTCTAGCTGCAAGCTGAAGCGCCACACAGCTGAGTGATTTCAATGGCTGACACGCACGTTAGGATATTCTGCTCACATAAACCACTTGCTCCTAATAAACTGGTATAGTCATATAAATTATTTGTTTCATAGTGTTTTAATGACACTTTCTCAACCATACAGATTATGTAGTCTTGAATGACAGGGTGACTGAATGGTAACTTGTAAAGGGTGTAAAAGAAAATGGCCACAAGCTGTTTAAAGGCACTGATACAATTGCAGAATTCAGTCAGACAGGCTGAGAAAAACTTGAGTTATGATAGCTCACTTCTGGGCCAAAAATCAAACTTCAAGAATACAAAGCAGGCATGCTAACCACTACACTGTGATATTTCATATGATGGTGAGTTGTTTCTATTTGTAACAGTGATGCCATGAAAGCAAAGAAGGGAAACACAGGTAATGCTCCATGATATTAAGCTTAGCATTAGATGGGGGTTGCTTTACCGTTAAAGGAAAGATCCTGTTATACATTGGATAGAGGAATGGGTAGACCTCAAAACCAGCCTCAACAAGAAGGCAAGGATAAAAATCAATGCCCCTGCTCAGAATCCGTGTGCGCCCTAGGCAGCACATGTGATGTGACAAAATGACTTGACTTGACCACTACCTTCATTCAACCAAATGCGCCATGGATGGTGAACTCTGTATTCTTACATGTGTACAGGGACCCTGATTCACCCTACATTTTAATTGTAAAGTGTGAAAAATCCTTGTTTTCTGACAGTATTTGTTAATATTATGTGACAAAAGTCAATGTACCTTAGCATCAGAAAATTCTCGGAGTAAACATAATGCAAAAGGCACCGTCTATTAGCTGTTACTTAAAAGAAGTAACTAGGAACTGTAACAAATGGAACAGACGCCTACAACTTCAATCTGAGCAATGAACAGATTAAGCGAGCACTGGTAGGAATGGTCAGTCCAAAGATCAGAGGATTAAATGGATCAGTTAACAAAATAAAATTCCTCATACAACATATAGATGATACACAATACCTTATGCCATTCACACAATCACTGTGGGCAGTGAATGACGTGCACGAAGAAAGAACTGTTTCTTCTGCAGTTGCTCTTGAAATCTGCAACATATCCCAAACACTAACACAACCATTCGTGTTACCTGCAAGAAAACAATACACAATACAATTTTGCCAGTTGTCCTGTATGGGTGCGAAATTTGGTCTCTCCCTTTGACGGAGGAACAAAGGTTGAGGGTTTTTGATAACGGAGCGTTGAGGAGGATATTTGGACCTAAAAGGGAGGAAGATGGATCATGGAGAAAATTTCACAATGATGTTAAATTTATTCTTCCAAAACAATGGTAACAACGCACAAGATCATATCCATCACAATCCAGAAAACAACAATCAACATTTCACTACTGCAAGAACCGCAGATATCAAAAACAGTTTGTGTGCATACATCTGGAATAATAGGGCCTTAACTAAAAAGTAAAATTCTACAAGGTAGCAGTTTGATGTTCTGTACTCAGTATATGAACAGCTTAAACCTGATACATAATAGAAAGAGAAAAACTATGAATATGGCCATATTACACCACATCAAAAGTAACTTTGCCTTCAAAAACAATTTTAAATTACTTTTTTTACTTGTAGTCATACTGTTCCAAGTGCACAATACAATTTGTATCACATGTAGTTCTGTATACTGATTAGCGCTTGATTTCACTCACCAGACACAAGATATCTGGAATCAGGTGTGATGTCAAAGTACATCCGCTGGTTGGTGGCAACATCTCGCTGGACAGAGAAGAGAACGGTCCCAGGGTTCCGTATGTCCCAGCATATGACCTCAGAGTCCTTGCGTCCACCACTCAGTAGCTTAGTGCCATCTGGTGAGAACTGTAGGTGTGTTATTCCCCCACTATGGCCCAGGAGAAGACACAGCACTGACCCATTTGGTTCCGAATACACACCTGACACAAAACAAAACATTACATCCTCAAACCAAAACGCTTCATTCATATCAGTGTTTGTGGATCTGTGGACCCACATTTTATGCACACTATATTTTGAGAGAACTTTTTTCGTTCAACCATGTTCAGCAAACTTTACAATTTAAAGGAAAGATGAAGTTGCATAATAATGTTCAAAGAACAGGATAAAACATAGTATTTAGACATTTGTGGATGAAATTTGCAGTTTTCCCCACATTCTCTGTTCCTAGTTCTGCATACCACATAAATTAATATGGTCTCCCACTTAACTAGCATAAATGGGACCAAGTAGTAGGTTGGTCTATTCAGTGTTCAAAGTTTCAGGCGTGCCATGAATCTTTTAAATAAATTGTATATTCATATATTACAGTTATAAAAAGTAACAGCATCTCTTTTGTATATATAATTCATAATATATGCATATATATAACCACACACACACTCACTCACCAGTTCAAATGCTTGCATTCTCAGAGGGCAAGCATTTATATGCACATACATATTTAAGGCCATGCTCAGTTTCATAACCTCCTTTTCGTGAGGCGGGTTGCAGAACACTGGGTTAATTAGAAATCTGGTTAATCCAAAGTTACATTCTTTGCTTTGAGAAGCAATGAAAAAATAAAAAGGAATAAAAAATGTAGTACAAAGTTAAAAACCATAACTGACATTCACTAAAGAAAACAATGATTTATCAGTTGCAGATGCACCAAGGGAACAATGATATCGAAGATCACTGTCGCAACAGTATCATCCATGTCATATGCAACACTGAAATCCAAGGTCACTTGTAACAATGTGATAAAAGACATGACAAGCATTGACTGGCCCATAAAGTGTTCTATGCTTATGCCAAATGTAAAACATGCCTAAAAGGGTTGTGGGGACCCTCCCAGTCACCAAGACTGGTACCACAGGGCATCATGGCACGTGGTGCTGACCGCTCGCATCGTAGTGCTGTGCCGTGCTCCTACACACACCCCATCATGGCTATGACTTAACATGGTACAAATTTACAGAACTTCTGCATATCAATTTCTGAGGTCATATAGTCTCGAAGGAGACACACATGAAGTGGCCTATTTAAAATTACAATCCAGATATTTATGTCCTCAGTGAGACAGCTGGTTCCATAACCATGAATTGAATAAATTGTCATGGTAATTAATTTCAATACAGATACCATGAACAATCAGGGGTTGTTAGCATCATCAGCTTCATGGTATTCTACTATTTTATAAAGTTTATTTATTTCAGTAACTCAGATTATATAGTATGAGAGGATGATAATGAATTGGAAATGACGTGGAAGCAGTCGTGGCCTAATTTAAGGTAATATTTTGGCATTTGCCTGGAGGAATTGAGAAAAATCACAAAAAACCTCAGTATAGCTGGTCAGTTCATCTGTAATGTCTTCATTTATTGTGTGTTCTCATAAAGATATTCCTGTCACAGATCTCAAATAGCATATTTGTGCCAACTCCAACTCTCTTTTATCTGTTGTTCTCAATATCAGGGTTTCTAATCCATATGTTGAAATCAAGAATGCAATCAGATTTACATACTTGGCAACAGGCTGGTTATCTGTCCTGAGGGTATTTGAATAAACAGTGTCTCCAGTGGACTGATTAGCTAGATGAACACTACAAGCTCAATTAACACACGCCCTAAACGCTGTATGACCTTGAACTGCCACTGAAGCTGTATGTTATCTGTAGGATGGGTTTTACTGGCAGTATTGTTCAGATACCAATTCCAATCTTATCAAAATAAAAAAAAACTAAATAAAAAAAATGTATTTCAAGACTTTGTCAACATAAAGCACTCTCAAAATAAAGAGTAAGTAGGCACAGAATCAATACATTTCAAATCATCACGCTTAACAAATAACACCTACAGATTAAGATTATCACTGTGATCTCTCATATTCAAAGATTCATTCCACCAACACAAACACATTCATACTACAGAGATCACATGTCTTCAGTTCCCCACAGACCAGAGGAGGAACTACATAAGGTATTACACAAGTCTATTTCAAAGTGGCCATTGGACAAAGACACCTGTGACAAACATTTGCTGTTAAAAATTGTAGGCATTATTACACTAGTAAAAAACCTTCATATTGTATTTTAAAATAAATGCACTTTACAACAATAAATCAGACTTTCTTTTGATGAAGAAACAGATTAAATGGAATAATAAAACATTCTTAAAGAGTTTCAAGTTCAGTACAAAGGGCAAAGTGAAATGTAATTTGTAACAATGAAAGTTCTTCTTACCTAGCAATAAACATAATTTTGTCATCACTCATAAAATTACTCTGCTGCAATGTTTAATACACCAATTAAATAAACTGGACTAAAATGACGGTAAATTTAAGTTAAATTTTATTCGTGCCGTTTCATTACATGGGAGACCACCTGTCCTGACGTTTTCTGTGGTTTACTTCAGTTCAACACAGTAGATTCCTTTACAGTACCTTGACCACTTCCTTGTCTATGAACCTCACAAGTTCACTAATCATGATATAATAAACCCCTACAGTTGACAAAGTATCATTAAATAACCTTCAACTCATTCAGAGTGATGGTCACAATCTCAGGATTTAATTTAAACACAATAAAAGTGAGTCAGATAGTAAAAATACATTGATAAATGTTGTTTGAATAAGTATTCACATGTAAGACTTGAGGTTCTCACAGTGGTGAATATGAAGATTTCTGTCTTCTGGGTTATTGCGCTGTGTAGTCTGGTCGATGTTAACCAACGTTTCAGAGGTCATACTGCCTCCGTCATCAGGGCCCTGATGACGGAGGCAGTATGACCTCTGAAACGTTGGTTAACATCGACCA
>NW_019060730.1:415189-435695 GCF_000696155.1 Zootermopsis nevadensis | reverse complement strand
TTTTTTTATTAACTTTTGAAACCGCACCATTCTTTTGTGTATACCCTACATATGTACCAAAATATAAATATCAAGTCAGTTTTAAATGTAATTTTATAGTTTTTATTTTAACTCTTCATATGTTATCACTCATAAACAATCAGTTTTTTTGGGAATAGCAAACAGATTTCTTACAAACTGGATGGTGGAAGTGTTCAGAATTATTCTGTCACTAAAGTCCACAATTACTCTCGGACCCATGTACAATCTTGCTCAAAGATTTACATAGTTGTTCTTCCAGACCTTGAAGCTGATGACTCAGTTACATCTAGTACCAAGATTTGGATCATTACGTTGAAGATTCTTAAAACAACTTCAGGCCACAATGATTATCTTTGTCATTGATAAGATTTATAGGGCTTGTGTGTGGGAGGTACCTGTGGTTAAAATCTCAGCCAGAGTATTTAGCAGTATCCTGATACTTCCATCAATTTTCCCATGTGATTCATAAATCAGTACTTTCAAACTGATCAAGGAAGTGTAATGGTTATCTCCAGACTTGTATTCAGGAAATTTCCAGTTGAATCTCAGCCAGGAAAATGGATATGCTTACTGTGGGTTTCTATTGTTTTCCTAGAGTTCTCCAGCTAAATTCCAGGATAGTACCTCAAAACAGGTCATAACACCTTTTAAAAGTCAGTACCTATTCATCATTCATAATGACCTCATATCTTGAGACACTGAATCACCTATATTACTGAAACAAGCTCATAAAATAACTAAAAAGTAGCTCAGGCTTTCAGATAGATCACATAAAGTTTCACTTTTAATTTTTACTTCAGTGAAGTAAACCATTATCTGATCACATTTAATGTTAAATGAATTCTACAGTTGATAGACTATAATTAAATAACTAAAAATGATAAGCCTTGTCCTAGAGGGACTAAGAAAAGCTATGAAAGTATTCGTCAGAATGGACAGAATGGAATCTTAGGGACAATTGAAAATGGGTTCATTAACTGTAAAATGAGACATAATCAATGATGAATGATATTTATTAAATGAAATGATTCATGACTTGTGACAATGAGTTGCATGTAAACACAGCCCACCATTACATGTTCCAACACTTCTACTTTGACTAAACTTATCACAAACTTCATCCTTATCTACCTCCATGCACGATATATAGGTTATCACATTGGTCCATATCATCTCTACTTACTTGTGATTAAGTTTGTCATACTATTCCATGTATTTGCTAATTTTAGATAAGTCTTTAGATTGACCCACTCCACAGTAAGATGCAACCTACACTCTATAAAGTTCATCTTAACATTAAACTCCCACCTATGCCTAGGTCTTCCCAGCGACCTCCTCCCTTCAGGCCTTCCAACCAGTACCCTGTAAACACCCCTCCCCCCCCCCATGCATGCAACATGTCCCACCCACCTCATCCTTCTTGATTTAATTATCCTAACATCAGGTGAGGAGTACATAACTCTGGGTTAGTAATTTAATCACTGAATCATTAAGTTCACAGATCATGAAAATAGAGAAAGCCGGGATAGCTCAGTGAGTATAATAACGATGACAAGTGGGGTTGAATTTCTGGCAATACAGGATCCTTCCCATTGCCACAGTAGACAGGTACACATGTTGTGCGAGTAATTGTGACACCTAAATGCGTGATGTGTAAGCCGAGAGAGGGGAGTTCAGTAGTAGTGGGGGTCGCACAGCCTCAGCTGTGGTGACGCACCGATCTAAATACAGCTAGAGCTACAAACCAACTGAAGCTGATACCCCTCTAGCGCGTGCTTAGGACGGGTCCATCTCATACGACGAAAATCAGTCATTCTCGCTTGGCCTCTACATGTTTATATACATTTTCGTTTCATAACTTATCTGCATTACCCAAGCATAATTCTGGTCCCAGCTGGTATTTGTGAAAATGTTTTGATAGTTATCAAGAAAATTAATGTGTTTCAGACTAAGTTTTGGCCTTCAGTAATGTCAGACAGGGTTAATTAATTTTTTCACTGTACCCAATTTAGACTTATTTACACATTACTGTTACACAAAAATTGAATTTAAATTTCGGAGAAAGAGAATCCCTTTTCCTTCAACATATAATCTAGATTTGTTTAGTGCACGTATTTTTATTTATTTCTCCCAAATTTAGTCGGCACAATGTTATTCAACACGTATTTTATTTTGTATCCAGTTACAAAAAATGTAAGTAAAACATAAGTGTGCGGTTCTGTCAAATTAAACATAGCTAGAAATTAGAACCTTAAAGAAAGAAGCTCCACCAAAAATATGGCAGAACAACTGTTTGCAACATCTTTGAAAATGAGATAAATTAATACTAATAATATGATAGCAGTTCTGATTTGTCCAGCAGAATTCAACGAAGCTACACTAGAACGCTTAATCATGAGGGAAAACAAGGGAAGAGACTCTGTTTCCAGTATAAATCTGAGTTAAACGAACATTCAGGAGACTGTCATGCAGGAAGATGAAAGAATACCATCGATTTCTCATAACTGTTTCCATGGGCCCCATGCCTCTTTCCACCTCTCAGAAAACCTTGCCACTTACCAATGGACTTGGTGTAGCTCCCAACCACATAAATATCTGGCATTGCTGGATTAACACAGATGCATGATATAATACCAGTCTGCCTCTGTGAGGAAAAGGATGACTCTGTAAAGAGTAAAGAACAACTCTCAGACCAGAATTCAAAGATAAAATACTGAAAACATTTCATTGGATCCCAAAAGGAACACAAACATAATATTTTTTAAATTAAATTAAATCTACTACTGCTTCTAACGAAATTAAATTAAATCTACTACTGCTTCTGACTTAGCTCTAACATTATGCTTAATTCTGTGTATTAAACTTAATAAACTTTATGTTGGAATATAAATTGGATTTGTTCTACACAAGTAAATTTTTAGAAATTGTTAAGTATGTCTGCTCGGAAAATTAAATACAAGTGCACGTGATACATACTGATCTCAGTGGTGCAACGTTCTAAACTGTTCAAAAACTTGACATGTGTATTAAAGCCCCACTTGAAGCAGAGATTTATATTCACATTATTCTGATGTCTGTCCTCCTATGTAGGAATACACCTTACAATAGCCAATTCCCCATCTCAGGAGTGATATAAAAATCAATTTTGACTCTCAACACCCCCTAATGGCTGACATAGTCTGAAAGAATTATTTTATTAGTGGATTTTATTAAAAACTTTCCCTGAGTAGGTTAGTTCATTGGTAATATCACTGATTTGTTTCTGGGAAATTCTCTATTTGAACTCTAAGCTAGAAAGCAATCTATCCTGCATAAGGCCTTCATGGTTTTCCTCCGTTCCTTGAGACAACAGTCACAGTAACACTTTTAATACCATCAATAAATTTCTCATCCTCCAAATTATCCAGTCTAGGTAAAATGCCATTTAATAAAATAAGAAACAGGAACACTGGAGGAGTATAGGATTTTCCCAGTTTTTATTAGTTCTAAGGAAATTAGTGAGATTTGACTTTCCTATGTTGACAAGTACAGAGATGAGGATGAAGACAGGAAGCTCCCTTGAAACACCGGTCAGTATCTACCGTGCTACACCATCCCAGAAGACAGCCATCAACTTTCCAGACATTCTACAACTATTCTTCCAGACAAAAGGCTAAACATTATTTAAAACTTCAACTCACGTTTCAAATTTCTCGTTTCACACTGTCGCCCTGGATTATTTGTGTTGAATATTCTTATGGAATTTTTAAAGCCACAGTATAATTTCTCACCAGAAGGACTGAATGCCAGGCTGTGTGCTGCTTCAACTTCATCTACACTGAAACAGCAGAACAAATGTTGTGGTTCTGGTACATGATTCCACAGAGTAAATCACATTCAGTCTAACCCTGTTATCCAACCTTAAAATGCATCACAAATGTTAACTACTGTTCTCATTTCTGGGTTAAAATTATAACTGACTTTGTAGTTAAAAGGAATGTATCTTTGCGAATGCTAAGTCTGCAGAAACATAAGATAAAATGGTTGATGATGAGATGAAATGATGATTAAGCAAACTGAACTGGAATTGACTGTGGGCAAGTTTCAAGACAGTATCCAGGGATTTGCCTAGAAAGACTGAGAAAAACCATGAAAAAACTCTATCTGAACACCCCATGTTCTGGCCAACAACTGATATGGGCATCTCACAAATATAAGTCAGGAATGTTACCTGTTTGGCTGAATTAATTTTTTTGTCATTTTATAATTGCAGAAACACTTCAGGAACTCTTATAAAATTTAGTAATGTGGAGACAACATTAAAATTTGTTTGGTGAATGTAATTTCGGTTCACATTGGTCTGACATTACTCCTTCTGTGTACACTGAATACCGCAATCGCATGAAACAATAAAGCCAAGAAGAGAAAAAATAGCATCTCATTAAAACCAATACTTTTCATTTGAAACAACTTTTGATATGGCGTTTGTTAAAATATGAGATACAAGATAAAATATTTTCTGATTCCATATTTGGTATCTTTAGTGTAATAAACTTTATATCAGTGGTTCTGTACTTCCCATACCACAATTATATCTGTAATAAATAAACGCAAAGAACAACCAAGAATGTAAAATTACAAAGAATACATTTTGAAAATACATATGTTCCACTGGATTACACCTTTGCACTGTAAAAGACAGTTCTACTCTGAAATCAATTACATCAATAGTAGGTCTACTCACGCGTTGTAAGCCCGATATGTACAGCGCAGTTCCCCAGTAAAAGCATCCCAAAGGTGGATGGGAGAATCCTTACTAGTGCTTACCAGGCTAAAATAAAGAAACAACGTGAACTGAAAGACTACATTCACATCAAAGACTTGAACCATTCTACCATCAGCTCATTTTATAAATTTTGGTCATGTCTGTCATGATGATTACTTCAGATTATGACACTATCAAAATCAAAAGTCTTTATACTATACAAGTTTAATTACATTTACATTTGCATTGGGGAACTAGAATGCAAGTCATGGTGGTAAAAAACCATTACTCATAGTATGAAGAATATACCTTTACAAAGTCTTTGCTATTTTAAACTTGAATCTTTTTAACTGGTGAGGCCAGCAGCCAGATAGTCAGCTTTGGCTCTCAGAGGGCTGTTATGCCACGGATTATTTATACCGTATTTTTCAGTACGCACGACTCAACCCATGCTGCCTGAGAGAGAAAGCACTGTGCTGGTCTGCCTGCCAACTGCTCACAACCACTTTCTTCTGTGGAAGCCCTCAGGGTTCAGCATTAATTTACTAGGCACCTGTTTCAAAAATCAATAACTCTGTGTGTTGTACGATTCTCACGCTAAACAGCGATCATTTCCCAAAAACAGCATTAACCAGTTGATCTTTGTAATGGTGAATAATTGTGTTTTCTTTGCAGTATGGACTGAATTCTTAAAATACTGTTTAGGTTAGTTTTAACTTCAAAGAGTTAAATGTGCGTTATGCTCACCAGCAGGACAGCGGGTTCCATGAAGACATAAGTGGGTACCAGCAATAATCGTATATGAGTCCACCCTCTGCAACTTGCAGGGCTGGCTTCAACTCAGGCAATATCCTGCCTTCTTGCCAAGACTCCTGACAGTGCAGCTCTGGTGGCAGATCAAATACCCGTAGCACATTGTCATCACTGTTTGTCAGGATACATGTGCCATCTGGTGACCTGCAACACAATCATAGGTCCTATATTGCTTCCATTAGCAAGTAGTAACAAGATTTACTTCGAAGATTTCCGTCTTCTGGGTTGTTGCGCTGTGTAGTCTGGTCGATGCTAACCAACGTTTCTGAGGTCATACTGCCTCCGTCTACATGTGATAAAAGTAATAAAAGTTGTAAAGTAAATTTAAACCACATTACTAAACATACCAGCATGCCTCTACTGGTATTGTAATGGATCTATTTATAAATGCTTTTCAGACAATAAACTCCATGCAGTAAGCTCCTGCAACAAGAAATTAAATCAAATGTAATTTTATGTACCTACCATTTACACCCCTTCATGCAAATGTCTTCCTTCTTATTAAATTCTCTCCAAGCCCTAGTAATCTGACTGCTATTTTCAAATTTGTACTCCTGTAAAGAATAACTTTGTAGATCACTTGCTGCAGAAATAATTTCCTGTGGAGCTTCTTCTGCACTTGAAATGTTATCAATATGTTTCAAATGAGACACTGTGTGGGAGTCTACCACACTGTCTGCTTTTTCAATAAGCGTATTTGTTACAAAGATTTCTCCTTGATTACACTTTACTTCCATGTCTGAGTTCATGTCATTATATTCATGATCATTCCCATGTAGGAGCTCTGCCCCCCTCTTTGTCTCATTACCTTCTTCACCTTGCTTCGTTAATGATACATCAGCACTTAATATCATTTGAACATCACTCTCCTGTATGCAAATTTCTTCAGTTCTTTTGTTGGGATCAGATGATGCTAATGGAATAGGCACAATACTGGGTTCGTCAGAATGAATAGCACCAATACACGCATTGCCGTAATCAGATTCTGATTCGGCCATGTTTTATTTGATAATTCCAAAAAAAGTATTATGCCAACTAAACCCTAACCTTACAACATAACCTCAAATAGTACCATTCAGTATAGTCGTTTCGTACTATCTTTTTCTTTTATCAAGACCTCTGTACATATCACAATATTTCACAAAATCTATTAATATGACTCTAACTACAAAATTTATCATAATACACAAAACTGTCAGCACAATAACGATAAACAAGGTTCACATTCAGCCTTACACACAACCACATGTAAGCCCATCACAGCCATACTACAAGCGCGAAATTCGAATTACCAAAATCCTGCACGTACTATTGGAATCGCAACAGAAAGTGTTCCCAAATGTGCTCAGCTTAGTTCAAATTCATTACTTCATTACTGGCTGCCCTAGAACTAAACTGTGGCAAGCAGCTACGTAATATAGGGTTAAAATCCCCAGCTCACCTATGATAATGTTTAAATATCTACTGCATAGGTTACACAGTATAAAAGTCAGGATGACTGTTGGAACATGACTGTTGTCTGGGTCGGTGAGTGACTCATCGTCCTGATGATGGAGGTAGCAAGGACCTCTGAAACGCTGGTAAAATTCTACCAGACTACAGCAGCATTACAACCCAGAAGACAGCCATCTTCAGAAACACAGCCGTGAAAACCTCAAATCTGACTCTAGTCTATTGCAAGAAACTGCCCATCAGTAACTTGTGCAACTGAGAAAATCTGTGAAATACTGGTATGCCAGATAAGGAGTTTATTTCACTTGAACGTGTGGGGAATTCTTTTAAAATGCTATGACTTTTACAACAGTACAGTACTTTGTTTCCACAGTTGGAAACACAGATTGATAAGATCTGAAGTGCATGCTAAAGCATAATGAGTAAATAGAGCACTTAATTTATCACCTGCCTGATCGTCTGGATCAATGAATAAAGTTGAAGCAGTCACTCTGTTCACTCCACTTTGATAGAGATAAGCTATCAACTTGTCACAGATAATAGCAACTGATGAGTGGTCAATTAGTGGTTCTGATCCACAAATAAATCTATTAATTCTCTGGGACCGAACGCCATGGTCGAGTCATGCACTCCTGACTTATATTTTGGAAGTCTCGAGTTCAAATTTCGGCCAGGAAACTGGCTATCCTGACTAAGAGTTTTTGTGGTTTTCCCCAGTTCCGCTAAATGAAATAATAGTACTTTAAATTAGGCCATGACCACATCTTTGCATAGTATTATGTGAAGTTTCATGCTGACTGGTCATGCCTTCATACACTACTGTGGCGGTTTTTTATGCATGCGAAACAAAATAAATATTATGCATTTTTACAAAATCATGGTGGATGCTGTGTCCTGAAAACATGAGACTGACATTTAATTCAAGTATGACTGGAGAGGAAGCTAAACTTTGGTAACAAAAAGAAATGCAATTGCAAAGAAACCCAGGAAATATTTTGAGTGAGATTTCAGGTTCTTACAGAAGCTAGTACTGAGATGATTGTTTTCTGAGATATTGCACTATGTAGTCTAGTAGAAGTTTGCTGATGTTACAGAGGTGACTGCTGCATCTATGATACTCTTATGATGGAGGCAGCAAGCACCTATGAAACACTGGTTACTTTCTACCAGATTGTATGGTGAAACACACCAGAAGTCATTTCATCTTCAGAATGTATATTATTTGATACTAATACCAGTGTAGTCAATAACTGAAAATTTGGCAGAATTTAAGTATGTGGGAATGATGGAAAGAATTCAAAATTGCATTAATGAAGAAATAAAGAGCTCGTTAAATGTGTAGAACACTTGCTACCGCAAAGTTCAGAATCTTTTGTCTTCCCATTTCCTATGCAAAAGTGTAAAGCGTAAATGTAAACTTTTTTAAGGAGAATGAGATGGGATGGCATGAGGGCAATGAGAAATGCATACAACATTTTTCTGAAAGAAACAGAAGATTTAGGCATAGATAGGAAAATAATATTAAAATGGATCTTAAATAAATAAGTTTTAAGGATATTGACTGGGTTTATTTGGCTCAGAAAAGGGGACTGTGATGGGCTCTTGTGAACATGGTAATAAATCAACGGTTTCCGCAGAGAGAGACGTATTTCTTAAACACATTAGCATACTATTATCTTTTTAACAAGAACTCTGCTTGATAAAGTTTCTCGCTGTAGTTAGTTAATTACTGACATCACATTAAGGGATCTGTGGCCTTTTTTCTGTGCAGGTCTTAGCTTTGACACTATATGAATTTAACGTAAAATTATTCTGCATACATTTCCTTTCCCTAACCTCTTATAATGTCAAACATAAACGTAGTGGATATGATATATATTAAAGGTCCATATTGAGCAGATGACCATCTCTGTCATACAACACTTTTATTTGTTTCATAGAAAATTAACCCTATGGGGCTCATCAGCATGGCAGCCAAGATCCAACTGCAGTAGAACAGGGGATCTGTGGAAGGTAAATTAGTAATTGGTAAGGTTTCTGTCCGGAAACTTAACTTTTACTTTGACAGTATTCTATCCATCAGGATGATGACAGAGCTAACCAAAGAGCATGATCTTTTATTTAGTTATGATTTATTTGATTATACTGTCAGTACCAACTGTACAGCATCATATAATAAGATATTTAATGAATGACAAATTTGAAGGGCTGTGGAAGTAAACAGTCATGGCCTACTTCAAGATACTATCATGGCACTTGCCTGAAGGGACTGGGAATGAAAATGAAAAATCTGTAATGATAGGTGGTCTCTGGGTTGAGATTTTAACACAGGACTGGCTTAGTATGAACCTGGAGTTTTCACCATGACATTCAATGAAAGCATGATATCACAATGACAGTTGCTAATTTTGTTTCTTTGCATCTAGTTTTACAGATATTTATTTATTCACTCATTCATTCACGCAGTCATCTGATGATACTGATCAACTCCTAAGGATAAACTTGCTAAATTAGCCACTGAATTCACAAACATATGAGTGATAATTTTCTCCTGAACCATATATAGGCAATAAATAAGTATATAAATAAAAATGTTTCATTTGTAAGTAATTCTGGAGAAACAAACTGAGAGTTTAAAAATCCAGCATGGACACTAAAATTTTTGAAATTTTGTTTATCATATTCTACATGTTTCAAACAGGGATAACTTTGAAAATATCAATATGCATCAGCATTCAAACAAAATTAACATGGTTACACAACTAAGTAATAATAATATAAATTTAAACTTCACGCTGTACCAGAAATGGTTACATTTTTATGTACATTTTATAACAACAGATTCCCCAGTTTCTGACACATCTACAACAGTCAGGAAACAGTAAGCAGATCAATAATCCCTATATTCATACCCCTCCCAGACAGAATATTTAAAATTTACAATATTCCACAGAGATGGTTCAGGCAGCATTGTATGGTAACCAAAATGAATTCCTCATACAGCCTCGGTCTTAACAGGGTGTTATAGAGACAATGTAATTAAACTTTCACACTTAAGATTTTACTGTTTTTACATTCTGGTTACAATGAAAGAATAAATGGTCTTCATCTAATGGCTATTTCTTATCTAAAGAGGCCAGCTACAAAGTTTCAGATTAACAGCTGACTATCTAAGAGACTGGACTATGACTGGACCTGAATAAACATGTGGAGGAATCATGCAAAGTTAAGTGGATGCAAAAACAGTAAAAAATAAGAGTCTTTATACTTTATCTGCAGTTAATGTGATAATGAACAGTATATAAAAGCATGATGCCCCCTTGGTGAGACTACTAACTGATCTTACTGTAACAAGAAGCATCAGAGCACAAGGTAAGAAAAGTGCTGAAATATACTTAGATACAATACAGAAAATTCATCCAGAACAAAGTTTGCAATTAATATGAATTAATTTTTCTTACATCTAACAATGCTTTTCAGCTAAACAGGTTAAACAATGTCAGATGGAAGGGTGATATATTGAATGAATTGAAAGGGATAAAAAAAAGTAGTCATGGTCTAGTTTAAGGTATAATAAAAGCATCTTCCTGGAATAATTAAGAAATATATAAAAGACCTGAGTCCAGATAGCCAGACCCCAAGCTAAGTTTTGAACATAGGGCCTTCTGAATACAAAGTATGAGTGCTATAAATTGAACACTGTGTTTGATTACACTAGTTCAGTCATAGCCACATTTAAAATACTATTTTGGAATTTTCCTGGACAGACTAAGGAAAACCATAAAAAATTCTCGGTCAGCCCCTTTCTGCCTCATATTATTAGGCCAGTGATATATGACATGTATGTAGTAATTACAGTAGTTCATCTTCAGTGAGATGCATTACAAACTGTGGCAAAATTTAAAAATAAAATAATGGTTCAAACTGTGTCAGAGTCAAATTTAGATGTGATTGCTGCATTATTACAATTGAATCAGAAAACTGTTGTTTCATGCCAGAAGATAAATAATAGGCTCTGAAAGTATACTGTCATGAACAACAGAAAATTATTTAGTTTTCATTATCTAACACAATATAAAATAGTAACTTTTCACTGTATTAAATAAACAAACTCTTTCTGTGCAGATGAAACTCTCAATCATCTTTTTGGCAGTTGTTGGTCTGGCATGTGGTAAGTAATGTTCATGTCTGGTACAGAAATAATTCACAGAATATGCTTACAATGAGTTCTGCTGATATCATTTTATATCAATTTATAGGAAAGTCACTGCCAACCCGCAGTCTCCAGGACGACCTCAATGATTTCCTGGCACTTGTCCCACTTGATGAGGTCCTTGGCATTGCACTGGACTACCTTGCCAATGATGAACAAGTTCAGGACTTTGTAGTTTACCTCCAGTCTGAAGAATTCCACAAGATTATTTTAACTGTTGAAGATGTGAAAGAGCTTAAGGATGTGAGTATCAAAATGCAGCCATGTTCATTTACCAAGCCTTAATCTGGTATAATATCTGACTGGTGGTTATATTGCTTTTTCTAGTTTCTTAAATTCATCAACGACCTCGGCATTGATGTTTATGAAATCTTGAATCAAGTTCACGAAATCCTTGGCTTGCCTCCATTTAAGCCAGACAAGCACTCTCGCAGGGGTGTAGGAATCAATGGTCTCATCAATGATGTAATTGCTGTTCTTCCGACTGACAAACTCAAGGAACTCTTTGAAGAGAAAAAGGAAACCAGTGAAGACTTCAAGGCTCTGATTGCTGCCATCCAATCCCCTGAATTTTCGGTAAATATTTAACATCTGATGTTTAGTGGAAATGTTGATGGATTCTCTGCTTGTAATATGTATAAAACTTTCTATGATGAACTAATTTGCTCCACAGAACATTGTAGATGCTCTGCGTGCCATAAAGGAATACCAGGACCTGCTTGAGAGTCTCCGTAATAAGGGAGTTGATGTGGATAATATTATCGCACTCTTTAGGGCTCTCTTTGGATTGTCTCGGCGAGGTAAATTTTGTTCTCTTCATTAACTGTGAATGTAATGAGAATTACCATTTCCTCCTCATTCAAGCACATATATGTATTTTAATTAACATTAATACTTTAATCAAATTATCATTAGTAAATTCAACACTCAGATTTTCAAAGTTTCCACACCTTGTACACAGGTATTAAGGTGACATAAACGTGCACTGAAATAAAATTCTCAACATTAGGACTGAGTTTTATCTCCACCTGTCAAATTAATGCAATTGTCACAATCCTAGCTTGTAAGAAATAAACTCAAATGTGCTTCATGATGTTTGTGATACAGGGACCCGTAATCTCCAGGATGACCTCAACGATGTACTGGCACATATCCCACTTGATGAGGTTCTTGCAATTGGACTAGATTACCTTGCCAATGATCAAGAAGTGCAGGAGTTGGTAATTTACCTTCAGTCTGCAGAATTCCACAAAATTGTTTTGACTGTTGAGGCTGTACCAGAATTTGATGAAGTGAGTATTACAGTGTATGTTTTTGTGTGTTTACTCTACAAACTTCAATTGGACATGAAATTTGTTCTGTTAACCTCTGACTGGTTTATGTGTTGTTATTTCTAGGCTCTTCAATTTGTTACTGAACGTGGTATTGATGCTAAGGCTATCCTAGACCAAATCCATGAAATCCTAGGCTTGCCCCCACGTTCCTCAAGCAAGATTACTCGCAGGGGTTCAGGAATCCAAGGCCTTATTGATGATTTGGTCGCTGTTATTCACGTTGACCATCTCAAGGAACTATTTGAAGAGAAACTGCAAACCAGCCAAGACGTCAAGGATCTGGTTGATTTCATCCGATCATCTAAATTTGAGGTAAATATTCAGCATCCAAACATTGTGTACAAATGTTAACGGATTATTTGCTTACAGTTTGAACATACTTCTGTAAGACTCCACATGATGAATGTATTTATTTATTTATTTGACAGAAAATTCTATCAACTCTGCGATCCATAAAAGAGTACCAGGACCTCCTTCAGAGTCTTCGAGAAAAGGGAGTTGATGTCGATGGCATCATCAAATTCTTGAAAGACCTCCTTGGTTTGGCTCGCCATTACTGAAAGTTTGCATATTTAACGAGAAACTGAAAAATTTACTATGGAACTTGTGAATTTGGAAACAAAATGCTGATGCATACATAAATAGTAAAATTATATTTACATGTTAATGACATATTAAATAAAACTTTGATGTATTATTTTAATCTTTAATTTTATCTTGTTGATAACTGAGCCCATTCCTATCATATACATCCACAATGTAACACACATTTTATTTTTTTTCTAATTGCCAGATAAGCATCGTCCTATATATACCTTTCTCCTCTTCCAATAATGTAATCTGTTGGTTCCATGATTATTTCTAACTCACATTTCTATTGAGGAAATCTATGTGTCATAGAAACATAGAACCTTTATACATTCATATGTATTACTAAAACTGTGGAAAGGATAAATAAAACAAACTCTAGAGTCTCAGAAATTTTTATCAACTATTTCCCTTCAAAAAAAGATTGTTTTCGATTGATAGCAAATTTTGGTTCCACCAGTCCTCTTTCTAGGAAAACATGTAGCTCTCACTTATAAACGTGGCTTACCAATTCTGTGCATTTTAACTTGTTTATACCTGTCTTAAACATACAATTATGCAATACTCAAACTGAATCTGTCAGTTATTTGAAGTAAATGTCATTGTATGTGCTTGTTGCTGTAAACAAATGGATTATTTAGTTAATGCACTGTGGTTGCAAAAGTTATAATAATTAATATAACTTTTAGGCATTTTAATAATGGAGCATCATTTTGAAAGTGATGTGTGTAAACATAAATACAGCTTGCACATTTAATAAAACTGTCAGATTATTTTGTAAAACAGTCTCATAATAGGGCTAGTGGAAGATCAGATGTTAATGTTAGGCTAGTGTTGGAAATGTCAGAGATCACAGTGATGGAATACATAACCAGGAGGTGATGAAATATATATTCAAATCACAGATTCTTTAAACAAATAATTTACCACATTTATGCATATCATAACAGTTCTGATGAAAAGTGTCGCGACAGAGTGGTTAGCAATAATGTTGCGCATTCGTGGGGTTTAAGTGGTCCAAGAGCCTGGTTATCCTGACAGGTTTTTCGTTGTTATTCTCAGCCCTTCTAAGTAAATGCCGGAAGAATTCATAAAAACAGGGCCACGACCACTTCCCTCCATATCCCTTAATACTTATTGTTCGTTTCATCCGACAACATACAGTTGGAGCTACTGAGCCTCTGTTTTCTCTGTCTTACTTCAAGACGGAAGACGTTTCAGCTTCCGGAACGTGATTTTATTGAAATGTAAACGATGGACGAGGTCCAAAATCCCGCTTTCTTATAGATTATGAGAAGGATTGTTTTCTGTGAGGAAGAAACTGAATATCTTTTAATGAGTTTTAGTTTAAAGGAGTTAAGATAGTCATAGGAATTTACACAAGATTCGAAGTCACAGAATACGAAGATTTCCCGACATTATAATTCTATTGTGTTACATGCTGAGGGTACGTTTACTGTCTACCGATTCACATGTTTATCAGAAACATAGCTGAGATAACAGCATAAATTCAGATTGCCTTGACTACGTGTTGCGAGCTGATTAGTAAATGCAATGTATAGCCTACAAAATGTGTTGAAATGTATCTTGAGATGTTAGTTTTTAAAGAATAATCATTGATAGAACACGTCATTTATCTTACTTAGATAATTTTACTTTTGTTAAACTCTGGGTTAACTTCAGTCTTGCCATGCACTCAGACCACTTGTGCTGAGATCTCAGCTGACTAGTGACTCTTCTCGGGGTATGATATGGCTGTGGAGGTGAGAGGAAAAGTTTCACTAATGAATCAAGGGGCTGGGTGATTCAGGTTATCCCGAACTCAACTATCACAAATGATCACTTCACAGAAAACAACAAACCTGTTAACTTATGCAATGTTCCCAGTCTGTGTGACATAAAACACAATATTAAATCAAATACTCTACACCTTAATATTCATTTTTATGAGCTAGAAGTAATTAAAATTGAAATAAATTGAGTCTGGTAGATATTGACCAATATTTTAGAGTTGTGGTGGAGGCAGAAAGTTCTCAGATGTCCGTTAATATCTACCAAACTACACAGCACCACATCTCAGATGGCAGCCATAATTATAGTCATGACCATGAGAAACTCAAATCTCACCTGCCTATTTTCAAACCCAAGCAAGTAATGGGTTTGAAGCCACTACTGTTTATACTACAGTTGCTAAACATTATGTACTAGCTGCTGATATAAATCAAAAACTCTCTACCAACCCAGGAAATGAATGAATCGAAGAAGTTCTAAGGATGTGGTATATGCTTAGCCTTCTGCTTATAATGAGCTTATTTCCCCTCAAATGGCTATTACATTTTTACAAATCAGTCTCACAAAAGTTAACTTGGAACATGTTTCCCCTTACCATGCTGACAGAGTATAGAAAATATTATTAGGATGATCAAACCAAGGAGAATGAAGTGAGCCGGGATTGAACCAGTGAACCTTGGGTCCAGTGGCGAGCACACTAATCACTAGTCCACCGAGAGCGACATATATAACTCATAACAACATTATATTGACAATCGGTCACTTTTCTTATTTGTGAAAGTAAGATTAAAAATGAAAAAAACAAATCTGTTTGTTAAAAACTTTTATTTATTGCATTGCATCAGACATTTTACAGTCAGTCATGAGATATGAAAACTTATTCAAAGACCACTGCGCTCATAACAGCATAAGGTCGTCACAGTGGGGTACTGGAGCACCACTCTTATTAAATCTGCATCAGAACACTATATTAAAATGAGATTGTTTCATAAGAGAAAATTTAAAGGCTACTAACACAGACAGATCTGCATCATACTGTGTTTTGTGCTACATGGGGGATTTTGCATATAAGAATTTAAGTGTCTGTTTGGACAATAAGTGGTCACTTTGAATAAATGGTGGGTTATAAGCCATGGATAGATAAATAACACACCACTATTTCATAATCATTCATATTTAAAAATTACATCTGAAAGGTTCACAAACAAAAATATCACTTTAAAATTTCACTAATTGAAATATCCCAAAATTATAATTAAAAGTTCTCAGTGAGACGCTAGGTTTAATGTGTACACTTACGAATCTTCCAGAATAAAAATAACCTAAAACAATAACTTAATTATGTTATATGTTTCTAACTCCAAGTCAGTCATTCACTAACTGCACACAAGTTGCCGAAACAACCTATGAAAGTTACGAACAATCGAGACCTCAATGATTTATAGGCAGTATATCTTTAACAACAGCAAACATGACGTCGCGCTGCATTTCATCATAACAGAATGCTCAGCATAGAGGTCTGTAAGATATAAAAACTAAATTAAATCATTAAAATTATATGTCTAAAAGTGAGTTTCTGAGCAAATTAAAATATATCTAAACTGTTGACCGTAAAGGACGTAAAAAACAAAACTCTCGAGCAGACAGAAAATGTACCCACAAATTCAATTAGAAATTTGACTTAATGCTTTCAAATTTTCTCCAAGGAAAAGATAGCCACAGATCTCAAATTGATGAAATCTAATATTAAACTTCTTTCCTCTTTCAATTTCAGCTCACGTCCAACCAACATTCTTGCAACACTGAAGATGTTCAGCAGTCTTTTTCAGTGAAGAACCAAGAATATTTTTATTATAAATACTGATATACATATATAAGACACACAGTTCAGAATTGATAAAATCACTTTTAATATAATTATATTCACTTTGTCAAAGTAAATATAATTATAGGAAAAGCGATAAAATCAGACAAAATTGCACTTATCCTAGAATAAGTGAGATCTTGTCCAAAGCATATTTTAGGCAGGAGGCAAGATGTTTATTGCAGCCATTCTGTTCAATGGAACTGAATCTAAAGGTGCGGAAACTTTTGCTTTCATCTATGTACGTCACTGCAGCCATATGCGGACACATGATGACTTTGGTGTGGTCCATGAAGTTGATCTGCAACACAACATTGACAGAAATATTATGCTTTTCATGGAGATACCACAGATGTATGCAATTACCACATTTAATAGTGTACAACATAAAGTTTCTTTAAGAATTATTTGTTCAATACAGGATGCACGTAATATACATGAAACTTGCGCCCCAAAAACATGTGTACACATTACGATACAGAATATTAACCTTGTTATCAATCTCCGTGGATTTTGTTTAACCATTATTAAATATTATAAGCACCCAGTAGAATGAGTATTATAATTTTCTTCAAAATTTTATATTCTTTTTATATCAATGTTTCACTGTATTTCAAATCACTCAATATGTAATCAACAAAATTTTATTTTTACAACGAAATCAGTCTTGAATGTTAGTGAAGGTACATGTGAACATTTACATGTTAGAATCAAGGTAATGCAATAACTCCACTCCCTCTCACCTGTAGGGTCCCATTAGTGAGGAGCATTACAACTGCAGATGAGGTGCGAAACCACTGATTCAAGTATGGCACCCGGCTTAAAGAATCGCATTCACGGACAGGAACTGTCGCACCAGCCTTCACTAGGTGCTCGCTCATGTAACGGCGGAAGTACGACAGCAACTTCATCTTCTTGTCTAAAGTTTCTGGGTAATCCTCCATCAGGTAATAGAATTCCTTTCCCGCACGCGATATGTACTGAACATTTCTGAGAAAGATCGTAAATTTTAAATCATTTTAAGCCAATAATAAAGGTGGTACATAAATCAGAATTAAAAAAAATACAATCATAATTACAGCATAAAAATATTGTTAACAAACTTTAAACAAGGAAAGAAGTATGTATAGAAATCATTAAATAATCTGATACACTTTCAATAACTAAGATTATGTAACAGTGAACAGGGAGCTTAATGGTACCTGCACCTTGTCGTGGTGGTGGGGCTTGAGTACCTCAGTGACCCCAAGAGCTACTGATAGGGCCTCCCTAGCCAGATTGGTCGAGGGGGAGAGGTCAGACTAAGACAGGTACCCAGGTTGGGGATTGGTCGCAAGGCTAACGACCTTGCACCGTAAAAAGGAAGATGTTTCGAAACCTCAATCAAAGCCTCAGGCAGACGGACCTAACAGAGGACCGAATGGAAGAGGAGAATTGAGGAGGCCATGGACCGAATACAGACTGGAGAGCTATAGAAGAAGAACAGGAGCTTAGTAAGAATTTGGGAGGAAACAGCATCTACTGCATGGACTGAACAAAAATGGTACTACATTAACGTTTCTCATTGGAAGTTTGAAAGGAAAGTTTCAAATATACATATTCCTCCAGGAAAGCTTACAAGCGCCCTTAAAACCTTATTCCAAAATCAAAACATGTACTCAATATGTAAGCTGCTTCTGGAGAAGCATGCGACATATTTAGAATTTGTGGAGCAAACATTTTTTATTCTCTAAATCCATAAAAATGTAAATGTGTCAAGACAAAAACATTTTACAACTTGTGTGACATACATAAGCTTCCGTTTATAATTTTGCTGTGTACTAATTTTTCATAGATCCCATAAAAGAAGATTATTTTAATCCTTTCCATGTATGTGGCTAAAATTTTATCCACAACTGAAACGCTTCAAAAAAGGATGACAGAGTGTAACTTTCTGGCCAAGCCACCTTTAACATGAATGACTGCAACAAATTGTATGTGCACAATATTACTAAAGAATGCCTCTTTTTTGAGCGCACGAACTGGATCCACTTGATGTGTACGGTACTGTGTCACTTGTCGGGTCTGCAGCTGTTAATTGATGACACAAATTGTACATTTTTAACCGTATGGATTTGGGTTCATTACCTTAATGTTGCAGCAATAGCATTAATATTGAGATGTGGGGGTTATAAGTAGTGTTTAGAACAGATATTAAAATTAAGAATACAAATAACTTACTTTCCATTAGCCAGCATAACAAGTTTGGTTGAATCATTGAACACGACACCCACGCCTTCATCACAGAGCTGGTAACCAAACCCGTATTTGTCGGAGTAGTCTACCCACTTGCTGATCCAAACAATGGGCTGGGCGGCCGGGTCGGTGGCTTCATCTGGAACGCAAGATATAAAAAAAAAACATTCAGTCAGATTCGATGACAAGCTCGAAAGTTAGAGAGGAATAACGCGTCAAATGCACTTTTGCAGCACGTGAAAGTGCGTGTTTGTGGATTTCGTGGCGCGTCAGTTTGTAAGACAAAATCCATCTGTATACTATTTAGTGTAAAAACAACCATGTCACAGCAAGGGGTAAGATTCACACACATGCAGATGCAGGGAAACCTTTGCCGAGGTTGACGCCGGATGAAGAGAAGAGCTCAGTACATCGTATAGACTCGAGATGAGTACGTGAGGGCACATCTCACATATATGATAAGCCAGTGACTGCAAGTCTGGTGAATAATAATCCATGACAAAATCTGAGATGTCTACTGGTGAGACAGGAGTTTTATAAATGTACTACAAACATAAAAATTATGCATGAAAGACGCAAAGGAAAACCTGGAAGCCCCCTTAGCATCCCTCCATCAGGACGTAGACTGACCTACCTCAATAAAGAGCATGAAAGTGACTCAATGGACTTACTATAAAAAAATCTTTACTTATTTTGCGCGATGTTTGTTTCTTTTTACCCAAGCAGCATAATGTCATGTCAAACATCAAATAATAATTAAAATTAATTTATTGGTTAATTAAGATAAAACTGGATTTAACCCTCTACAATCAAAAATGGTGTTACGTATGGAGTGTCGCGCTGTATGGAGCAGAGACTTGGACACTCAGGAAGAAGGAACAGAAATACCTGGAGAGTTTTGAAATGTGGTGTTGGAGAAGATCAGGTGGACGGATCGAGTGACCAACGAAGAAGTATTGAGGAGAGTCAACGAGCAAAGAAGCATTCTGCAGGCGATTACACGAAGGAAAGCTAACTGGCTGGGACATATTATGAGAAGGAATGGGTTACTGAGTGATATCACCGAAGGCCAGGTTGAAGGAAAGCGAGGACTGGGAAGAAGACTGATACAGCTAACCGACGATCTGAAACAAGGAAAGAAGATGAAGTTTCAGGAATTAAAACGAGAAGCCGAGAATAGGGACAACTGGAGAGCTCTTTTTGGGCAGAGCAATGGACCTGTCGTCAGACAGAACACTTAATAATAAAAAAATCAAAAATGCAGATCAACTCTGATATAACATGAATGTTCATCACCAAGAGCCGCTTCCTTACCTCCAAATACGCCTGTGTCTCTGCTGGGGTTTGACTTGAGAACGGAGCACAACTGGTCTCTCAGGGTGACAAGATGGTGGTGAGAATCAGTTGCTGGATTACCACTGGCCTTAGCAGGACTGCCACTGGGACAATTC
>NW_019060730.1:400704-411789 GCF_000696155.1 Zootermopsis nevadensis | reverse complement strand
CCCAGGTATTCAAAAGTTGGTCCCACGGTATGACAAATGTCTCAATTCCGGTGGCGAATATGTTGAAAAATAGCTGGACACTTGCTGTATCTGTTGCAATAAATATTTCCATGAAATTGTGTTTTGTTTCTGTAAACGGCCCCAGGGAAACTTACTTTTGGGACGCGCCTCGTATAAACAAAACCACTTTGAAGTAAGAATGAATAAATATTAGCGTCAATGTTATCACATAAACCTCATAAGTCATGATGCAGTAATTAACTACTAATAATCATCAAATCAAAACACGATTATATAGTTAACACATTTCTTAGGATAATAGAAAAAGGACCTAATAAAGCTTACATATGTTGTAAATAAATAGAAACACAAAAAACTTTCAGATGTGTAGAAAGCCAGCAGTGTTGTGTAGTAAAGAGTACAAGTTAATATGGCTGCCATGACGTCTTTCAGCATTACCTAATACAAAATGTCTTTAAAAATCTCTAACCTTTTTCTTTCTCCATCATATTCAATCTTGGCAGCAAGACCAAAATCTCCTATTTTCACATCCAAGTCATCATTGAGAAATAAATTCCCAAGTTTGAGATCACGATGGATAATCCTGTGTTGGTGAAGATAAATAACACCGAGTAGTATCTGTCTCACATAGTACCGGACTTCAGCCTCAGTCAAAGCTTTTCTGCGCTTGTGTAACTCCATCATTGACTGGAAATGAAAGGAAATAGAACAGACTGTTGAGAACAAATGTCTTACACCGCTAGCAGTCGATTGCACTCGTGGCTACCACCAAGATTTTTTTCAGGGGTGACAGAAAATATATTTAAAAACTAAAAGTTTAAGCTGTAATTTGTTAAACTTGTTTCTTTTCAAAACAGAATTTTTTTTTTAAAAAAAACTTAATTTTGATAATATTTGGAACATTTCCTTTGTTTCAATTTTAATTGTTTCCCACAAATCTGGGACAGTGTGAGAGATTCGAGGCATGACCCCACCTGCCAGTACCCATGACCAAATTAAAAATATTAGCAATAAGTTAAGAGAGCCTACAATTATCAAAACTGCCAATTACTCAAGAGAAATATAAGTTGTATTTCACACAATGTGGTTCAGTATATAGAACAAATAAATATATGTAGAATATTATACATACCAAGAACAATTTTTGCTCTTAGGTTTTTGCAGCTTGAGTTCTATGAATAACTTTGGCTTTCATGTGTGAGCTGCTTCCTGAACTAGCCCTACTACACACTCACCTTGAAGATGCAACTGCAATGAATGCCAAAAGGTTAGTTAATATTCAACATATGACACGACTCACATAAGAAAGCCAAACTTATACTAAGAACAAGCCTACATAGGCAAAATTACTATATGATAAATAAATTTAAACTACTCACCCTTCTCCTACAAAGTTCCAGTACAATATAAACATTTTGATTATCCTCAAAAAATCCGTGGAATCCCACCACATGTTTATGGTTTAAACTTCGATGAATAGCGATTTCTTGAGTTAATTTATCTTTCTGATTGTGCTTGGTCATCAGTTTTTTGGAGACAATTTTACCAGCATACACATTGCCAGTCTTTGTATCTGTTATCTCATAACACTTTGCAAAACCACCCTGGAAGGAAAAAAAGAAACATATTCAAGTTTAACGACATTAAAACAATATACAATAAACTATAGAAATACAATTTCAGTTACAATAAAATATACATCCAAGAGACAAAAGAGCATCCATACCTTTCCAAAGAATCTGCCTTTTCTGTATGTTACATTAGTTCCTACATCGTATATAAGCTCAGGAATACTCTGTTTATCATCGTCTCTCGCTGCCATGTCTTATAATAAAAGTGCAGAGTACAAATGGACGAAGGTGTTGACTTCTCTCAAGCAACTACCAAAACCGTTTTAAATCCATGTACGCTTTAAACGGCTTGGTAGGTTTAAATAGTCTTCACCAATCAGGATTCTTTCCCCAGAGATGGATTTCCATTGGTTATATGCTACGATGTAAATCAAATGACTAACAAACTGTAACCTAATTCCCAACACATTTATACCTATTAATCCTTTTACTTGTTATTTTAAGCAAGTACGATAATGTTTTAATTCATTAAGTACTCTAAATAAAACGATGTTCCATTACTTTCTTAATAAAATAAGCAGGAAATATAAAAGGTGGCATATATGAATCACACGTGTACGGATCTCGTATATATCATGGCATTTTCTGTGGTCTTTGAAAACTAACTGGTCTGGAACACGGGTGAAAGTGTCATGATAAAGGAAGTAGATATTGATTAATAAACAAATAGACCGTGTTATTAATTTTAATTTTTTGGGCTTCTTCAACCGTCATTATGCTTCCTGAAAAGAACAACGTTTTGGTAGAAGTAGTAGATTGCTCTTTCCCCGTCCTCAGATGAACCAACAACTGAGCGCGTGACTTTGACTTCTCGACCTGTGTAGTTTAGCTCTGTCTAACTGGCCAGACCACCCTCATTTAACCAAATAGGGTAAGTAGACAGTATACGTAGAGATATCTTGGCTTTTTTTACTATTCACAAGAGCTTTCGCAAGAAGTTAGCAGTAGAAAAGCCACGTGCCTGACTTCTTTTTCTAGTATATATCAATGATCTGCCCCCAACCGTCAACTCTCTTCCTAAACCTATGCTGTTTGCTGACGGTACTAATATTATTATTTCACATCCATAAATTGACTATTTTCAAAATTGCATAAATGATGTCATCGCTAGATTGAACAAATGGATTAAAGCCAATAAACTCGCATCAAATTTTGTGCTAAGAACAGAACTTGTGCAAATATAAATATAGGTTATGATGACAAAGTAATCTAGGAAATAGAAAAAAAAAACTAAATTTCTTGGCCAACAAATTAAAATGGAAAACACGTATTCAATATATTATCCCAAAACTAAACTCGGCATGTTTTGCTGTGAGGACAGTTGCGGTTCATATGAAAACAGAAACTTTAAAATGGTTTGTTTTGCTTACATCCATTCCATCATGTGTTATGGAATCTTATGGTCTGGGGCAGTGCATAAAAGAAGTACTCAGTTTGTAATTAATAACAGATTGTTGGTTTCATAGGCCAAACTTGCATTCACAAATACAGTTCTCATTTGAAATCATCAGGGTTCTATGTAACTACTTTTCCAACGTGAGGTCCATATTTATTAACACACCTTATGAAGACATCTTTAACAGTTGTTTGTACATGTAATAACTTAATTAAGTGCTGTTGAATGGTCCATTTATTAGCTTTGGTTTTAACAGATTCACTTTGCCAGTTCTTTTATGCTTTATTTAAATCATGTTTAGTGAACAATTTTCCATTCCTTTTCAGAGCTATGCCCTCTCTTATTGCCCACTATTTCTCCTCATGCTTGCAGTCTATAATCATATTCTTATGTTAGTAGCTAGAGCAGATACATTCTGTGCATTGTTCACCAAATTTTGTGTTAATGTAAGTGTAATTATCTTATTACTTGATAGTGTATGTACAGGTGGTATCATTTGAAATGCAATCTGACAACAATTATGTGTAAAGAAAAATCAGTGGCAGGTCCACCCTTGTGTAATAGATTCTTTGCTGTTGTTCATGAAGCATTTAGCAATGTGTATCCTGACAGGAAAGTACACAGTAAGACAACACTGCACCAACTAGTAACAACGTATCAGAACACAGAAAGTGTTTGTGTATGACAAGCGCTTATTGAGTTACAAAACAACTTAAATTTCAAGCATTACATTCCCAGAGTGTTTTACTGTGCTTAACTTTTGATGAAAATCTTGCTCTGTCTTGTGTGTCGCTACATGTGTAGGTTTGTAGGCACGGTCTTCTCGCTGTTTGCTCGCAGAAGAATTATATTAGTGAGCATGTCCTTAAATGCATTTATGAGGTCGGTTTACAGTCAGTGTGGTTACGTGTATTAGTGCTGAAGTTAGGAATTCGCCGATCTTTCCATATGTCCCTTTCTGCTCCAACACAAAACATTTTTAATGGTTGGCAATGGTTTCGTTTTACCAATTCGCTTTTACAGAAGACAATCAAGAACAATGTCAGCATCAGAGAAAAAATTGCTGGCTAAAGCATTGTTCCTGAGGTCAGAGGAAGTAGAAGGGTTGTTGGCAGTACGATCTTACAAAATGTGGTTTCTATCTACAGACTTCAAGTGAAGTATCCTGTTGTGGAATATGTAAGTGTTGTTTTCATATTATGTGCCATATTTCACTCTGACACCTGACCAAGTCAAGTTCCTTATGTTAATAAAAGCTTGAAATTTAACAAAATGCATGTTTGAAGGTAAAAATATATAATATATTTTTGTTTGAAAATTTTGTTATGTGTGAAACATCACAAACAGCACATTAGTACTGAAAGTAGACTAGATCAGAGGGCATCCGTTGTAAATTACTGATTGTTGCTTGAGAGCGTCAGTGACTTTTCAATTTGCTCGCGTTATCCCTGAAAATTATTTCGAGTGTGTTGCTTTGAACGATATAGTGAAATGCAACATGGTGTAACAATCCATTTAATTATGTAACTATTATAATCATATAAACCATTCTCATTATACATTTTTTAAAAATAATCCGTAAAAACTTGTTTTATTGTGGTCCATGGATGATGATGCTTTGTGCCGGCTGCTACAATTGCAGTCGAGGTCCCTACCCACCACAGATGTCTCAGCCTTAGGCTCACTGTCCAGCCCCCATATGTCACATGAGTGAATGTAGAGCAGCAGTGCAGTGATATTGGTAGGGGAAAACCCCCCAAAAGAATTCTAGTAGAGGGCCCATCCCAGTGCCACTTTGTCCATCACAAATGACATATTGAAGGCCTCTTGCTATCTGCTGGAGCTAGAGCGTGATCCAGCCTCCTGTGATTTTTGTCAAATGATCACTGCCTATCCATGACATATTAATTCTTTTGGAAATAAGTTTAAGATGGCCAGGTATATCTGCGATGTGTTAATAGATGTAACGTATTATTCTAGCATTTATAATGTTGTATAATTATCTGTATTTCTGTATATTATTCTGACAGTTAAGTGATGACACACCTGTTTTGTATTGTTTTTTAAAAGAACCTGCAAATGGCAGAAATAGCCAAAGTACGTAGCTCGTTTATTAAATAATTAGTTAATCTTCTTGTGTATGTTTCAAGGCTGGATAATAAAATATCATTTATTGTGTGAGACAGAAATGAAAAGCACCAAATGTTCGTTTTATAATTTTTTAATACACGTACTTGGCATACACAACTTCTAAGAAATTAATACAGCCAAAATATTATCATTTACTGAGCTTTGGTGCTGCTTCGTGGTCTCTCCATTTACAAAGGTCACATACATTTATAAATTCTTTAAGATATCCTACTCAAGTACGCAAACAGATGTTGTACAAGTTATTCATCTAAATGTTTCTGTTGCTCTGTGTCAACATTTTTAAATTCATTGTGCACTGTGTGTTGTTAAAGGCTATGTATGCCCCTAAATTAATTTTAAAAATTTAATTTCTCACTTTTTTCTGTCAGCCATATGAGAATTTATGGTCATTAAACTTCGCGAAAGTCTTTTAAACGATTGTTCATTACTTTAAGTATCATTAATAACGTCTTTTAAACGATTGTTCATTACTTTATGTGGCATTAATAAACTTTGTAATTTAAATAGGTAATAATTTACATATTTTTTTTCTGAGTAGGCCTACATGTAAATAATTCCATGGAATGGACTCCTTATTGAGAAATTGATAGTTGCTCAACTAGTCAAATATGACTTGCTTTCATGGAACCTGAAGTGAAGATGACTGTCTTCTGGGAGTCAACGCACTGATGATGGAGGCAGCAAGCACCTCTGAAACGTTGGTACACTTCTACCAGACTACACAGCACTACAACCCAGAAGACAGCTATCTTCTCAACCTGAAGGTTATTTATTTTGTTCACAAGTTGGCTACTGTACCCTATCCCGAGCTCGATGAATCCAGTCTAACCCTCAGCCCAAAAGAAAGGCGGGGAATGGGTAGTGATGACTTAACGAATCTTTTAATGCTCAAATGTTTGTTGGACTTTTCACAAGATGCAGAGGAATATTTCTTGTGATTTTAGCCTATAAAACTGTGCTAAGCCAATGAATAGGCATATAGAACATTATATGATATAAATAAATTAAAATTTCTAACAGCTTTGGCTGTATTATACAGATTTGAGGTTTTCATGGCAGTGAGTCTGAAGATTGCTGTCATCTGGGTTGTTGCGCTGTGTAGTCTGGTCGATGTTAACCAACGTTTCAGAGGTCATACTGCCTCCGTCATCAGGGCGATGAATAAGCCATGCAAGTGGAAAGCGCTAGAGTTTTAGGGACTCAACAGTAAAAGGAGTTGCCTAATCCTAACCAGTGGGGGTGGAAACCAGTAGGAGTACGTGGGCATGTCATAGTGTGTGTGAGAGGGATGGAGAGAAGGAAAGGAAGAGAGAAAGGTCTGAGAAACAACCCTATTGAGGGTCTTAGGTAGTCGGTCAGGTGGGACATATGGGAGTGGGGTGATTAAGATGCGGGGGGAAGCAGGAGAGTGGAAGGGAGCACTGGCCGGGGCCAGAAAAGGGCAGAGTAATGGTTAGTGGCCCGGGTGGGACAAGCAATGCCCTCTGGGATGCTTCCGGAGCCCTCAGAGAGAGTGAATGAGGGGCTTCCGTGACCAGCTCAGGCAAAGTCTGTCCTCCCTGTTGAAGTTGTTGGGATGTAATTCAATTTCAATGGCCTCCCTGATCATCCGATCCACGTATCCGGATTTTGTCGACAGGATAGGGGTGTCCTGGAGGTGAGTGTGGTGGCCCAGGTTGAAGGAGTGCTCGGCTACGGCGGATTTTTCAGGTTGCTCCATCCAGATGTGGCCCCGGTGCTCCTTGACCCCTTCCGGTCCCTATAGCTCTAGCGGGTTCCGCTCACATGGCTTATTCATCGCCCTGATGGTGGAGACAGCATGGACCTCTGAAACGTTGGTGGACATCTATCAGACTACATGGCGCAACAACCCAGAAGACAGCAATCTTCAGACTTATAGGAAGTCACTGATGACATCTGAGTACTTGCTATGAAATTTTTACTCCATGAGGTAATTCTCTAAATTAGAAAAGAGTTTTGTAGCTCAGAAAGAGAGATTTTCCATACACGTGTCATGTAAATAAATGTTTGTCATTGCGCTGTTCTTACATTTGTGCAAGACCTTTAATTTGTACTCTATTTATAATATTGCCACTATAAATTTTAATTGAGTATGGCTTGCCTCTAATTAACCGTGATGACCATTATTTTGGAAATAACTGCTGTTTATCCCCATAAACCTCTCACGAATATTTAGTCTCATTGCATGCACCATATCGCAGTTTTAGTGATCAAATATTAACTGAGGTCTAAGTACATCTGTAACATTCTTAATTACTGTAATACAGATTCCTTGACTTCCAGCACATGTTTTAAAGGTAGTAGAAGTGCCAGAAATAGACCAAAACCTGTTGCTATGCACTACCTACTAAACAGAGAGACAAAGCGCTTCTTTTTATACCTCACACGTGTTCATCCAGTTCACTGGTCATGTAAATGAGAAGCTCAAGCTGCAATGTTCGTCATCGAAATCAGACTTCTCTAGCAGTTGTGGCATCTTCAGTCGCTTTTTCGACACGTCGTCCCAGTTTATGTCCTGTAGGATGAAGAACACGTTAGGTTAAGATTTGAGGTTTTCACAGCGATGAGTATGAAGATTTCCGTCTTCTGGGTTGTTGCGCTGTGTAGTCTGGTAGATGTTAACCAACGTTTCAGGGGTCATACTGCCTCCGTCATCAGAGTATGAAGGTTTCTGTCTTCTGGGTTGTTGCGCTGTGTAGTCTGGTCGATGTTTACCAACGTTTCGGAGGTCATACTGCCTCCGTCATCAGGGCGATGAAGATTTCTGTCTTCTGGGTCGTTGCGCTGTGTAGTCTGGTCGATATTAACCAACGTTTCAGAGGTCATACTGCCTCCATCATCAGGGCGATGAGTATGAAGATTTCTGTCTTCTAGGTTGTTGCGCTGTGTAGTCTGGTCGATGTTTACCAACGTTTCGGAGGTCATACTGCCTCCGTCATTAGGGCGATGAAGATTTCTGTCTTCTGGGTCATTGCGCTGTGTAGTCTGGTCGATATTAACCAACGTTTCAGGGGTCATACTGCCTCCGTCATCAGGGCGATGGTACACAGAATGTTGATTGCAGAGTAAAAGCATGGCACAGTTCAAGTGAGGAGACTTCATTTTGCAGAAAGTACAGGGATTTTAAATGCAGTTTTCTTGCATACAATTTTGGGGTCTGTGCCCTAATTTATTTAACAACGCTGTATTTACTGGTAGGGATGTTTGAGGAAATGTGATTATGCATTCAAGGTTTGAAGTAAGTTATTGGCATTTTTTTTATGGCATGTACTGAGAGGGCCCTTTTGAAATTCTGATCTGACGGTACTGCTGGCAAGAGCCGAGTAAATGCCTCTGACGCGCTGCGTTACTAGAGAATTCAAAGCATTGTTTTTCTTCTGATTTGATGTAAATTTTATTAATAATAATGAAGAAAATAAATGAATAATGGTAGTAGGAAAGCAAGAAACGTACGAGAAATGTCTTTTAACTGAAGACCAATTTTCTCCACTCTGGAATAGGGGTTATGCAGGCTGCCTACCTCACAGGTACCTACGTAACTTTTTCATACAATTGTCTTTCTAAACCTTTTGCTGTGGTCGTGACATTTGATACATAAATGTTGTTCTGCTGGGGATGTAAATCCCTCTTTATACTTACTGGAATTATAAAGGAATCAGATAATCTAGAAACAGTGTCAAAAAGCTCAATCTGTGCGGATGTTCCGAACGTGTTTGATCTTCTTAGTAACTTAAGTTCATTACTGTAAATGCATATAAGGCGTATCATTAACACATGACATAGTTACTCACAGTGAAATACAGGTGCGTCTTGATGTTCTCCACGCCACCTTTCCCCGCGCCCATCCTTGTATTTGGATCCTTCTCCAAAAGTCTCCCGACAAAATCTGCTTCTGTGACCGAGAACCACGATGGGATGTGTGGTGTCTGATGCAAAATTTCACTGTAAAAGAAAAGCCCATTTTTATATCTGCCACTGAACACGTGCTTGTTAAACGTGCATTCACAATTGGCGTTTATAATGCCTCACAAATTTGCTATAAGTGGCCTGGTAAATGTGTAATTCGTATGGAGATCTGCAAGGTAGATCGTACGAGAGACAGGAAAGATGGTCCGCGTTAAACATTTTACATTTGCCAGCTTTTGGAAGCCCCTCCTTCTCTGTTCCTCACATTCATTTTCTGTCGTATCTAATGCGTAAACCTACTTTACTTCCGTTAAAATGGACAAGTCACATGTTAGCCATGAATGAATTGGCTTACAGCTGTTTTCACAGGAAAACGAGCTTCTCGTGGTACACACGTGCCACATCTTTTTACAAACACTAAATACTTACTTATCGAGAACTTTGTCGTTACTCTCTCTGTTATACTTGAAGGGTCTGTGCCCCGTTGACATTTCGTACATGATTATGCCGACACTCCACCAGTCCACTTCCTGCAACAATTAAAATTAGGGGTAATAGCTGAAATCAGTCATTTTAATTTTTTCCACGCACTTACACATTTTTACACAAGGATCTCCACATATAGAAAAATTTGTCTCCAGGTTAATATGAAAAAATTTGTAAGTATGATGATGTTCTTTCTTAATTTATCAATTTCATGTAGGTATCGGTTTGATTGTGCTGAATTTTCTAATGGTTTTCGTATGAGCGCTCATTCCAAACCTTAAGAATCGCTTTATTAACCGTTGTTTATGATTCACATGTCGTTATAGACTCCACGGAGTTACTGCTAATGGCTTCAAACCCTCGGATTATTATTATGTGTTCTCGTGTTAGTTTACATTGTTCATGTATTTGGTTCAGTTACATAAAATCAAGAGATTGGTACCGTCGTGCTGGTAAGGTAGAAGATACTTACAAAGCTGTAGCCTTCGCCGATGATCATCTCTGGCGCCATATACTCCCTCGTGCCACACTGCGAATATGCACGATCTCCCTGTTGACGGAAAAGAAACATTGAGTAACTGTGACAGGAGTTTGCGATACAAAGCAACTAGAAATTTTCTGGTAACAGAAAAAAAACTGATCGTCTCTAAAAGTGAAGACCACCATTTGAGACAGTCCTGAGCAAGTTCCGTTCACAACCTGCCCTCAGAACCCGCAGTGGCCAAGCGGTCTGAGACATGGTCCTCGTGTGCCTGGCCACTGTGACCGTGGGTTCGAGTCCCTCTCGTCTTCCAGTCTGTTGGATAAGGACTGTCCACGGAAGGCAAGGCGAAACCACCGTGGTACTTTCGCAAGAAAACCCCGATGGGGTCACAACTGTCAAACTGATCATAGACGATGAATGAATGAATATGGCTTCTGAATAGATCAATACAAACTAATTACGAAACTCCAACAGATCTATAGGTATTACGGTAATATACTTCTGAGTTCGCCTCCCCTAATTCAGACCCTGTGACGTCTCTTAGTTACAATGTATTTTAACAAAGTGTGAAAACGTGTGGTCCAATTTGTCACCTGAAACCTCTCGATTCTTTAAGGGTCTTCGACCCTGACTTGCCTCAAATAAGGAGTGCTACCGGATGGACAGCGACCCACAGAGATCTCATTTCTGGTCTATGCGTCATTTTATGTAAAGTCAACAAAAGATAATTATATTTACCTCTTTATAGCAGATGAATTGTTTGCACAACCCATAATCTGCGACGGCAATATGACCTTGAGCATCTACCAATATGTTTTCTAGTTTGAGGTCCCGGTGTATGACCTTAAGCTGAAAGAAAGAAATTAACAAATGAATTCCTTGCCCAGTGGGGATTAGAGATGGGACACCTTGCATTCTCATTGTGGTAGTGAGACGAGGTTTGAGTATTTTGCTTTTCAGAAAGGGAGAAATTAGAATTTAGAGCTTAT
>NW_019060730.1:363372-400690 GCF_000696155.1 Zootermopsis nevadensis | reverse complement strand
CCCACGATTGTCAGATTTAACCCCGCCTGAATTTTTATTGTGGGGTTACCTGAATGGCACGGTGTGTAGCATAAAGCCAGCCAACACTTACGGTGTTGATCTGGATATCGCAGGTTCGAGTGTCTGGGAAGATATTCGATTTACAGATGAGGATGATAATGATTAATTTATTATTTTCAATTATACGTGTCGAACGATTAGGTCTATGGTAAGATTTTGGGCAATAAAGAGTGTTATGAAATTTATGAATTTTTCCGAAGAGTGGGAAGATGGGCCCAGGGGTGGCCATTGAGACAAAAAAAATCTGAGATCTCACTCAGGATTTTTTTGTAAGACAGCTCGTAAAAAAGTAATAATATGTAATGAATGGAATCAAAAAATTCTGTAGGCACACAATCGGGCAAGTGCATTTTATTAAAGATAACTGCATTGAGGTGGTTGGCCTACCTCATGGAGATACTCCACAGCTTCGATTATTTCCGCGAGGTATGATCTGGTTTCCTCACTTGTAAATTTCTCCAACTCCGTTAAAAGATAGGACAGGTCGCCACCTGCATAATAGTCTGGAACGGTAATAACAAAACTTGTTACTTTTCGGAGGTGTTTTGGTCGTGCGTGAAGTAGTGAGTGACCAGCCCACTGACT
Source organism: Zootermopsis nevadensis (assembly GCF_000696155.1). Next base: position 400,045 of record NW_019060730.1, on the reverse strand, counting down.
CTGCACAATTTCTACTCAATCCCGATTTGACTGCCAGAGCCATCTAGCGGTCAATCATGAGACTTTGAGTGAGAAATGGCCGCTGAATTTTACGAAACATCTCGTATTATGCTCGTAAGTTTATTTTACATGCCGTAAATCTACGACATATATATTCAGTTAGAAAACTGTTCTGAAGTAACCATCTTATCTTTATACTGAATGGAATCAGGAAAGGGCTTTGATGTAGTCTGCTTACCCAGAACTAAGCACAACAATGTGGATGTGTGGAAAGTGTAGTACAGTCCCACCAAGAACGGAGACTCGGAAACTCTTTCGTGTACATCACGCTCAACACAATATTCTTCAGCACCATATTTGACAGCCGCCATTTTGGAGACAACCATCGTCTTTACGGCATACAATGCTCCATCATCTGCACCTCCCCTCTTGCGACTTAGGTAAACTGTTCCAAAACCTATAACAACACCAATTTATGTTTCATGTTAGTATCTGCTCGACAGTGGGCCCCATAGGGTGACAGAATCTCTCATAACTCTGTGATATTTCCATTGTTATAACTATTAATGTTATAACACGTGTCTATTGAATATTATTTGGAAGGTCGTCGATCCAGTAATACAAAACTTTATCCACGATGTGATTAATTAGAAATTTTGTTGAGACACAAGTGAATTTTTCGAGACAAATTTTTGTTCAGCAGAATGTGACGTACTCAATTTTTTACGAGCCCCTAAATCTGAGCTTGTTAAAATAAAAGACAAAATGTGCCACTTATTTATCAGTGACGATTTTGAGTATATTTTAGTATTAATAAAAATTAAAACATCATTTACATCAAAACAAGAATCAGGCCACAGAAATTTGTTTTTGAAAATAGGTTCTTATTATTTTTTATCACCCTGTAATTCAAGGCTATATTTCACTCCAATTTCGACAGGAGTGAAATTAAACATCTCCTGGTCTCTTCATTATCTGTATACTTGCTTACCAGAATTACATTAGTGACTCTGTCATTAAATCCGTCCTTGAGGATGATAAAAAGAAAAAGTGTGGTTATGTGCATTTGGTGATAAGTTTAAGAATTGATCATATCTTTTCCCGGGTGACATTCAAGAAGAATGTCAACTTATCCGAGAAAGAGTGGTATTGTTAACAAAAGATTCTGAGCGCCTTAGTATATGCAGATCAAAATTCTGAGCTGCTTCAAATCATCTTGAAGCAATAAAAGTTCTCTGACATTTCTGATCAAGTCTTGGCTCTGAGTTTAGTAAAAATTTGATTCTGTTTCGCTTGTTAGTATTTACACATGTCTGAATGCAGTAACTCTTGAAACTGATGTTTAAAACCTTTCTTGTTTCTGCATTTACGTTTGCATAAATGTAATTGTAATCCTGGGGTCTCGGGTTCGAATTTATAACTTGTGTTGGGCAAGGCCGTGGTCTAGGCAACACGGAGTTTTCCTCCGTGGCATCCCAACAATTACTCCATTCACACACAGAAGAAGGCAATGGCAAACCACTTCTGGATCATCTGCCAAGAACGTATATGAACAGGTCCCAGTCCGAGAAAAGGATGGAAGGATCCTGTTCATATGGACCTGTCGTCAGACAGAACACTAAATAAAAATAAATAAATGTAACTCGTAAGAGTGTTCCTGAACTGAGGCTGAGCTCCCACTGAATTACTTTTATTATTCTTTTGCCAACTGATCTTGAGGTGTTCAAAAGATAAACCCAAGTTTTTACAGAAAATTACACTTACCTCCTTTTCCTAGAACTTTCAGCAGCGTGAAGTCTTCCAATTCGGGAAGGCTGGTCTCTGAATTATCGACTGTAATAAAGAATCATAATTACAGTCATGACCTAAGGTCACTTAGCCTACACACATGATTAAAGAAATTTGTACGTAACATGTTTAAAATTTTCTCTGCAACACAACTTCGACGTGATAAAACGTCACTTATCTTGGCATATGGAGTAAAATTGTCCAGTATCACGCGTCTCAATTCGTGTTCTTCGTGAGTCAGTTCATGTCACAGCAGTTAAATACTTTCTGTCTCAATAGGAAATAACACAAAATTGTGCGTGTTTCGTCACATACCTGAAGAATTAAGCAGTTTGGCCTTTTCACAGATACGAGCAGGCGGTTCGTTCGCAAGGAGCAAATTAATTGCCCGCTCCCGTCTCTTTATATCAGCGCACTGGCAGCAGCAGTGCTCATCGGAGCCCTCAGTACTGACCGAGTCCCACACTGAGCCCCAGTCCGAATCGGAGTCCGACTCCGGGCCCGAGTCAGAGTCCCACTCCGGGCCCCAATCCGAGTTCTCACTGCTGTCTTCCCATTCTTGGCAGCCTGGGACCTTCTGGGCTTTCATGACGTCAGGTTTGCCACGATTCTGAAAAATAAAAATTATGACGCGCGCGTTTAAACACTGAGAAATCGCATTGTACAGTCTGTAACACCAGAAAAATAACAGTTGTTCCGAAACTTTTCTTTACAACTCTAGACAGTAGCAAACATTTCCCTGAGCTGGATCTGATTTTAATGTCTTACTTTCCTCTTGTGGTTCAGAATTATCTCATCGACGCACGGTTGCCACAAACCTTCAATTTGAAAGAAATATCTGCGGAGCGCAATAAAGCGAGCCTGTACGGCGATCCTATAATTATTTTGACGACGTTTCAGTGGTGATTGCTGCCTGTATCATTACCCAAACACCTCTTGAACGCCGGTAGATTTTTCCAGAGTACTCAGACAACCCAGAAGACACGGTCATGTCCTATTTAAGCTCCCTAGACTCTCTCGAAAGGATGGAAAATGATTTTCTTACCTGATTGTTCTTGATTTTGCTGTATTCTCCTTCTTCCTGTCTATTAATTATGATTCCATCACTGTTATCTTGTAGCTTCAGATTCTCATTTTCGGCCGAGAATCTCCCTGCAACTTTATTTAGCCCGTTTATGTTTCCACTGCGACATTTCTCCTCGACGTCCGTCATTTTAACATCCAGTTTACGAATGCCAAAATCCGTCACATCGCCGTCATCTAATCTATGTACTTTCTTACGAAAACCCTTGAGTTCTTTTTCTATACGAGCAGACTTATCTAACAGAACGAACACCTTTTCTCTCTCCACTAATAATTCATCTGAGAATTTCTTAATTCTATCTTTTACGCTCGGGCATGAACTTCGTCTGTGTCCTTGATTCAATTCCTCCATATCCTGTTCGTTATTTTGTGAATGTACAACTTCGTTCGTCGGCTCTGGAGGTAATTTCTTATAACCAATCGCGTTTCTCTTCAGGAACCTACAGTCAAAAAAAAAAAATTAGATGTATCAGACTTCATTCTAATATTTTTATAGCAACTCGAGATTCAGAACTCATTTAATATCAATTTATATGTATGATTATATTTATATTGCTAAATATTTTGCTCTCGTACGGTCGGAATAATTTTGTTATTACATTAAAATTAAGTGCGTGTGTAGAATATATAAATACAGATGATAAGATAATTAATGGTCACAATCATAAGCTAATAATACAAGGATTTTCAAATAATGAATTCCGTAATTGTTCAGTCTACTGATATAGCATTTTGAAGAATCTGGCAACTGTGGCCGATTTAACTAATCTATTCCATCATTTCTGAGGCAGATTTAAACAACTTCAGTGAAGGAACTAACAGGTACTTCGTGAAGGCGCCCGTCACCTGTTATATTAACCCAATAATAACAATTTATGTCATTCCAAAACTTCATTTTGATCTTAAAGCTTTTGAAAACTAAAAGTTTAGTCCTAAGTCAATAGCCTTAGCAGTTGATGAAAATCGTGTATAAATCTAATAAGAGTCTGGAATTTAGTACAGTACAATTCACATACCAACTATCGCCGTTCTGGCCGAAGGTTTGGGAGTGGTGGCCGATCTGAATGTTCTTGCGGTCGCAAAGTTTGTCACGACTCTGAAAAAAAACCCAGAAGGGATGATGATATGTGCATCAGACAGGCCTTGTTTATTGTACAATGAAGTTACCAAAGTCTCGTGGTCTGTAACATTACAAAAAATAATATTATTCTGAAAATTGTGTGTCCTTGTATACCCAAGGATCCGGGGGTTGTCGTCAATTTTCGAATTAGTGATCGTATACATCCGTGGTGAAAACGCTTACAGAATTTATGTGGAGTGGATAGGTGGGGCTTTCTTACACAATTTCAGTGACTTTCTGTGTCTCCCAGTCCGAGAAAAGGATGGAAGGATCCTGTTCATACGGACCTGTCGTCAGACAGAACACTACAAATAATAATAAGATGAGGTGGTCCAGCGGTTAGAAGGCTGGCCTTGTAATCCTGGGGTCTCGGGTTCGATTCCCGGCGGTGCCCGAATTTATAACTTGTGTTGGGCAAGGCCGCTAGCTGTTAGAACGCTGGCCTTGTAATCCTGGGGTGTCGGGTTCGAATTTATAACTTGTGTTTGGCAAGGCCGTGGTCTAGGCAACACGGGGTTTTCCTCCGTGGCATCCCCACAATTACTCCATTCACACACAGAAGAAGGCAATGGCAAAGCACTTCTGGATCATCTGCCAAGAACGTATATGAACAGGTCCCAGTCCGAGAAAAGGATGGAAGGATCCTGTTCATATGGACCTGTCGTCAGACAGAACACTAAATAAATAAAATAAATAAAAAAACAAAAAAAACATTATTTATGCCTCAGAACGCAAATGTGCGAAGAATGCACGCAGAAACCGTCTTCCGGCACGGATTGAGGCTTAAAAGTCTTGTTAAGTCGAATCATGATCGAAACGCGGATATTAATTACATCGTCTATCTTTGTTGTGTTCAAACAGCTCGACTGTAATTCTACAGGAAGTCGAAGGCTGATCGCCCTTTTGTTACTTACACGTCGTCGAAATGATCGTCTGCATGCGCTGTATATTAACTTCAACATAATTGGACGGACGAAATTAAATAAATGCTCAATCCTCTTACTGTCTACAGTCGCACTGGCAATGACTTCGAGAGCTTTTCCTTTGTTGTTAACGAAATGCAACCGCGGAAACCGAACTTGTTGATTTACAACAATTGAAGAGCCCTTCAAAATTAATTTCTATTGTTGACGAAGCTGTCGTTTCTAGTCGATTGTTTACATGCCCCATGTTCCATTTCACGTTTTCTAGGAAGGATTCGAATGTTAAATATTTTAAATCGAACACTTTTAGGTTATGTAACGACCACACTGAAAACATTCTGTACTGTAATGTGTTTAGTTCATGCCCTGTAGACGGGAGGCAGCTTCGCTCTCAAGTCGTGGAATTTGTAGCTTTTCGTTGTTATGAATGAAGTATTTTAATAACCTCAACAAATTAAACATTAGCCACGGTGTGGACCGTCTTTGGGTGGAGCGGCTGAATTCCTCTGACCTTTGCGATCTAGAAGGGCGTATGAAGAAAATAGTTCTCGCCTGTGAAACTACTGGCACACTGATTCACTATGAATGTATGCCGCACCCCCTAGCGGCAGAAGCTCGTACTACATCCGGTTCGCCCTCTATTGACACAGTCTTGAAACTTTCCGATCGCATCTCGTAATTTAACGTCGATATTTAACTCGATAACGGCTGAATTTCATTTATTAAACTTAGACGTGATCATTTTAACTAAAATATCTCGACACAATTGCAGTCCTGACAGCAATGACGGAGATTTTACGTGCGTTTCTGTTCACATATCGATCGTAACTTGATAAATATTTATCGAAGCAAAACCCATTTTTTTCCTAACAAAAGTTGTTTTGAGAAACTGAACCCATATTTAATTACGAAATCTTTTTTATCGTAAAGCCTCGCAGCCTTTGAGGTAATTAAGCAAAATGTTTTTCTATCATAACTCATGAACATTTGGGCTGATTTGGGATCAAATTTGGCGTTGTTGGCTCCACTTGTTCTGAGATACTTTTAAGAGAGCTTCCCAGGACAGGGACCGGTGGAGGGCTTTGGTTAATTCGGTGATGAACTCTTACCCGTGTTCAGCGTACATAATAATAATAAAAGTAATAATAAGAAGAAGAAATTGAAAGCAAAAGTAATCCCAATAATTATATGAGCAACTGGAACTGTCTCAAAGTCACTCAGAAAGTATTTGGCCAACATCCCGGGCGAACACGACATCAGGGATCTGCAGAAAACTGCCATCTTAGGATCTTCATACATCATTCGAAAGACGCTGATGTTAAATATATAATTCCTCACAATAAAACTATATAATACATGTAACACGTGTTAAAAACAAAATGTATTCCGGAAATAGCTGCTGTCCTATGTACCTCAGGGGCAAGGTCTGTCTCGGTACCCTATAAAAGGGTGAATAGATGGGATGATGATAAAATCTTTTGCAGTCGAAAATCATTTATCTCCGCCGTGATTCTGTAGCCAAGGTCGATTTAAAGGGTTAAACTTTCTAAAGCCCAGTTGTAACTAACTACATGTTCTACCCACGGATTACTTTCGAAAAAAAAACATTAAACAGCTGATCATTATTACTGAAATGCTTTGTGTTTTCTTTGAGGTCCGGATATGGAAACAGCAGCTTCAAAGGGTTTTTTTTATAAGCAATTAGTACACACAAATCGGGTTTATTCTTTATTATACAGTATAATTACTTACTGTACAAAAGTATTACAAAGAATTAGGTAAACTTCATTTCAATTATTTATAAAACATTATCCAGGTATCAGCTGATTAAATCTCGAGGTTTCAGGAACCATCTCGAAGATTTCGATCTTCTGGGTTGTTGCGCTGAGTCTGGTAGATTTCCACCAACATTTCAAGGTCATACTGCCTCCGTCATCAGGGCGATGTATGACCTCTGAAACTACACAACAACCCAGAAGATAGAAATCTTCAAATCTTTTTTTTCATGGAGTGAGGTTGCGAACCTCACGCCCAACCCTCACTCCGTGAAAAAAAAAGGTTTGTTTCGAAACTTCAAGCTAGATTTACTGAACATAAAACACTGAGGAGTGATATTTTTCTTCTTAGTTTCGTCCAACGTTTCATTTGTCGTTCACCGTCTTATTTACCACTGTGACGACGCCCTATCACGCACTCTTTATTATTATCATCATCATCATCATCATCATCAGTGTCATATTGAACTTCGATTTCGACTTAAAAATCGACTTTTTCAAAAAGGTCTTTTATGCATTGTTCGGGGCGTTGTCGTCGTCGAAGTCTTCGTGTTTCTGTCCCTCTCGTTCTTGGTCGTCTTGTTGGTTTTCTTCCCCGTCCAGAGCAGCAAACGTTTCCGACAGAGTCTGACGTCTCTGCTCCAATAGCAGCTCCCCGTCTTCAGAGATGTAGTCCGCCAAGTTCGGAAGGCCTCTGACCACGCAGGCCGACAGCGCTGCTCTGCGTGTATTCAAGTCTGCAACTTTGTACCTGTAATTTGTTTAAAATTAAAGAGAGAACGCGACCAAGCACACATCATCTATTTTACGTCGTAAATGTTCCACATGTAAATCGAGTACTCGATAAGGAACGAAAAATGATATTTTAATCTTTTAATTATCTTATATTGTGATTGACGGCCAATTTTAATATATTAATGATGGAGGCAGCAATGACTTCTGAAACGTCGGTAACCTTCTACCAGACTGCACGGCGCCACAACCCCAGAAGACAGCAAGAGATCTTCATACTCACCGCCGTAAGAACCTGACATCTCACCACATTGAACAAATTAAAACATATAAACAGCCATGTAAAAAAAAATACAGTTTTCTACAACAAAAAAGTATATGAAATTTTACAAATTAAATAACGTCTGCTATGTCCTGAAGCCCTATTATATCCAAATTTCACGCATTAGCAACTAAATCAGTGGACAAACAAACCTGAAGTACGAACTGCACGTCGCGAGGATGATCCTGTTAACGCGAAACACGCCGCCGTCTCCCAGCTTCAACATCGCGTCACATAGGAAGTCTCTTGAGTAACTCTGAGAGTGTACGTGTCATCTTGCTGACAACATCTGCATTTCTGTTTTACCTCCATCTCCTGAAAAATAGTCCTCCGTTGCAACAGGATTTTCTTCAAACTGACATGCTTGCATGTCAACCGAGAGTGTCTGAGGAAAAATATTCTGTCCTGCCAGACATTGAGTAAAATTTCATAATATGGAATTCTATAACTGGTATTATTTTCTAAACAATAATTATTAATTATTATTGAGATGGGTGAACCAAGTAGTACGCGTGAAGAGACAAGAAATTTAACAATTCTATCGGAAAACCTAAACGAAGATACAATTTGTTGGTGGGATGATAATAAAATCGACTTTTTCAAAAAGGTCTTTTATGCATTGTTCGGGGCGTTGTCGTCGTCGAAGTCTTCGTGTTTCTGTCCCTCTCGTTCTTGGTCGTCTTGTTGGTTTTCTTCCCCGTCCAGAGCAGCAAACGTTTCCGACAGAGTCTGACGTCTCTGCTCCAATAGCAGCTCCCCGTCTTCAGAGATGTAGTCCGCCAAGTTCGGAAGGCCTCTGACCACGCAGGCCGACAGCGCTGCTCTGCGTGTATTCAAGTCTGCAACTTTGTACCTGTAATTTGTTTAAAATTAAAGAGAGAACGCGACCAAGCACACATCATCTATTTTACGTCGTAAATGTTCCACATGTAAATCGAGTACTCGATAAGGAACGAAAAATGATATTTTAATTATCTTATTTTAAATACATTGTGATTTGACGTAATAACCAAATAATTTAATTTTAACCAATGAGAAGTTAAATTCTAAAAGTTTGTGACGATGATGCGTTGTTGAAGCGTACTACTCTCTGGACATAATCCACCGTCCCGGAATTAATAAAACGCGACGTTTCGGACATTGTAATCTGTCTCCGTATTCAGGTAGAAACCTACTCTGTTTGGGCCCCAATCGAGGGAGATAGTTCCGGTCTCCGGACGGAGATCACGCGGCAACAGATGCAGCTTCCGATGTCGAATCCTCAGCATTCACATCTTGAAACGTCGGTTGTGGACCAATCAAGTCTCTAAGCTCTGTTCTCCCAAAGCTGCACACTGGCTCTTATCCGCTTCGTATTATCAATGACAAATGGATCTGTCGAACCATATTCTGGGTCATAGCCCAAAACAGAGAGCATGGGTGCAATCTCAGTCATGTCCCTCACCACATCATCTGGTATGTTTCCAATCCATTTGGCCACCGCTTTCAAGTTTACTGACTTCATCACTTGGTCTGATGACCGCTCCACTTTCGATAATGAAACACCACCTGGCTTGTTGATTAATTCATCGTGACGGATAACAGATTCATCCCAAGAGATGTCAAGGAAGCTGAGAATACGCCTTATCCTTTCACCAGGATTCAGCACCAGCTGCTCATAGTGCACCGTTAAACACCTTGAGGGTCCCACATCGAGACACTGATTATACATAGTGTGAATCACAGAGTTCCACTTTGTCAGACACTGGCGATAGCTTGTCAGATCGAACCCCGTGACGGTCACCTTCCTGGATATGATCGAATGTGCAATGGCACGACCATCACGTATCATCAAAATAAACTTGGCTTGTGGAAACAGCTCAGACAGGTACGACGCAGACATAAGTATTAATGGATCCTCGTTACACAGCCTTGGCGCTGGGTCACCATGTCTTGCGATGACCTCCAGACAAAACGCCGCTATGGCAGAGTCCAGTACGTCTTTTGACAAACCCGCCTCTTCTAATCTAAAGCTCTCCTTTTGGGATCTAAGCCACTGAGACCTCATCTGGAGAATTCGAGGTATGACCTCTGTCTCCTGACCACACCTGACTTCAGGGTGGGCGTCGAGTATCTCTCGCATTAGATTTGTACCAGAGCGGGGCACTCCACCGATGAAGACGAGGGGCATGTGCCGATCATATTTATAAATCTTCCTGCTCTGTCCTAAGACGTACGTATTTCTTGGAATGATGGTTCTGTGTTCGTCCCGGGCGGCATAAGACACCAGCAGACACCAGAGAAACAACGCTGTAAGCAGTGTGACAGCCAGGTAGACCGCCGGTCTGTGCCCCAATCCTCCCATTCTAGCACTACCCAACGGCGAGCCAAGTTTTCTGCGAGACAGAGAAGACCAGAGTTACTTCACTGGAGTACGAATTGCACTGGTATATTCCGCACGAGCCCTTATAATTAAAACAGCTTCATACGCTTTGATCCTGCCTGCATCGACCGTTCTATCAGTAATTCTAAAGATTAATCAAGCTTTCCCACATCCATGCCAAAACCACATTACAATTCAACTCCGGAGACAGGGACTAGCTCTGTTGATTGGGCCAAACACAGTAAGTTTGCTTCAAAACTAATAATAATAATAATTAGGAATCCCTTACCTTAAACTTCTTCTACAAACAATTCACAGCAGAGCTCTTTCCGTAATAACGAAAGCGGATTGTTGACGGCAACAATGAAACACAACAATGCCGAGTAAACAGATGACGTAACAATTAGTTTCTTAGGTAAATGAGTAAAGCATTGTTATCTTCGTAACTAACGCTGTTTTGGCCGAATGACCCTTACGTATAGACGTATTTACGTCAATAAAATCCCTTACCGATAGTCAAGTTTCATAATAGTAAGTGGGATAGTATTTGAACAGAATTTAACGAATATTAAATTTGGCTTAAATAGCAGAATATGTCTATCTGTTGTTCAAAGTTTATTGTTGGCATGGTTCCATAATGTATTTGGACAAAGGCGAAGAAGGAAAACTGAAAATATGAGCCATTTTGGAAAACGTGGATGGGGCAAAATGAAAGCTTTCCACATTTTAATAAGAACTCCAGAATCACAGTGCCACGAAATCACCTCCACTGCTATGCGCGCGCACACAACACACTTCTAGCTCCTCGGAGATTAGTGGATTGCACTGCCCTCTGGTCGCCCGGCGCACGTACTTCGTCGTAATATACATTGCCACTAGGTGCGCTGCCGTAACACGCGTGCGCAATGGCGCGAATTTCATTCAATTTTGAGCAATATTTTTCGCAACCATACACAGTGTGTTGGCAGCTGAAATTTTGTGTACGATCATTACTAAACGGTCTAGCTCCTCGGAGATTAGTGGATTGCACTGCCCTCTGGTCGCCCGGCGCACGTACTTCGTCGTAATATACATTGCCACTAGGTGCGCTGCCGTAACACGCGTGCGCAATGGCGCGAATTTCATTCAATTTTGAGCAATATTTTTCGCAACCATACACAGTGTGTTGGCAGCTGAAATTTTGTGTACGATCATTACTAAACGGACTCTGCAAACGAGCAAAATTTTAGGTTAGGTTCCAACATGACCAACTGGAACATTCCCTTGCAAGGGGTGATTGTGTAATGTAGGTTATGTGTAGTGTACATAAGTACTTTGCTTATCAGTTTGAAACTTCAGTAGCATTACTGAAATCTCACACATCAACCTGTACCAATATACGTGAACATTTTATAGTGAACTTTTTTAGCAGTGCAATTTATTTAGTGCCTTTGGATGGAACATATTGATCCTGTGTAGAAATACAAGAGTGATGGAAAATTTAAGATAAGTAAGTATGTGTGTGTTGTTATTTGTAGATTTGAAAGTAATGGGTCTTATGGTAGCCTATTTGTGCATGGAGATATGAAAATATGCCACTCCATTCTTTTTATGAATGTTGGTTAGCATGATGAAAATTTACATTTCATTTTCATAGCCTGTTGTAACCACTGACTTCCAGTTCTGAAAATGGTCTCTGCAGATTAAAACTCAGGTTCTAGACGTTCAGAACTAACATTTTATGTAGCAAACACGGAACAATTAGTACCAATACAATCACAAATAAATTTCAACATACCAACAGTGAGGAAAAACTTTTATTTACATCACTAGAAATAATTGGAACAGTTGCAGTGAAAAGAGTTTATTAAATTTCTGTTTTAGAACTGTTCGTTTCACAGACTTTTCAGTATTTCTTACAGCATTTTTATTTCATGTATTATTTTCTTTCAAAATAGTCATTGGCCTTGTATTCAGTAACACGATAGAATTGTGTCTGAACATATTCATTATTTCCCTTATCATATTATTTTAGATTGATTATATTGATTTTTACCAAAATCAATACAGATAGATAGAGACTGACTGTTTTAAGAATTTTATGTGGTTTGGATATGTCTTTGGTAACTATGTACATGTGTAATTTTAAGATCTTTTTACACTAATATAATTCATTATTAATAGCCAATTTAATTAATGTTGTGTGCCATATTTTACAAATTAAAGAACTTATACACATGATGTGTAGGAAAATAGCAACATGTTCAAGAAACTTATATCAGGTACACACGTCTCACTGTAACTAGAACCATTTCAAATCTCAGGTAAGGGCAGAATAGCATCGGAGATGAGTACTGCTGTCTAACCTCCTCCTCTTCCTCCTCCTTCTTTTTTCCTTCTTCTCCTTCTCCTCCTCCTTCTTCTTCTCCTTCTCCTCCTCTCCTCCTTCTCCTCCTTCTCCTCCTCCTCCTCCTCCTCCTTCTCCTTCTTCTTATTCTTCTTCTTCTCCTCCTCCTCCTTCTTCTTCTCCTTCTTCTTCTTCTTCTTCTCCTCCTTCTCCTCCTCCTCCTCCTCCTTCTTCTCCTTTTTCTTCTCCTCCTCCTTCTTCTTCTTCTCCTTCTTCTCCTTCTGTCCGTATTCGGTCGTTAGTGACCTCTCACCACATTAATTTATTTCATTGTGATGGTGATACGGAATTATATGGGATGTTCAATTTACAGAACGTATTTGGAGCTACGCGCAAGTGGTAAATGTTTTTAGCTCAGGTCGTAGTCATGCAACGTCACACAGCGGCACACCGTTGCTGTGATGTCATCAATGCTGCTAGTTACAGTGAGACCAGTGCCCTTTTAGGAAAAGTAGTTTGAGGTTATGTCACGTAATTTTAAGGTACGTGTAATAATAAACTTTTATTTAAAGACAGTTCTTGTTCTGTGTTCTGGTGTGTACTATCAGAAGCAAAGCACTGGGTAATTCTGATTAAGCTCATTAAACAGAAAGCAGACTTCCATTAAAATAAAACACCTGAAACAATTTAATAATTTTTCTTCATATACGTATCTCAGCTATGGCCCATATTAATTCTGTGGTGTGAGGCGTAGACATGGTGATTACTTAACTTTTATAACAGAAAGGATGTATATTTACATTCAGCCACTGGAGTATCGAATAATGAAAGAAAGTATTTATGTCTGTCTTGCAGATCTCGTTATAAATTTTCATAGCAGACTCCAGGCTTTTGATCTGAGGCATTTGAATATAATTTCTCTGCATTTTTGCAATGTTAGAAGTTTATAGAGATCATTAATTTCCTTCATAGATAGAAAAAGAGGGGGAAATTAGAAATGCAGAGATCTTAAGGATTGTACAGTCTTAATTTAAAACGATAGCATAGTAATTTATCTCCTGATTTCTTAAATTTATCTTACGACTTCTACACCAAATCATTAAATTATTATTTCTGTCTGGAATTTGCTGAATTACATATAATAATATGATATTTAGAAGTGTGGAATTTTTATGTCAGGCTGTAAATATTACAAAGATGTAGTTCTGATTATACAAAAAGGAAACATATTTAAGAAAAAGTATTTTGTTACGTACATGGTAAAAATATATAAGGAAATATACTCCCCTGTTTGTTGTACCGCGTTTTGTCACTCATGAACAGTAAGTAACACGACCTCATGCTTTTGTTAATTCTTACAGTTGTGTGTTTTATAAACATTGATTGATCCTTTAAGTCGGATTTTATTTTGCTTACGATGCTCTAGGACAGATTTCAAAATTAATATTCTCAAAGTTGGTCCACCCGCAAGTACACTTAGGGATGAAACGAGGGTTATTTCAAGAATTGAAATCTTTACACTTCAGAACTAATGAAGAGTGGATATGTTTTCGAGTATAAACTGAATGAGACAGTTGATACTGGCTGCATTGATCTACCTACTTTCAGAATATATTATTTTTGGATTAATTTGGATACACTATAGAATATATTTATTTATACGTATTTGTTTCTTAGTGTAGACATTAAGTTGCCTTAGATGATTTCCCCATGGAGCTGCTGATATTCTTTCCGACAGTCTCGTTCTGTCTGCCCTTGGATGTTGTTGATTGGTGACTGTCTGATCCCTGGCCCTTATCAGATGCAGACTTCTGCTCAGAGGCCTACGGACAGTTACAAAAAAACTATTGATGCATAAACTTTTTCACAAACAGGTTAATTTCTTAGTAGGATTTGAGGTTTTCACGTCCGTGAGTCTGAAGATGACTGTCTTATGGGTTGTTGCGCCGTGCGTTTAAGAGGTCCCTGCTGCCTTCATCATCGGGGCCTGATGACTGCTTTTAGGTTTAATAACTCGGTTGAAAACACCAAAGAAACACGAACTTTATTACTTTTCAACACACACAAAAAGACTCATTCCCGTCAACTTTGACGGGTCATACACTGTCAGGAACTATAAGAAAGACATAAGATGATAAAGTTGCGTCATATTGTGATAAATATATATTTAAATATATTTATTTTTTGTACAGTCTATACACAAACGTTTGAAGTTTATTGGTGTTGTAACAAATTATATAATATTAAAACATTTTGTTGTGTAAAATATTATATTAGCGCTCTTAATCGTACATACGATTTTACATTATATATTTTTAGCGCTTTTATTAAAACGACATGTTTCGACGGGTAATACCGTCGTCTTCAGGTTTTTATCAATTTAAAATATTTTAAAAACTATTAGATATTTGATGCAATATATTATAATGATCCGTAGATACAAATTGAATGTGGTTTTGTTAAGTCTGATTTTAATATTTGATGGTTATTGGCTCACACGCAATGTAATGTACGAAAAGAATGAATATTTCATAAAACATATTCGGCATAAATTTTGTTTGTTAATATTTTTTGATTACTTGATATTTATTGATTTATAACAGCGTTTATGAATTAATTGTATATTTTAGGAAGGATTTGGTTATACCAAATGTCATAAAACTTATTTATAAGTGATGGGTTGTGTCCTTTAAAAATATCTGTCCTAAATAATTGACAATCTGACCTTCACGTCACAGTCCCTGTTCTCATGAACGACGTGTTGGAAACTGAGTCATGTTAGCATAAAACTTGTAGTTGAGAAAATTCCAGTGATTGAATTTAGAAGTCCCAAATCTTGGCAGTGAAATTGTAAAATCTGTTACGGAGGCAATCTCGCTACAACAATTGAGATTAATTTATACTAAGATTTTATAATTTTCTGTTTTATTTATCTAACATCACAATCACTGCATGTAGATGAGTTAACTTTAACCTGTCATCGATTCAATCCAAACATGTCAGACATATTGATTCAGGGCATTAGTCTGAGGAATGTGTCGCTAGCTGACATGCGTTTTATAAGTTATGGAGCAATGAGTAAGACTTGATGCTTACGGTTATGTGCGTGTTTTGCAAATACAGTTTTCATAAGATAGTGTAGTTGCGTCATATTGTGATTTATTAAATTAAAATTAAATTATTTAGTTATTCCGTCAAATCACAATGTATTTAAAATAAGATAATTAAAATAATTAAAATATCATTTTGTGTTCCATATCGAATAATCGATTGTAATTATTTTAATTATCTTATTTTAAATACATTGTGATTTGACGGAATAACTAAATAATTTAATTTTAATTTAATAAATCACAATATTTACAATTTTTCGTAGTGTAGTTTTTTGGAGGTCGTGTCCAGATATTTTCATATAATGGATCAAATTTATTGTTTGAAGTGATGCTTTGATGTTTACATCGGTCAGAGATGAAATAGTAGACAACACAGTTGTCTGGAGGTGATCCAGAAGTATTACCGTATCCGATCAAGGTTTATTACTGAATCTTAATTATCTTATTTTAAATACATTGTGATTTGACGGAATAACAAAATAATTTAATTTAAATACAGTTTTTTGACTGAGTCCACACTTACAGGGTCTCCGGCATTGGTTGCTGGGTTCATAATCAGCAACTGCTGTAGCAGCTGGTTGCCAGATCCCTCAAGGAGGCCTTCCCTAGCGACGCTCAACAGCTGTGGATGCTCTGCAAGTGTGTCGCTCAACGACGCAATAAGCACATCTGAAAGGTCGCAAGTCAGGTAACAACAAATTATTCTGGACTCAGGACTGGCGGTGTCTGTCCACTGTCATGACATGGCGATTGAAACTGTTAAAATATTAGGTGATTAGCCGCATGAATTCAAATCAAAAGTTCAAACATTTCAGAGAATTTATGTCTTGCATTTGAGAGAGTGAGGGTATCTGAAACTTTGGAATTTGCTGATTCATCGCCAACCAATGCTAACCCTTTACGTTCTTTAAGTTCGTAATCATCACACCGACACACTTTGAGAACAGGAAAACATCACCTGATCAAAGTCAAAATCGGTCACTTATCTCCGTGTGCTGCCGAGGTGAATAAAACCATGAAGAACGTACCAAGGACTTTCTTCTCGAGGCTCCGTGAGATGTGACCTTGTTCTGCCTCAGCCTCCAAGAAACTGGTGAACTTCTGCAAGGCTTCCTGTGCCTCAGCACTTCCTGCAAGACAGAGATCATCAAGCATTGGGAAGAGGAGAGAGAGAGATAATAGAACAAATGAAAGAGATAAAAATATGAACCAAGAGAGAAAAAGAAGAAAATTATGACATGGAAATAGAAGGATAAAACTGCGAATAAAAAATACACGTGAAGGAACAGAGAAGAGTAACTTAAAAAGTATAAAATAGTATAATTGTGTCATATTGTGAATCAAATATTAAATTAATTATTCGGTTTTGTCCGTCTAATCACATTTATATTTAAAATTTAAAAAAAATGTTCCAAATGTAAATCGATTATTCGATGTGGAACATAAAATGATAATTTAATTATCTTATTTGTAAATTTTAAATTTTAAATATAATTGTGATTAGACGGACAAAACCGAATAATTAATTTAAGAAGTATAAGTTAAAGTTCGTATCCACCTACAACTCCAAACGACGTTACTACCCAGAAGTCCAACATCGACAAGCAATTCATAGCATTGTTCAGAGTTATAGAAGTTATCACCGTTTCGGAGGAGTTTATTGCTATCATCTTCAGTATGGAAGACCTCAGTTCGCATTTTCGCCGCCATGAAAATCTCAAGTCTCATGAATGAAGTACCTAATTCTCTCTCAGCCTTCTTGGGTGTGGTGGCAACGACTTTCAGGTTCAAATAAATAAGCACCAGTCATAAAATGAGGCTCTTATCGTTAATTTTGTCTTAAATTAACCGATAAACACACGAAATATACAAGTTAGAGAATTTTAATATTAGAGCAAACTGTCTCGCATTTCTGCGAGTTAGTTTTCTAAGTTCTTAAACGGTGTTGCTCTCTGAATGTTTAAGCGCGGATTTAAAACTACCCTCGCCATTAGGCTGTCTACTATGCAGTAAACTCCTGATTTCTTGGGTTGGTTGAGAAATATATTTTTCCCCCGGATAATCGAAACCGCGGATAATCCACAACAATGAAAGAAAAAAACGATAAAACATTATAAACACACAAGTTTATTTACAGACGCACTTCTAAAATGTTGTAAAGAATTATGGGCAACACAAAGGATATTGTATCAAACTTAATGGATTATGTTCCAACAAAGAATATATCAGCGAATAGTGACAATGTTAAATTGTTGTAAACTTCATTTTTTAAAAACAATTTATTTGTATTAATACGTTAAATTACGCCATTGTCGCGTTTATATATTTTTAAACGTTCTTAACTTCTACAAGAGATTTTCTAAATAAGTTTTTAATTTCTGTTTAAACCACTGATACTCCGGCTAATCCGCCCCTGGACAATCTAGAGTCTACCGGACTTAAAATTACGGTCGTCAAAGGAAGTGCCAGGGTGTCGTACCGGTACCCAAAAAACGCACCGGTACACCGCCCTGGCCGAATGCGGTGCTGACCTCTGTTCAGGGACTGTGAGAACATGACCTTGGCGAGCTGATAGATGACCTCCTCCAGGGAGTACTCCGTGTACAGGTAGTCCGCGACCCTCAGTCTCTCTAGCACCTCGTCATAGTCCTCGTCTAGAACCTGCTGAGCTCTGTCGGCAACTGCAACAAACACACATCTTCTGTCATTAGAAGTTCAATGGCGCCCTCCATTCCGCTCCACCAATCAGCATCGTCATATCCCACTCGACACCTACACTCTACCCTGTACATGACTTCCAAACAGACCCAACCACCTTTCACCCTGAAGATGGCAGTTGTAATGTTTGTCGAAACGTCTGATAATTCTCAACTCCAAAAACTGTTACAGAACCACATCGCAGTGTGCTCTCATCAGTTCAGTAGCAGCCTAGCTCAGCGGCAATACGCCTGGCTTCAGTCAGAATTCAATACACGTACTTAATAGACTAAAGCGTCCTCCACAAACAGGAAGGAAATTAAAAAGTCTCTAAGTTCTGTCTGACATAATTTAAATTTATAGACGGGCGTTTCCCGTAGGTTGTCTTATATTTTATTGTCTCTATTCTGCGCCGTCTGTTTGACGTCACTGTCTTTTGATGGCGTGGCGACGCGGATCCCGGACACTAACAAGCTCAGAATTTGTATTTTGTCCTTGAATATACATAATATCCTCATGCGTTCTTTTGAGCGTGCATTTAGAGGGATTAAATTCTCCTCTGTCGATAGTTACCACTTTTGCATCCAGATCGCAGCACCTCAGTGTCCACCTCACGAGTTTCCCCATTCATCATTTTATTTCCACTGCTCGTAGGATATTCAAAATACGTTTTTGGGATCGTGCAGAATGGCATAACCACTACATCAAATTTCATCTAAATCCGTCAAGAGGTTCTCGAGTTGAATCGACTGGACAGACCAGCGTTCTCGCTGTGCATTTCGCTCGCAGAGGTTTCCCGCCCTGAACTACCCTGGCCTGACTACAGCTTTGGTCGTGGCCTTCAGGTGGTACTGAGGCATACCACGAGATACGTCAGTCTCCGAAGCAGGATCCGCCTTTAGCTGGAGGCAACGCGTCTGATTTTATATCTGACGAAAGTTTCTTGGTCGACGGCGAACACATAAACAGGCGTATTTGGAATCGCAGAGACAGAAGAAGGCCGTGAAACGAAACATTATTTTTGTGCGACGCCATGCCCCTGTCACGTTCACCCTCCGTGTTGCCGCTTGTTCAGCACTGCTAATGAAGAGACAGTTAAATGAGTCCCTGTGACGTATTATGGATGTGAAGTCACGTGATTCACTACTAACAGTTCGAAAAACGTCCAGTTTGTTTTGATTTGATGTAAACATAACTGGTAATATTTTAAAACACCAGACTTTATAAAACAATCACTAATGATAAAATAAACAAAAATTTTTTTTACTAAAATACGGACAGACATTGATCACATTAGCGACTATCAGCTTCTTAAGAAAGCCACCAATCCAGAAAGTTGGTTTTTAGTTAATTCGTTGTAATGGTATGCTCGTATTTATAAAGTATTTTCAATAATTGTAGATTTACTATTGGTATTCAGCTATTTTTGAAACACAGAATTCTTCTCGTGAAGCCTTCAGGCCCACTGTCATTGCCTACCCTTGCCCCAGGCTTTGCATTCGCTTAATCCCCTTTCACACTTCGAGTTTCCGTTATTCGCTTGTTACACCATCAGGGATAATCTCCCAAACCGGAAGACACCCTCAGAATAATAATTAATATTTCTGATGTCTATACGATTTACCTTTCGCGTTGTTTTCCTCAGGAGCTGAAGTCTTCTTAGCTAGCGCTAATAGATCTGTAGCGGAAGAAATGTCTTCTATTGAGTTTATCTTCGTCTCGTTAGGTCTACCTTTGTCTAGACCCAAAGCCTTCTGAATCCTGTATGCTCGTTCCTGGAAAGAGACACGTAACATCGCATTATGAAAGACTGACCAACAGATATCTCATTTTATCTGGATATTTTTCTTTTACAAACTCGAGGTTAATAGAGAATTTGACGCAAGCTCCCTTAGGGTTGCAACTGCGTAGAACCTAAATTGAGCAGGACTCAATTTAGAATGTCTTGTACCTAACACGAACAATACTTCTGAACGTTTGTGTTATTTAATAGCTTGTTCATGAGCATGGCTCGGTGGTTGGCAATCCTGCTTTGTATTCGTGAGTTTCTGGCCCTGAATTTTGGCCCGCAGACGGAATGTTATGATTTTCCATGGTTTTTCTCAGGCTCACAGTTACATACTGCTATCGTTACTTAAACTAATTTGGACCTCTTCGTAATTCAGCACTGTAATTCACTTAAAAGTGTCGTTAAATACCGTGAAGAGAAACGGAATTTGTGTCGGGTAATTGTCTTATCGAAGAGTTTAAAGTGTCAATGACAGTAAAATAGGGCTTACACTGCATCGAAATGAAAATTAAATTCTAAATTTGATTTCAGTTCGTCACTACCGAATAATAACGAATAAAACTTACCTTCCCATCGTGCGCTCATATATCTTTTGGTCCTTGTCTATCGCCTAAATATAAAATTACAATTTTCGTAGGGTGGATTCTACTGTCATGATCAGGTAAAATTAAATTATATGGTTATTCCGTCAAATCACAATGTATTTAAAATAAGATAATTAAGATTCAGTAATAAACCTTGATCGGATACGGTAATACTTCTGGATCACCTCCAGACACAACTGTGTTGTCTACTATTTCATCTCTGACCGATGTAAACCTCAAAAGCATCACTTCAAAGAATAAAGTTGATCCATTATATGAAAATATCTGGACACGACCTCCAAAAAACTACACTACGAAAAATTGTGAATAATTGTAATTGAGTTTTAAATTTAATATAATTTTACACCTGATGATGGTTTAATAAAACCGAAACATGTTGTAACTGTTCCAATTGTAAATCGATTATTCGATATGGAACACAGAATGATATTTTAATTATTTTAATTATCTTATTTTAAATACATTGTGATTTGACGGAATAACCAAATAATTTAATTTTAATTTAATAAATAACAATATGACGCAACTACACTATATTATGATCAGGTAAGTAAAGGAGGACAAAATAAACCTATCTGTTGGACGTTTCGGTTTTAGCTAGACTCAGCTCCCCACATCACCAATATTAAAAATGCCAGGTATTATAAAGTTTTGCTTGCGATAATCATCTCCAGCAGATAACTCGTTATTGTTATGTTGGACCCCAGACCCATCTATCGGAAATAACACTCACTTTTCCAAACATAACCAAAATTCCGAAACGTAATTTTATAACGATTGACAACGTCGAAGAACGGCCACTAGCAAACATTCCACTCCTTTAACACGATTAATCTCGTATCACGTGTACAAATGCAGAGTGTAATTGTTGTTTGCTCTGGAACGTGTGACGCGTGGGATTTAACACGATTAAACTTGTTTCCTGGGCTCATGGTCCACTCTCAGTCCCCATTCTTGAAACTGCGTGTGCTCTGAACTTTCATTGTTATGGGCGTACAGTCAGCCTGGGCACATTGCGCCAGGCATTTGTCCCTCGCAGCCAAGGTCTAGGGGCCGAGCCGGCAAAAGTGGATCAATCCCCATTTATGCACTTCGTAAAATTATGACACGGTTAACTAGCCAGTTGTGAAATCGTTTACTACAGAAATTTTCTTGTGGGTGGACAGACCAGCCTTTCGACTCCGATGTGTGATCATAGGTACCTATAAATTATTCCAAATTACGTGTATACCAGTTCATCGCTGTTCCAAGAATGGGCACGAACTGCGCTTCGAATTAAATTAATAATCAACAAACATTCCTCGAAAATGTGGCAAAGTTGTAAGTATTTGGAAAGTACATTAATGAACCAAATTACGTTGACGAAATTTAAAAGTGGACTGAATTTGGCTAATGCTTCCCGTCTGCTGCAATGAACATGGTGAATGAAATATGTAAAAACCACAACTGCGACTCTCGAGAAGAATATTTGGACCTGAAACCGAAGAAGAAACCATCACAATGAGCTTCCACCGAATCCTGCGTCTTAAGAATTTTGTGGCCGGGTAATCAACTCTGTAGTGTAGCAACCCGGTGTGTGTGTGAAGTCGGTTGGTTGTCTTTCATATTCGTCACTTTTCGCACTCGGTTCACTGCCCATTCTTTAAAAAAATGTTCCGTGGACCGAAACATATTCTAAAGAATGTGTGTTGTGACTGACGAACAAGAAACACCAAGGACGGAGTAAATAGTTCCATAAATGGCAAACATCTAACAGAAATTTAGACTTGTAAAATAATGCATTTAATTAAAATAAAAACAGCTTTTCACCACCTGAGCTTATATGACAGTACGCATTTAATTAGACTGCTCATTATTTTGTTCTTTTAGCATGTCTGCCATGTGACAATACCCTATACAGAAATTAACTCACTAGTTCTACAGGGGCAATGTGGGATGCACCGTTTAAGTGGAGATGGAAATTTGAATTGTGGTCTTCTAGGATATGAAGCCGTTTAAGTAGACTTCTACCTAGCAAATGAAGGAGACAGACTCCTCCGTAGCACTGGTAAACACGCACATGACGCTATAATCCATGTAACGAGAGGAACGGTCAGTTTCAGAATGAAAATGGGTGACGAAGATGTTTCCGCTGAAATGACCGCGGTAATCGTATGCCAAATGTTCGCAGTACAAAAATTACTATTGTAGGCACATGGAATCAACCAAGCTTATAGGGAGAAAACCTAAGCAGCAAGAAAACATCAGACACCTGTTACGGCATTAATGCTGCCGTCCACGGGGCGATGAACACGTTGATCGCGTGGTATGAAAATTAATTTTAAAGTCGTGGATTTCATAAATTGGAATTTTTTTTTTACAGTGAAATAAATAGTGCTCACCAAAGTGTGAACTGAAGTTAGAAAAGCACGGCGTTCTTAGACTGATCAAACAATAGGATTCAGGGGTTTCGAATCCCGCTCAAGACACGGATTTGTATCATTCAATGGCGTGTGTTCTTGTGTAGGTGAGGGACCTTGCCAGGCTGATGGCCTGTCTTAGGAGACTATCAAAATTACTAAATGATTCACACTTTGAGAATTATTCTGTGTCGGAACAGAACGGACGGCCTGTACAAGCTGAAAAAGCGTATAAATAAATAAATAAATAAAATTAACAAATAAATATATATTTCCTTACCGTTCTTGCATCGCAGGATAAAAGTTATTTCAAAGTAATTCAGAGGCATTACATTTGTAAATGGAATTAAAAGCTTAAAAGTTGAATGGACTTAGTGACACAATGAATTTGTTTTAATTAATCGGATTACGTAATTGAATGGATTATCCATCGAAGAATTCGTTAACTTTTTAATGAAATAATTTGTTTCAGACCGTATCATAATATTGATGTAGCCCACACTATGAATATAACCCAATATTGCTGGCGAAAATGGACGTAATAACAGTGGATGGTGCAAAACTGACAAATTAACTGTTATTTTGTGTTTGGGTACAACTGCCGTGGCGGCGTGGCTTGGTCTTAATCTCGGGAGCTGGCCCGTCTTCATATCCACAGGACAGATACCTTCAGCGGCTCATGAGGAATATGATTTTAAATTTAAATTTCAAAATGCTCTCCTTCCAGGTTTAAACATAAACACTTCCTCATATAAAATGTGTAGGTGCGTGATATCGGGCTTAAGACGTTTAATAAGTATGAAGCGAATCGGTATTGTCACATTCCTAGCGGTCACTGTACTCCGGTATTCGCAGTGGAAAGGCTTACATATAAAAACAATAGACCTCTGTTATGTTGTCTCGCATTGTGGTCATGTGCAAGCGATAGCTGTGTCACTTACAAGGGGGTTGCGTTACTGCGAATAGACGCGTTAAAACGGGAAACGTATATAACAATCGCCATTTTTTTTAAACTGACGTCATAATTCTCAGATGCTGAGAAGCCTCGTTAAGGTTCGGCGCAGGTAAGAGGTTTCCAAATTTAATCGCGTATAGGAAATAGATGCTGATAATGAAATAAAACCACGGATATGAGAAAAAGCGTATAACGATTCACCTGTATACCTTTCTAACTACACGGAATATGTAATCCTTCACCAAAGGCTAGTAGTCGCTAAGCTGGCCAGGGAATTCTCTGTCTTTCATGCTACCCCAACGTTCATGAAAGTGTTTGATCACTTCAGGCCGTCACTCAAGCACATCACGAGAGATTTCATGTTCTCTCGGCGAGCGACGTGAATGAAGACATCTTCTGGGGTGTTGCACCGTGTAGTCAGGTAGAAATTTACCGACGTTTCAGACGTCCTTGTTGCCTCCATCATCAGGGCGAGGAGTTTGGTCGCCCTGAAGAAGAAGGCAGCAAGCACTAAGACTCAGAATCATAAACATTAAATGCACAGTTAAATCAGTTGGTGGTACACGCTGTTTGTACTTGGCGTTTGGCGCTAAATAACGCCTGCAGTAGATTCAGTGTTGTTTCGTAATAATACAATGGAAGTAGTCGATTCTGAATGGGGGGGGGGGGGCTTAAACCCTGAAACCTTCCATGCCCGCGCTATTACTGGCTGGCTTCTGTAGCAACAGTACAGAGGGCGAGTGACGTGGATGTGCAATTATTATCGCTTCATCTCACGTCGCCCGATGCGATATTGTTTTATCGTGTCGATACTAGCGACCTTCCTCTTCGCTCGGCAGGTCCGATAAAAAGTCGATTGATCACAACTTGTCTCCCATCGCAAGTCAGACAGACGCATCTGCAATTTTTTTTAAGGCTAATTTGACGCAAATCTATCGTCTTTTACTGAGCGGTTGAAACAAGGGTTAGCAACCTGCGGCCGGCGTGTGGCACGTGGTCCTCGCAACTTTTTTCGCTTTATTTCAATTAGCCAGTCGCAGAAAGGCAAATCACTTCTTGCTTCTAAGTAGAGCATGTAAATTGTCTGATAATAAGGGCAAACAATCCCAACAAAATATTTTAACGTTAAAATTGCGATTTTTGCACATCGTTCCGTTGTTGAAACATGGCGTTTCACAAAACAGCATGAACAATGATTTGAAATTTTAACTGTTTGACGTCTAACAAGCAGATTCTTTGAAATAAACTGAGTTGTGTTGTTTTATATTTCTTAAACTAAAGAAATACAATTTCTCTCACTGCCCACGGCGAGGAAATCAACGTTCTGAGAACCATCTGCTTTCGTCCTCAGGGTACATGAAACGGGCTTGATCTCCAGCCACATCAGTACCCTGAGGTCAAGGACAGATGGTAATTGTTTCTCCTTTTAATCACTTGACAAGGCTGGAAGCCCCAGAGAACTTCGTTTTATCAAGTCGTCGTGAAAGTTCCAGATCATGTACGATATTATTTAATCCTTTGTACAATGAAGCTTGAAGCTCGTCTAAATATTGCAGTTCCCAAAATTCAGTACGTACCTCAAAGAAAACACAACACTCGTCCATTGCGAAGATGAAGTGGTTAGTACCGTTTAGGAAAATAATCGCTGTATATTATGAGAATCATACGAAATCCATTAACGCATTCTGTGGGCAAAATGCAGAATTAATGACTTCAAAGCGTTGAATTATTAGGTTAAATTTTTTGTGAGTACTGGGGAGCGATATAACTGTGTGTGTGTGTGTGTCACTGTTTTGAGTTTGATGTGGTTTTTGTCCTGAAATGCCATGGTTTTTGTTTTTGTGCGTGAAACTTTCATATTGAAACGATTTGCTCTATTTTAAAGTCCATTAGCTGCTTTGAGGAACGGCGTCTGATTCACTAAAAATAACCCGATGGTCTGTTTCAAAATCTTTAATTGAAGCATCTTCCCATTGTCTGACGACCTCGTCAGTGAATATATTAAATAATGTCGGGGACAAATGACATTCTTGATTTATATGTGTTCTTTTGTTTTCTGACCGATATTCCCTATCGAATTCATTGTCCTATATTCAGTGGCCTTAATAATATTCGGCTAAGAGTACAAAATATGATTTTCAACACTCTCGTCTCAAAACTCCTCTGTTCTCAAACACCTGCGGTGTAGGATTAGATAAGCTTACCAACGTCTTAGAGGTACTTGCTGCCTACATTATCAGGCAGGTGTGTCCTGTGGTGGAGGCAGCAGCAGTAAAGACCTCTGAAACGTCGGCAGACTTCTACCAGACTACACGGCGCTACAACCCAGAAGACAGCCATCTTTGAGGTTGAGGTTGTTCCACAAGCGTTGCACGTCGGACCTCGTTGTCACGTACATACGTGGTTTTACCTTGTCTCGCTGCTGCTGCTCTCTGCTAAGCTGTAATTGGCTGTAACGTTCTTGCAGGAACTGTAGATTATTCTTGATACCCTGTAGGAACGAGATGGCTTCCTCTCGCGTCATCTGCACACAAAAAGTTGAGGGTATCATTACTACGCCGTCGCGCAGAGTAAGGAAAGGTTAGGTTAGGTCAGGTTAGGTTAGGTTATGTTAGGTTAGTGAGGCACCTGCGCAGATGTTGTTGCGCAGTGTAGTCGTATGACGTGCGCATGTGAAGGCACCTTCAGCTCGATATTGTTAATTGTAAATTATTAAAAACTCAAAAATTCGATTCCGCCACTTTAAGAAGTATATTATATTCTGGGTTTCAATTTCATACCTAATTAAATTTTTTTACAAGGATATTTTATTAGACACATACTTTCAGTAATTGCAAGTACACCAATGACTTATCACTTAAATATGATGCTATTTAACATTTCATTGTGTAAGTAGGTTAGGTTAGGTTATGTTATGTTAGGTTAGGTTAGGTTTGTGTTTTGCAGATGAAACCCCGGGTTGAGAGAAAATTACTAAAGAGGCAACACAAGATATAATTCTGATCACAGCTGACAGTGACTGAAATAAAAGTTTGACTATAAATAGAATATTCAGTAGACCTTCGCCGTTCGCGGGATGACGTCTTTGAAAACGCAAGCGAGTTTTAAAACCGAGATGCGAGAAATTAAGACCTTATGAGAAAAATGGGGTTAGGGGAACCAAAGACACGCGGATCATGACAATTGAAAGGACTAACAAATGACTGATAAACATGAAGACGTTCACGTCGGTGTTTATTGGAGGACGTCGATTTTCCTGGTCGAAAGATGTGAGTGTCATCGAAAGCCGGACAGGCGGGCAGATTTGGGCTGTTAGCCACAAAACACGCGCGCACAATAAAACAACAAATTTGCCTTCCTAACTCGTGTGGACCTTTCCCTTATGTTCTGACGTCACCAAACAACAGTCGTGCGATGTAGCTATCAAAAAGCCACATATGAATTTCTTAAGAAATCGATGCCCGGACACCAGTAATTTCAAGCACGTATTTCTTACTGACGAATTTAAAATTTTTCTGGCTGGAGGGGGTTGTTTGAAATACGACACACTACCTGGTGTTTCATGTTAGGAGAACAGGAAATCCTTAAGAACTGTCGCTGGATCTGTCTGCACGTCAGGACAAGTGATACGTGCTCATGACAGGTCATCAATTCCAAATTAAAAACCATTCTGCTCTCTTATTACATTAAGAAAGTTATCAGACGCTGTCAGTACAAATTAAAAATAAATGTTTCGGATGTCGATTTAGATCAGTTTTTCTCTGATATGAAGACCACAAAAGAATGCATTTCCCTGGGACGTAGAATTGTTATTAATATTAGCATATTCATGTAGAAGTGGGGATCGAACCCTGGTGTCAACATGGACGGTCAGTGAACCCGGTTGCATGAGCCAGGAAGGAACATGATCCTTCAAATTGCCTGACGTGGGTGTGGCGGCCGAGATGTTCGCGTCACATCACGGGCTTTGACGTCAGCAAATAAATAAAGGGAACGCGGAAGATGAGAGCAGCAGACCCCCCATGGGCAAAGACCCGAAATGAGGGAAACCGAGGTTGGGAGGGCAAAGACCTGGAGGGGAAGAGTGTAACTGGAGAAAACCCTGGTGAGGGAGGGGATTCTGAAGAATGTTCGTGGCGCGAACCGATGGATTCACTTCGCCCCGTGAGGAAGACATTGAGGGATGGGGGTTGCGTGTTTAGTGACTGGTTCCGGGTTTCAACCCTTGTTACTTAGCAAATATAGTCACCGAAGTCAGTGAACTCGGCCACGTGACGTAAAAATTTGTGGTAGGGTGCGGATGATGGCATTAATTTTATATCAACTTTGAATTAAAAACATCATTTTCTACTTACAGTCTTAATATGTGATAATAAAGTACAATTGATCTAGAAGTGGATAACTTTCTGATATTTAATAGACATTCTGACGAAGGATTGCATTTAGAATATACATTAATATTTTAATATTTAATAAAATATTTTATTGTGATTAGACGGTTAAAATTAAACAATTATAATTCATCGCAATATGACGCAACATTATCATCTTACAGTCTTAAGTCGCCGTGTTTCGTGCGGGACATAAGTCCCTGCAAATGTTCATGTGTCCATAGTTGATAATTATCTTTGTTGAAAATGACATTAAGTTGGCTTCAGGTCTAATCTGATGTCAGGAGAATTTATATTAAGGTGTTGTCATGTACCAAAAATGATTATAATAAAATATCTGGGGGTTTTGACCAAGATCTCTTGTTCCGTGGCATGAGAAGCATTTTATAAGATGCGAATTACTTTTATTTTAGCATCGTTTTTATTAATAGCCGATGTAGAGCCTGGTGGAATTTATTTTTGGTTCTAAGACAAGATTTAAAAGTTAAGTAACATGCTTAAAGCTGTAAGGTAGAGCAATACGAGTAGAATAACATACGCTCCTCGTTAGGGATGAAAATACAGCGCATTTAAAATCTTATATAGATTGCGAAAAGAAAAGCTAGTCTTTTCTGAGATTGTCCCTACGTATTTCGGGCGTTGTTCATTGAATATCTATTGTTATAGCTTTGAACCAAAGGACCTGAGAGTTCTCTTTTGTGGCGATCATGAGACGGGGTTTCCCTTTGTAAAGGAAGTTCATTACTTTAATCCTTCTGTTGTAAAATAAATATTTTAGAAAATAAATAGCCTACGTTGACAAACGTCCCATTTTTTAAAGTCAATTACCAAACACAATGTTATCATCCTATATTAAATGATGCTAGAGTAGCTTCCACCTCACAAGTTCGCGCATTCGATATATCATGTCATGTTATATATATTGTTTAAATCTTGTCCGTCTAATCACAATAAATTCTTATTAAATATTAAAATATTACAATAATTAACATCTAAAATATTTATTTTCTTTTGTTCATATCCACTTCTTATACACGTTTTATTTTTGTCATTAGATAAATTTAATTTGATGATAAATTTACATATTCTCTGTCGAAGTCACCGATGACTCACTTTTGTGGGACCGAAACCTCCCTCTTCAGGACTGTGATAGATGAAGATGGATTACCTGTGGAGTAACGGCTGTTAAAAAAAGGACGGATTGTACACATTCACAACCGGTAATTTACATTAAATATTCTCAAAGTGCACTCGGGTTTCTGCGATATATTGTTAAATTTTGCGATGGAATAGATTAACGAAGATCCTTTGTTTCGTTCTTGAAAGTCTGAGTAAACTGCTTCGAGATTTTCCTCTCACGATTTAATATTTGCTGTGCGGAGTGCGTCAGTTTCAACAAGGGGAAACGTGTTTACAGTTTCCTGGTTCCACATGCAAAAAGGGTGTATGTATCAGCATGGATCGATTGATTTGTCTCTCGACTGAACCTGCTTTACAGTGTCCACAAATTCGAGTCCCTTAAAAACGAAATTTGGTATAAACGTTATGCCAATGGAGGCCACTCTAGTCGCAGGCATTTTGCTGTAACATAACATGACATGAGATAGTAAAGTTACGTCATATTGTGATATAATAAAAATATATATTGTTTAAATCTTGTCCGTCTAATCACAATAAATTCTTATTAAATATTAAAATATTACAATAATTAACATCTAAAATATTTATTTTCTTTTGTTCATATCCACTTCTTATACACGTTTTATTTTTGTCAATATATAACATGACATGATATATCGAATGCGCGAACTTGTGAGGTGGAAGCTACTCTAGCATCATTTAATATAGGATGATAACATTGTGTTTGGTAATTGACTTTAAAAAATGGGACGTTTGTCAACGTAGGCTATTTATTTTCTAAAATATAAAATAACATTGCGAGAGAGTGAAAAATTTCTTTTGTTTGTGTTTTGACAGTAATTAATAACCAGCAATTGGAGCTAGGGATGCTGGGATCTTGCGTAGATGATCATAGGATGGAATCACGACTCGGTAATTTTTCTTTATTGCCTGACATTGAAAATGTGTTAAGAAATTACTACTAATACGGTTTATTTTTTAATGACCTTATTACTTAAGCATAATTTCGCCATCCTTTTAAATTTATCAGATATCACCCCAAAGATCTCACTGTAGGTATATTTGTAACTGTTGACTTAAAACGATATTTCACGCATAATTTGTAGGTATATTTGTATACTTCCATACCAAAACTCCCATGCTAACTCACAACCTTCCACATTACACTCGAGTCAAGGTCACCTTAGTTGCTAGGCCGCTGCTCATATCAGCTGCGCGGAAGCTGTCCAGGCGCGAATATGGTGTGTCCACGAGTAGAAAGAGAGTTCATTGTCGAAAAAACGCTTCTGTTCGTGAAGCATTTCGCATTTGGCTACGGTTTATGTTCAATAAAAATAAGTTCGCTGTTCAATAGCCTTTGCATCTTCCCGCTGTTAGTTAGTTAATGACAAGAAATACGCAATTCATTCAGTCAAGTATAAATTAAGCAGGGCCCCTTATCAGTCTATTCTGTTGCAATGTTCCTACAAAGCAAAACACAGACAAATGTGAAACGCACTCATGTTTCATCTGGGATTCGAACCGAAGATCCCGGCTTACAAGCAATTCCATGGCCGTGCGCCCATTTTGAACTTGGCAGATTCTCGGTTCCCTCTGGAACAACTGTCAGATTCTAAAGATGGAATTTGTTGCACTGCGTTAGTTAGCGATAAATGTGTGTGACATGCCGGTATTGAAACTTTACGTTATGTGACAGGGATTTCCTTGTACCGATGCAATAAATATCGATTGCATGGCCTGGATTTTATTGGAAGAGCCTGATAAAATCCCACGTGGAAGTTAAGGAATGATTACAGGGCGTGTTAGAATTTGCACAATTTTTTTTTAGAACTTTTAAGTAGATATTTAAAGCAAAATTTGTTGTTATGAGATCAGGGAATTGGTTCGCTCCTCCATTCACAAAATAACATTTTGGTTATTTTCTGTCCGCTTGAATAAGTACTTTGTCAACACGCGGAATAGTCAAAATTTTCGACCAGGTCCTATCGATTGGTTTGTAACAGGAGGACCGCGTCTTCAAGTGCCAATGGTTTTTCAGCAACACTAAAACTGAACTGTGTTTCCATAGCACACATTACAACATCCTTCGTCCTCAGTTTAACGGCCCGGTCACTGTGTTATTTTATATTACGCAGGTGTACAGAGTGGAACTCACCAGACCCTCCTGCAGGAACTCTTCGATGGCCAGTGTGACCCCCTTCTCGTCTCCCGTCCAGAAGACGTACTCGGCCATGTCAAGCGGTGAGTACTGCACTCCAGCATAAGACGAGTACTTGTCCGCCTGTAAACATTAAGCCTCTTATTACTTTTTGGTCGCAGGAGGGATTTATTAAGTTGGGTGCAGCTGAATGTGGAAGAAATCACGCTTTTCGTCTTGTTTTATTTATTTTTAGTGTTCTGTCTGAGGACAGGTCCATATGAACAGGATCCTTCCATCCTTTTCTCGGACTGGGACCTGTTCATATACGTTCTTGGCAGATGATCCAGAAGTGTTTTGCCATTGCCTTCTTCTGTGTGTGAATTGAGTAATTGTTGGGATGCCACGGAGGAAAACTCCGTGTTGCCTAGACCACGGCCTTGCCCAACACAAGTTATAAATTCGGGCACCGCCGGGAATCGAACCCGAGACCCCCAGGATTACAAGGCCAGCGTTCTAACCGCTAGACCACCGTGGCTATCACGTCAGAAGTACCGCGCAAGAATTCTCCTCCCACTTCAAACGCTGGATTTCAATTCGCTCTGCAAGACTGACTAAAAGATGCGTTATCTTATGTCCAACAAAGCGATCTGAACAATTATCGGGCGTCTTTCCGCGAATATGTAAATGGAAGTTTTTACTTGGTTGTTATGGCCGTCACCCGATGAAAGAACTGTGTTGAAGTTCTATAAAAATTCAGCTGATAATTTAGGAATTATTTTAGCCAATAAGGGCTTATATTTTACTTTTGCACAAAACAGACGTGGCCTCGTATTTTGCCAAGTACTGACCAGAAGCGAAATACCATTTCTGAAAAGAGCGTAATTGGGATAAAGTTTTATTTTAGCCATTTTGAAACAGCTTCGATTGCCATGAAAACGAGAAGAATATGCCAGGGGCTCATGCAAATATTTTTTATTTTTATCTGGATGTCAATTTATTTGGTAATGAAGGCGTACAGTCGAAAGGCCTTAATCGAATTGAAACCGAGTGTATTTTTGCTATGTATTTTTTGGTTTTCACATTTTATTTCACGAAGGACGGACTGAATTGTAAACATTTTGATGAATCGTATAAAAAAGGAAGGAAATGCTTATGAAAAATATTGCCAATATCGTATAATAAAATCAAATGTCAGAACAGAAATTCAAATAGAGTTGGTTTCAAGCGATGAATGAAGGAAATGTAAAAAGTTTATATCCAGGTCAACCTGGAATTTCAAATTTTTTTCCTCATCGCTGCATGTTTAATATTTATTTATGTAACACGACGAACTACGTACGGAATTTAGTTTCTTGAAAAGCTCAGCTGCACAAGAAATTCTACATCTTTTATGGAACCAAAATGTTTGTTACCGCATTCACAAGAGCCCGCCACCTGTCCTTTCCATGGGAAGGACATATCGAGCCCGTATACTAACACGCCATTTGTTTAAAATAATTGAGACACCTCTCCCAAAAAAAAAATCCTCTTCAGAATTCGTAACCAAAATTTTCGACAGACTTTTCACACTTTTATCTCCCAACGCGTGCTACATGCCCCGTCATCTTATTCGTCCTAAAAGTGTTTGCTGAAGAGCGTAATTAATGAACATCTTCACCGTTCAACTTTCTTAAGCCTCCCGTCACTTCAGTTGTTACAGGTCTGAAGAATCTCCTTAGTAACCTTTTACAACGCCACCAGCCCGTGTTATTTTCTCTATGAGAGACCAGGTTTTACACCCATACAAAAGAAAAAGTATATTAGTTTTGTATCTGTTGATTTAGCGTCAAATCTAACTTGTATTTTAAAGTACTTTCTTTCAAGCCTCGATCAGTATCGGACACCATCTTATGAAAAATGCTGGTCTTCCAAACCTGTTTCTGATAGTTAAACTAGACGCGTTCAAACGAAGTCTTTGTGGTACACCCCTGTCCTTACTCCCTCCCTAATATATTTCTATAATTAGCAGTTTTTTTATTTTGTTCTCCCCACGTCAGTCTATACAACTTTTAAGGGATTTTGCATCAAAAATTTTGTACATATTTCTTGTTATCATATACTCAATTACATCGCACATGATTTAATTTCTTTAACCCTTTGAAGCCGAAGATCGTCTGAATATTATTTATGAATTCAGTCTGTACCGCGAAGAAAACACTACACCTCACCATTACGAAAATCAGCTGGTTAACCCTTTGAAGCCGAAGCTCGTCTTCATAATATTTACGAATCCAGACCGTACCGCGAAGAAAACACTTCACTTAACCATTAGAAGTCGAATCAGGCGGTACCACAAAAGATTTAACAAAAGAACATCCCGGTCAAAGCCTTAATACGTCTTGTAAATTGATTTCTTTTGTTGTGGTTACGAAGTTACTGCGAATAATGTTTTGGCAAGCCTTAATATTATATTTCCGGCGTTGTAAAATGGATAAAAACATATGAAATTAACTTTTATCCACGACAGCGTCATGGTGGAATCACTGGGAGTTATTATTCACGCCGTCAAATATAGCGAATGATTTGAGGGAGCGGAGCTTTGACACAAGTAGCTTATCCGTATTTTAAGTACATTCGTCTAATTCCAGACACCAAAAGTTGTTATCAGATGGTTATCGCTACTGCTTCGTATTCAGGAGGTCCTGAGTTAAATCTTGTCACGGCGACTGATCTTATATAGATTGGGCGACGACCGATTTGTTACCAATTTATTTTCTCTCTTATCATCCAGTCATTCGAAACTGTATAACGTAACACACTGAAAACGTCGTTAAATGAATCAGGCGTGGAAACGCAAACCGCGAGAGACGAACGTAGAATTTAATTTTGGACCGAAGAACCGATGTGTTTGACTTTCGTAAAATCCGCACTCAGAGCAGCCCTTGTGACCAAACCCTCATGGGCTTTAGAAGCTGTCAGATCACGAGTTGTCTCCTCAGGACCCCAAATGCATTGTCTTACGTACGCTGTTGCGACGCTCCACGTTTGCGACATCGCTGACCACGGTCCGGTGAATCCCCTGACTGGGTACTTCGACCTCGGTGAGGATTTGGGTGGCCGGTGTCGCCCCTTCCACTGGATCCTGCTTGGTTTCCACCTTCTGGTCCACGCGGGACACTAACTTTCCATCCCGGTTAACTGCAATAAGTCACAGAGCCTTATATATTAACAATTTGTCAAAGGTTTTCGCGGCTGAAGTCCTTCGTATGATTTCGATTTTAGGGGTGAGAATCGAGTCTATAAAATTGTATTATGCTCGCCTTGTAGATGGCAACTCCAGTGTTTGCCGAAACGTTTATTAAATCCAAACATCAAAATCCTTCAGACTGGTTTTTAGTGTAATTTTTCGGGTAATGGGAGCCTGAAATTTTGTTGTGCTAAGACTGGGCTTTAGGACGTGACTTGCCTTGTTCGCGCGTCTCGGAGTGGCCTTTCCTCTGACCGTTGATATCCGTGAACACGGAAGAATGTGTTTTTAATACGGAGAACGTTTTATCTGGAACACAGAAACATTATAAATGCTGGATACAGTAGTTAGTAAACAGTATCATCACGCCTATTTTAAACTAGCGGAAGAATCTGTAATCGTTGAAGAAAATTTCTCTAAGTTGGAGTTAATCTCCACACCAAATTTTATTGAAATCCGTCCATTGGTTCTCGAGTTTAATCGACTGGGCAGACGGATGGACTGTTATGATCAACTCATAATGTGGAACGAGGCCTTGAGGCCGGTACAGGCAACTGACTAACTAAGTATTCACGAAAAATAAACGCGATTTTCGTGTCGTGTTGAATATATTTTGCTGTCTTATATCCCCTTATTCAATATTGAATATTATAAGTACATAAGCCGTTATTTCTTTCAAATGATTACATGAAACATTCCTTGAAGTGTTCGCACTTTCCATCGCTTATGGCCGCCGATGATTTCCAAAGTAACGTTTAATCGGTAAGATACATGAGTTGAGAGGCGGCTAGCTAGAGATTGTGTCTAACTAGGTTACTAGTAAGGTAGTATATTTGCGTCATATTGTGAATTAAGTTAATATTTTAATATTTTCCGTCAAATCACAATTTTTAATAAGATAATAAAATATAAAATATTTAAAATATCATCTTACGAGACGTTCCAATTTGTAAATCGATCATTCGATGCGGAACGTGAAATGATATTTTAAATATTTTATATTTTATTATCTTATTAAAAATTGTGATTTGACGGAAAATATTAAAATATTAGGTTACTAGTGCCTACCCAACACGGGGAAGTGGTTTCTAGAACAGCCTAGACTGGTTATTAATTAGATAAACGCAATAGATGATCGCGTTGTATTCCTAAAATCAAACCAAAGATTTCCTTTAAGTATGTGGTCGAAACCGCTTTGTTGGTGAGGCATTACAGTATTACCTACCATGAATTCTTGGCGTAAAAAGGCCTCAGATATGCATTCAAACACACCGAGAGCATTTTCAGGAATGTTTATAAACATTTGGTAAACATTAACACGCTGTCATTTTTAAATATTTTTCGTAGTTTCATATCAAGAACATGCCGGTCTAACAGATTACTATCTAAGAAAAATAACCTCTGTAGTCGATACAACGTCATTTAATTGCGAACAAGGTAACCGTTCGGGATCAGGCACTGAATTAATTGTACCCAACTTATTGAAATTTAAGTTTTTTTTTTCACGGATGTGGAATGCAACCATCAGTTAGTTAGTTTATAATCCGAGTAAAAAGTCAGTGATAGTTATTGAAATAAGAATTAATTTTTGTTAATATGACATCTTTAACCTACCCTAAGTTAATCACTAATTCGTGCAGTTGATGTAAGGTTTAAATTCAAGAAATGTTACTTATAATGCAGCGTTTCCATTTAGGATTCCAGGATCTTCGTTGTTGGGGACATAGTCCGTTGCTACATTGAGTATAATCGACTACAAAGAGAGCAAACTTACCGAAGGAGTGTTT
>NW_019060730.1:331500-349735 GCF_000696155.1 Zootermopsis nevadensis | reverse complement strand
AAGGATGGAAGGATCCTGTTCATATGGACCTGTCGTCAGACACAACACTAAATAAATAAATATGTAAAATAGTCCCTGTTTAAACTGAAAATCATACGGGAGTGAATAATACAAAATGCATAGTTTGTTTACCGTTAAAGCAGGCGGTACGTATAATTACCACTTCTCTGTAAATTGTTAAACAAGCCAATACGATTTGTCCCAAACATTCTGAAAGACAGTGTAAAATCGGATGTGATCTGTGAATGATCTGCTCTGAAAGTAAAAAAGTATTTTTACAGAGCGCCATCTCTGGCTGTAATAGAAATATTCGACATTGGTACATTTTATCTGCGTCAGAAGCAGCGTTGTGCTTTGAATCGTAAACAGCGCATTTGGAATGTTTATTTTTCGAAAGACGAAATGGGGAACTGTAAACACACTTACCTTACTAAACACATTAACTTTCCGTATCTTTATTTAGAGCAGTGAACAGTACTGCGCCCCTCTGGCATGACATTCATGCTGTCTTCTGGCTTGTAGCGCCGTGTAGTTTGGTAGACGTCTGTCAAACTCCTGTCACACTACACGGCGCTACAACCCAGAAGACAGCCATCTTCAGACTCACCGCTACGAAAACCTTAAACTCTACACTATTTCGATGCCTTCGATTATGGTAATATGTTTATACGCCTTCCTGACATTATACCGTCGACTAGTTTGTCCAAGAAGATCTTGTGGTCTGTCAGATGACATCTTCGGATATGTTGAACTACTCTGAATGTCGTAGGCTGTTTATCGTAAAATTTGTTTTTTTGTTTCATCTTGATGAAGTTCTGTATCACGTGTTGTATAATTTTGATAAAATTTATTTGCGTATATAACTGAAAAGTCTTGGTGATTTTGAAAATATATTTTTTGTCTAATCCTAGCCATTTTTTCGATCAGTAGAGTCAGTAGGGTTAGTTCAAAATTTGCAATAAATGCACTTCCTGGTCACAGCCTGTGATTCGGATTGCGTAATCTGTAGATTTATCACTAAGGAATAAGTTAGTTTCGTCTGTTTATATGATAAAAGCAAATAGTTCAAGGATGTTACGAAGTCATTAACTTTTTACATTTTATTTATACAAGCTGATGTACGTGGTCATTTTTTAAACTTTAACGTCAGAACTGTGGATTTATATTAAATTGTTAAAACATTTCTCCAGATTTCGAAACTGCCTCTCTCTTAATAAGACATTGTATTTGCTCCGTTACGTTTCGTAACGAAGGAACCTTTCGAAGTAGACACCGGAGTCCTTCAGGGCTTCAATTGAAACATCACCAATGCACACAAAAGTTATCCGAAAGCGATGCTAGTTCTGATTTTAAGTTCTCAAGCTTCTCTGAAACTTCTGTCAGTACCTAGCAGACCACACAAGGACGACATCTCCGAAGACAGCCAACCAGTTTTAATCTTAAATTAAGATCAGATTGAATTCGGGAAAAGCTTGCCTCAATGCAATTCAGAATATTCTCACTTGCCGTCTGTCGCGTGCTCAGCCGATGCTTTGCATTTGGGTAAAAAAAAACTTGGTCAGTCACTCTGAGGGAGGAATAGAGTAAGGGTCTTCGAGAAGGGGGTGGATATAAGTAGAGAATAAATTGCCTAAAATCGCATTACGAAAAGCTTAAAATAAAAGCGCAAGAGATTGGTACTGTGTTTAGCACGCATTGGGTAGATTATAAATATACGCGAAGTTTAAATCTAGAAACCTGTAGTGAAGAAATTGCTTAAGATGGCACCAGATTTAAATTGCAAAGTAAAGCTGTCCCACTATACCCCATGTAGGCGCTCGGGGGGAGAGGAGGTATAGCTCCTACTAATTCTTAACCTCGGCACTAGATGGGGGTGAGTGGTCAGCATCACGCCCCGGCCGAGCTTTATCTCCGGGAAAGGACCCCGGTACCCATTGGATAGAAGGTTTGGTGAGCCCCAGAGCTGGTCTGGACGCAGAGTCCGGAGGAAAAAATTTTCTCTGCATCCGTCGGGGATCGAACCTCGGTCGTCGAGTCCGTAGTCAGTCACTATACTGAGTGATAAATGGTAGGATGATGTTAGAATGAGTCCAGGCTGCAGACTGGGTTTGTTTGACCGAGGACAGAGGTCAGTGGTGGGGTCACGGTAACCAATCAGGCTCTTGTGTAAATGGCGGGGAATCTGACCAACTATCAGCTTCTGAAGATGGACCAAGCTTCGTGGCTGCTGATGAATAACTGCGAGTATTTGTGTGGGGTTGGGAGGGGAGCGGGGGGCGGAGATATTGGCTTTGGTTCACTTGAGTTGCTGTTTTGCAGTGGAAACCTTTTGCATTTATTCCCTTTGATGTTTAGATTTTCACGTATTTTAGATTCACAGCTGAGGCCTTGACCCTCGGGGGGATATACTGATTACCTGAACTCGTGGATTAAGTCCACAGTAACAAAGCCGCCCCAATATTTGCCCTGTCCGCCGATGTGGGAAAACATTTCAGCCTCCACGGTCTGCCGAGTGGGTACTTCCGCTCTCAGTGGTTGGAAAAAGCGATGTTAAAAGTTTTCAGCGTGCGTTGTTACTGCTAGCGGGTTTAGGATGCAGGAAGACTTGATTATTAACGTGAACTCCTCGGCTTTGCCCTGACCACCCTTATTCACGTGGAATGACTCGCTGTATGTCTGTTTCAAGGCGCTAATTTAACCAACTACCACATTATTTTTAATAAAACTTAACATAACTCATTTTTTTACGACAAATTAGTTGACGACAACGGGGAATCAGAAATTTTTATGGTAGACTAGTGCTGTCTCCCTTCTGGTATCTTAAAGCGTAAATATTAAAACATACTAAACTATAATTTTATCCCCTGTTGCGTATTAGTGTGAAGCCTGGTTTTTATTTATTTATTTAGTGTTCTGTCTGACGACAGGTCCATATGAACAGGATCCTTCCATCCTTTTCTCGGACTGGGACCTGTTCATATACGTTCTTGGCAGATGATCCAGAAGCGGTTTGCCATTGCCTTCTTCTGTGCGTGAATGGAGTAATTGTTGGGATGCCAATGAGGAAAACTCCGTGTTGCCTAGGCCACGGCCTTGCCCAACACAAGTTATAAATTCGGGCACCACCGGGAATCGAACCCGAGACCCCAGGATTACAAGGCCAGCTTTTCTTGGACTGGGACCTGTTCATATACGTTTTGGCAGATGATCCAGAAGTGGTTTGCCATTGCCTTCTTCTG
Source organism: Zootermopsis nevadensis (assembly GCF_000696155.1). The sequence continues at coordinate 346,496 of NW_019060730.1, read as the reverse complement.
TGTGTGAATGGAGTAATTGTTGGGATGCCACGGAGGAAAACTCCGTGTTGCCTAGACCACGGCCTTGCCCAACACAAGTTATAAATTCGGGCACCGCCGGGAATCGAACCCGAGACCCCTGGTGTTTCACATCAAAGGAAAAACTCAGATTGCTGGTACTTGAGAGAGCTGGATGCTGAGGAGAATTTTTGGACCCGAGAGGGACGAAGTGACTGAGAAAAACATAATAAAGAGCTCCGCAGATTATGATGTTTGCCAAATATTATTATGATGATCACATCAAGGAGGGTGAGATAGGCAGGGAAGGGTTTACTCTTCGTAATCGGGAAATCCCGGGTTAGAACCTTGGTCTGGAGCCCGGCTACTACGCTTCGTGGTCTTTCTCAGTCCCTCCAGACCAGTTCTAGGAAAGTATACTACAAGAGGTCACTTCCGCCCGGAACTTCGTCTCACGTCACACCCAGTTCATCAGTGACTATCTTCTGTCTGTCCACGCGATTACTGTAATAAGGCGTGCGAGCTGTGAAGTATGCTCCAGTTATTGTTCCATCGCCAAGCTCGCTCTGAAGCCGATACCAGCCCCGGCTGTGATCTTATGACGTCAGAAGCAATCTCCAGGCCACATGCATTAGTCATGACGGCGTCGGGAGCGAACGGGGTGAAAGGGGCGGGGACTGCAGGACGATTCATAAAACGTGTTTGCAGAAAAGAATATTTAAATTGGATAACTTGCAGTGCATCTCATTTAGAGGTGGGATATAAAATAACGAAGTCACAAATTACGTTCTTTGACAGTTTTAGCCTATTTTTGGCATTAATTTTAATTCATTTCTGGGAGATATTTGAGTCTGATAGGAGAATTATGATTATGTATAAACCTACATTAGCATAATTTTGAATCTGTTTATTTGAAATTTAAATTTATGTTTTAGTTTTGTTCTCGTTTATAAACTGTGAAGTCGTTTTCAGAAACGTCCACGTGAATTTCGGTTTGAATCAAGCGACACAGCCCTCTAACCGAAACCAAATCTGCTCCTAGATCCAATACCGACCCTCGTTATGTGATTTTAGGGATAAAACAGAAACATATGAACGCAGAAATAAGCATATAAACCCCGCTTTAACCCTTTGAAGCCGAAGATCGTCTGAATATTATTTATGAATTCAGTCCGTACCGCGAAGAAAACACTACACCTCACCATTACGAAAATCAGCTGGTTAACCCTTTGAAGCCGAAGCTCGTCTTCATAATATTTACGAATCCAGACCGTACCGCGAAGAAAACACTTCACTTAACCATTAGAAGTCGAATCAGGCGGTACCACATAAGATTTAACAAAAGAACATCCCGGTCAAAGCCTTAAAGATTCAATTCATTAACTTCTGAGAAAAACCTATGATAAATGCCTGCCCTTGTTAATTTAGCGTAGCGAGAACGCATTATAAGTTGATCATGTCTGCCTGTCCGTCCGTCTGTACAGTCGATTGAACTCGAGAACCACATGACGGATTTGGATAAAATTTTATATGGAGTTTGTGCCATTTTCCACGGCCTTAGAATCGTATTTTAAAATATCCTACGAGCGGTGATAACAAAATGGCTGACCAAGAAATTCTTGAGGTGGACATTGAAGTACTTCGATCTGGTGACCAATATTGGAAATATCGAAATTGTTTGTTAACAATGGTTAAGATAGTGTAATTGCGTTTATAATTAAGATAATAAAATATCATTCATGTTCCATATCGATTGATCGATTTACATTTCCGAAATGTAAATCGATCAATCGATATGGAACATGAATGATATTTTATTATCTTAATTATAATAAATTTTAAATATTGTGATAAGACGGATTAAAATAAATAACATTGGTTACCATGATAACAGTTTGCGACCATTGTTAGGCGTCTTTTTGTGTTTACTGTGGTTACTGTGTTTTTTATGTAAATGGGAATCAGCCGAAATGTTCGTGAATGTTAGGTTAGGTTAGGTTAGGTTCGAAAAGTTAGGTTAGGTTAGTCTTTGTTTCTTAGTTTATGTTAAGTTGAGTCATGTTATATGTTAAGTTAGGTTATGTTTGTTAAATTTCGGTTGAGGAAGTTCAAGTTCTGATAGACGTTGAAATGTGAATTTGAAATGTTGGAAATTTTAAAATTATGTATTTATAAATTTTGAAAAACTTAGAAGAATTAAACACTAAACTTGCGGATGCAATGTCTCTAAATGCACGATGCAAAGAAGTCTTTGAGGATAAATGTGTATTCTGTTACTGAATAAATTTTCCGAGCTCGTAACTGTTAGGATTTTTCAGATCCCTACCCAAAGCCCATGCTGGAGGACAACCTCTTGTCGGTTGTCTTTCTGAGGTAGACACATCTTCATGTCTCGTCACCAGACTACAGGAAAAATCTATTACTGAGTATGAAGGCAGCTAATGAGTCCTTTAAAAATATGGCAAAGCTAATATGCTTTCGGATGACGTCAATATATCAAAATTGCGTTTGTGAGGAAATTGAGAGCAGACTGAATTCGGAGAATGCTAGCTATCACGCAGTTCAGAATTTTTTTATCTTTAACGTGCTGTCTAAAATGTAAATATTAACATGTAGAAAACTATAATTTTACTTCTTATTTTGTATGGGTGTGGAACTTGGTGTTTCGCGTTCAGAAAAAAAATGTTCAGGGTGTTTGTGAAGAGGGCGATGAGGGGAATACTTAAACCTAAAAGAGATGAAGTGACAAGAGGCTTGAAAAATGTCGGAATGACGAACTCCATCATTTATACTCTTTGCCAATTAGGTTGATGTATGTAGCGCGCGTGGAAGAAATGAGAAATGCGTACAAGATTCTGATCGGGAAGCATGAAGGAAATAAATCTCTTTGAATATATTTGACACAGATGGGAGAATAATATTAAAAGATGTCCTAGGTCGAGAGTTTGGAAGGGTTTGGTGGGCTGGGTTCATCAAGGCAGGTGGCAGGCTGTTATTAACACGGTAATGAACCTTGGGGTTTTGTAAAAAAAAAATCTTTTTGATCAGCTGAACTCACGAAGAATTTTGTTACACGGTCTTAATTCTCGTTAGGTTTTCCAGCAGCGTTTGTATTTAATACTTTTTATATGAATTCAGCGTGTAAAATTTATTTATTTGTGGTTTATTTAATTTCGACATCTGTAAGTCAATATATACAGTCAAATGGTAGCTGGAAAATGAAACATTGAATTAAAAAAGATAGGAAATGAAGCTGTCGTGGCTTAAGTTAAGGTGTGAAACGTGCCCAGAAGGACTGAGGAAAACCGCAAACTTAGTCACGATAGTCGGCTTCTGGACCTTGATTTGAAACAGGGACTTCCCGATTATGAGGCAGGAGCCATTTTCAGTTGTATATAAAATGAAATCACTGTTGAGAAATAAATACCAAACGCTGGCTTACGTTCGATGTCAAACATCGATCTGTTTCGACTTGACTAAACAGTAATGGTAGTTAGTACACACTCTGAGTGGGGCATCATTTTATTCCGGTGGGCTGAAATGCAATTTAGCGCGCCCAAAATATACGCTACGTAGAACTGTTAAATTTAAGGCTAAAAATTATGAGATTGTGACAAAAGAATGTTCTTTCTTCGTTGAACAATTACCCGGTTTACGTTTGACAGATGTAAACGCGTCTCGTGGATTAATTAGACATGCCTCGTTGTGTGGGAATGAAGACAATTAAATTTACAATAATCATTTACCGTCTCTACACAAGCTTAAAATGTTGTTAAAATTACTTAAAATTTATAACATTTTTCCTTAGATACTAGATCTTGTACATTTTTACATTGACGACATGTTTCGATGTTTATCTCATAAACATCGAAACATGTCGTCAATGTAAAAATGTACAAGATCTAGTATCTAAGGAAAAATGTTATAAATTTTAAGTAATTTTAACAACATTTTAAGCTTGTGTAGAGACGGTAAATGATTATTGTATTAGTAAACACAAGCATGACGCAGTTAAGATATAAACAATTAAATTTAGTGTTTCTGTCCAACGCCATAGCCCGTTCTCTTTGTTAATGCGGATTCCGTGTTATTAATATGTGTAGAACATATTATATTATGAATAACGTAAAGTAAAGTAAAGTTTGTCCCACTATACGCCATGTAGGCGTTTGGGGTGAGAGGAGGTATAGCTCCTCTCTTCCTTGACCTCGGCACTAGATGGGGGTGAGTGGTCAGCATCACGCCCCGGCCGGCTTTACCCCCGGGAAAGAACCCCGGTACCCATTGTAGAGGAGGCTGTAGCTTACTTAAAGTAAAGTATTCTGTGAGATTTCTTCGTGTCGATTCTCGTATTCTAAGTTTGAGTATAAATTGAACCCTAAAGATGGAGACTTAATATCTTAGAAATATATTTATATATTTTATTTATATATACGTTTTTTTTTCTGTAAAATGGCCCGCCGAATTTGAGACTTTAGATTACTATGAGGAGGACTTTAGAACAGGTTGAAGAAACAAAGTGGAGGTTTGATTTAAACTGACTGTGACTTCTATATTAAACTGAAATTATTTGCTCACTTTAATGTTTGTATGATCCATGTTTGTTGAAGCAGCTTCGTGTTGTGCAGGGTAGGATGTTTGCTGATAAAAACATAGAACGAATAAACAGCGGTCTGTAAATTGTGCTCTGTGTGTCGAACACTGAACCACTCTTAAGGGCTACTCGAGGTGTCAGAGAAGACAAATTATTGGGTCATGTTTCGGGATCAGAATTCAGGACAGAATCAGAATATAAGGACAGCTGACGAATCGTTCGAAGATGTGACAAACCTCAAGTACTGGGAGAATGACACTCATGACGAAATCAAGAGCAGATTAAATTCAGGAAATGCCTGCCATCATTCAGTTCAAAATCTTCTGTCCTTTCGTCTCATATCAAAAAATCTATATATTAAAATATAGGCAACTGTAATTTTGCCAGTTGTGCTGTATGGGTGCGAAACTTGGTCTCTCACTTTGAGGGAGGAACATAGATTGAGAGTCTTTGAGAACTGAGTGTTGAGGAAGATATTTGGACCTAAAAGGGAGGGAGATCTTGGAGAAATTTGCATAATGATGAGCTTCACGGCCTGTACTCCTCACCTGGTATTGTTAGGGTGGTTAAATCGAGGAGGATGAGATTGGCGGGATATGCAGCACGCATTGAGGAGGGGTGTTTATAAGTTATTGGTTGAGGCCTGAAGGTAGGAGACCGCTGGGAAGACCTAGGCATAGATGGAAGGACAACGTTAAGATGGACCTTAGGGAGACAGGAATCGATGGACCGAACTGGATGCAGATGGCTCAGGATAGAGTCCGGTGGCCGGCTTTTGTGAGAACGGTGATGAACCTTCAGGTTACATAAGTAAGCGATCTATTCTTTGACAAGCCGAGGACACACAGTCGACTTTTTAAAGAATTTCCTGCTTTAAAATTATAAGGCCTCGATGTATATAGGGTGATTCAGAGATCTAGTATAATATTTTAGCAGGTTATTGGGGAGATTATGTTCAGCAGAAAATGTAAATGAAGTTGTTTTCAGATTCGTCGCCGTTTCCAAATTTTCGCGTTTCTTTCGTTGATGTTATTGTTGGGATTGTTAAATTTTAAAAAAATGGAAAAAATTCCTTTGACGTCGTCACTCAGAAACGGTGACGAATCTGACATAATCTCGAACAAATCCCGCTAAAGTACTGTACTATGAATCACTCTTTATATTCAGTGATTTTATTCATATCAAAATCAGAATTTTAAGCCATTACTGGTATAAGAAAATAGAAGCATGAACTCTACTGCATTGTATAATCTTACATTATTTTTATTATATTTTGTTCACTTTTCATCATATGGAAAAATGTTTCAACAACAATTTTTTAACATTAAACATTTCTTTGCTTTATATTATGTTATAATTTTGTATACAATTAACAAAAGTTATTAATTGTGAAATCGAATAATACAGTTGCTTAGGGAGAACATTAATCAGGTGGAAACGTGTTTGTGATTCACCACGAACACTTCTGAGGCGTGATGATGAAAAAGGGTGATGATGTTCAGCAGTTGATATAAAACTGAAAGTGCAGATTCTCAGAATTAAACGCCTCTTCCAGTGATCACTTCGTTTTCTCCGGTCGCCTTGTCAACATTATTCCAGGAATCGGGTAATTTTTATAATCGCCGCATTAGCATACTTTAAATTTGCATAACGACGGTTTTAACCCGCAGAGCGAGACGGGCGGGCGGTTTGATTTCCGCGAACTGCTAGTAACACGTGTCGGTTTTGACTTTTTGAAAGCTCCGTCCTATAAATGTGAGGGAAAATCTCGTTAACGTAGAACACACAATCGGTGTCCATTACAAACTTTCATGCGGTTGATCTGTGCTACGTCAGTGCTTTGGTCCTGTCCGAATGAAGGAAACAGAAAAAAAAACATTTAATCACAAAGGCCTACGCCAATGTAAATGAAGTTTCAGTCAGTGACATTACGGATTCTGTTTCGTTAGTATTTATCTATTTCCTTTTTAAAATCCAAAGGCCGTGACCATTTGCATGATGTCATTTTTAGAAGGTTGGAAACTATGGTCTCATCCATAAATTCCGTTTCAAAAAATTTAGAGACCGATTGAAATTATATAACTAATCCTCTTCAACAATCAGTAACTCTTTACTCCGTATATGAGTTTCGTAGATTGTTGTAAACAGCTATTGGTTACTTAAAGAGCAGAAACTAAGTACCTCATGTCTGTTTTTAAGTGTGTTGACTCATCATGTTCGAAGGCCTAAATTCGTTCTCATCTGCATTTAATTATATAACAATAAGCGTGATGTGTTGTGTCTTGTTTGGTTATGTTAGGTTATGTTAGTTTAGGTTAGGTTGGTTTAGGTTAGGTTATGTTAGGTTATGTTATGTTAGGTTAGGTTATGTTATGTTGGGTTAGGTTATGTTAGGTTAGGTTATGTTATGTTAGGTTAGTTTAGGTTAGGTTTGTTAGGTTAGGTTATGTTATGTTAGGTTAGGTTATGTTATGTTGGGTTAGGTTATGTTAGGTTAGTTTAGGTTAGTTTAGGTTAGGTTATGTTAGGTTAGGTTATGTTAGGTTATGTTATGTTATGTTAGGTTATGTTATGTTAGGTTAGGTTTGTCAACATTTACCGACGCCTTGGCTATTGGCGTGCACTGAGCAATAAATTCACAGCGTCGTCATGTGCCCCAAAAGTGTTAATCATATGTTGATGTCACCGTTGTTATAGAAACAAAACACTCTCCATGTCTGATGAAGTAATGGTGACTGAACCAGAAATGTAGCACGCATGGGATGTTGAAAATTCACTGAAGTTTCTAAATCCGCTTCTAAACTTATGATGCGTGAGCGTGTGTACTGAGTTCAGTTCAGGCGACTCTGAATACTGTCAAGTGTCAGATTTCTTGGAAAGCGGAAATTGATCTTCGGTGAATTCCTGGAACATCTGTTCTATTTCCGACTTCTCCAGAACGTCTCTGCTGAATCGAGTTCCTCTCCTTTCGTTTCCGTGTCTCCGTCTCTGGTATTGTTGCTTAAAATATTTGTCTATCGCCATTTCATTACCTCGCAGTACTTTAATGCATCAAGCGATCGGTATACGGCTCCGCGGTAATAAATGATAGAACATTTCATTATTGTTTTCGTGAAACGGGAATAATATCATCTTCTTCTTGTTCTTAAAGTGCCTATCCGTTCCGGATGTTGACGATCAGCATAGCAATTTCATCTTTACCGGCTGCTACTTGAAACAGCCCTCCAGTGGACATCGAGAACCAAGTTTTTAGGTTCTGAAGCCAGGAGATTCTTGGCCTGCCAGGTCCCCTCTTTCCGAATGCTTTTCCCTGGATTATCAGCTGAAGCAGCCCGTATCTCATGATATGACCGAAATATTCCAACTTTCTCTTTTTTATGGTGTTAACAACTTCGATGTCTTTGCAGAGTTTCTCGAGAACTTTTTTGTTGGTTACACGGTCAGTCCGGGAAATTCTGAGAATATGTCAGTACAACCACATTTCGAAGGCCTCCAACTTTTTTTTTAAGAAGCTTCAGTCAGTGTCCACGATTCAGCTCCGTATAAAAGCACGGAGAGAACATAGCATCCTGAGAAGTCTTAACTTGGTGTTTAAGTTTAAGTCTCTACTCCTGAACATTGATCCCATTTTGATGAAAGTGGCGAAGACATGGTTCTTCCGCAGATACCACCATCTCCCGCCATTGGCGCCATCATAGCCTCGTTTGCATATATTTGCACCAGAGTCACCACCGTTACAATCCAATTTTTGTCCGCATGGAACGAATCCAGTCAAGCGCGATAGACATTGGCTATTATATTTTGACGACAAGGTTCTTGTTAAGAATATTCTGAAGTGGTGTAGGTCTATTTTGATATTGTGGTACAGGAAAATCATGAACTAGGTTATCTATTTTCTTACGTGTTTCGATTACCATAGAAACGGACTTCTGCAACGAAACAAAAGAGCAGAGAATGGAAGTTTGCACCAATTTCCTAGAAGTCTCTCATCGATGTCAGTTACTCTGTTCGATTTACGATATCTCTTCTCGATTAATACTTCGCTGTCTTCCCTATACTCGTCCTGATATTTGTTATTAATTAATATAAAACAAACTGCATATTAGTTGAGAAACTCCAAAGCCTTTTAACATTTCTTTTCATACACGTGTAAAGGTGACATACGTGAATAGGAAACATAGATTGATAAACAGAAAATGTCTCTTTCATTAATATTTAAATTGTATTCTTCGTGGGTGTGTGTCCTGGGGCGCAGTGTTATATGTGTTACATAATCCATTGGTACTAGGGAGTAGAGTAATAATTTTATACGTCAGAACAGAGGAACAATTATTATAACTTTTCGTTTCATATCTAGTTTTCCGCCCACGCAGCTGAGGGAATTATTTAAAAATGAACAGGCCTGCTGCATTGGCACAGGTTGTAAGGTCAAAAGTCAAGTTTGTCACCTTCAGTTTCATGTTTATACAACATCGATTCTTATTCGGCGGATACCGGGTTGAAATCTCGGTTCTAAAACCGGCCATCCGTTCTGGGATTGCTTCTTGCTTTTTAAGACAGCAAGATAGTCGCGAAAAACCAGCAAAGCTATTGAATCTTAACATAATAAAAAGTTTCTGGAATTACAAAAAAAAATTGTTTTATTTTAAGTTTTATCAAATATAAAATAAGACTATATAAATCGTATTATAGAAACTTCTTTGTTATATGCTTTGCCTAAAGTATCTGAGGCATTTTATAAGATTCCTAGGTATTATATAGATTACCTAGGCAAAGTATAAATAAGCTTATAAGTATATATTAAATCTTGTCCGTCAAATCACAATAATTCTTATTAAATATTACAATAATTAACATTTCAACATTTAAAACATTTAAAATATTTAAAATATTAAATGATGTTCTTTATCGAAATATTCGATTTACATTAGACCATCATTTTTCATGTTTCACGACATGTTTCAGTTCCTAAAAGAACCATCCTCAGGTGTATATAATTATATATAAAGCTTCAAAACGATAAATAATTCAAATACATTTTTCATACATTATGCCAGCGTACATTTTTTATCAGATTTTTACCAGATATTAAACGATGTTCTTTTTCAGATTTTTATTCCATTTTTAATAACACACTCGATTTATTGTGATTAGACGGACAAGATTTAATATATATTTATTATATCACAATATGACGCAACTTTACCATCTTATAAATAAGCTGTTAGTTTCACACATTGCCTGAATTTCATAGTTTGCCGCTAACAGATACATTACAGTGCGTTCACTGACAAAGTTAACTGCAACTGTCACTTTCAGGCTTCCGGCAGGAACTGCAATGACACGGATGAGTTGGTTTTGTTTTTGTGGAACAAAACCTGATTCATGGGAAATCATTTGACGACTTTTATTAAACACCTTAGACCAGGGGTTTTTATTACTTTGTTCGCGTAACACCAATGGTACGCGTACCATAGGTTGGGAAACGCTGCCTTAGACTCTTATAAACAGCAGGGAGTATTTGTTGAACAGAGTGTACATGTAAAGATTAAAGACTTACGCAAATTCCAAATACAAGTCAGACATTTCTCGTGAATTAAATTTCCCGGGTGCAGAGAATCCGGCCAAATTAATTGTTTACATGATTCTGTGATTAAACCTGTCACTTTTATATCACCACCATTGAAGTAACGTATTACATCCTTGAAACCGAAGCTCGTCTGATTAATCAGTATTCAAGCTGTACGTTTATAACAATCGGTGATCTAGCGGTTAGAACGCTGGCCTTGTAATCCTGGGGGTCTCGGGTTCGATTCCCGGCGGTGCCCGAATTTATAACTTGTGTTGGGCAAGGCCGTGGTCTAGGCAACACGGAGTTTTCCTCCGTGGCATCCCAACAATTACCCCATTCACACACAGAAGAAGGCAATGCCAAACCACTTCTGGATCATCTGCCAAAACGTATATGAACAGGTCCCAGTCCAAGGCTTTGTAATCCTGGGGTCTCGGGTTCGAATTTATAACTTGTGTTGGGCAAGGCCGTGGTCTAGGCAACACGGAGTTTTCCTCCGTGGCATCCCAACAATTACTCCATTCACACACAGAAGAAGGGAATGGCAAACCACTTCTGGATCATCTGCCAAGAACGTGTATGAACAGGTCCCAGTCCGAGAAAAGGATGGAAGGCTCCTGTTCATATGGACCTGTCGTCAGGCAGAACACTAAATAATAATAAGATGAGGTGGTCTAGCGGTTAGAACGCTGGCCTTGTAATCCTGGGGTCTCGGGTTCGATTCTCGGCGGTGCCCGAATTTATAACTTGTGGTGGGCAAGGCCGTGGTCTAGGCAGCCCGGAGTTTTCCTCCGTGGCATCCCAACACTTACTCCATTCACACACAGAAGAAGGCAATTGCAAACCACTTCTGGATCATCTGCCAAGAACGTATATGAACAGGTCCCAGTCCGAGAAAAGGATGGAAGGATCCTGTTCATATGGACCTGTCGTCAGACAGAACACTAATAATAAAATAACGCTACTGTAACAAAATGATGACAATGAAACGAATTCATTTATACAGACACTTCCATCTCATTTCAAACACGAACCACGCCGGTATACAAATGCTGTACTATGAATAAAACAAAAAACCCTCCCATCACGCTCAGTGTTCATTAACTGAAACATTCTTCTGACGAATTACATTTGTGGCTGAATCCAATATTAGAATTCAACCTCATAAGCAATTATCAATAACCAATTTCCACACAGTACGCCATGGGACAGCCTAACTTAATTAGTGCAGATTGTTTATAAACTCCTAACGATTTAACTTGCGACCGGAGACCTACAAATTCATTTGTCAATTAATCATACAAACCCGACATTCAATTAGGGACTTTGTTGCAACTCTCTGTTACTGCCCTGTTCTATATAACAATCTGTTGGTAATTTTAAATGAAAAGTGACTAGCTGACTGTTTACCAGCTTATCAAGATAATTCCAGCATTTTATGGATTCTGGATGTTCGTCACCGTGTTTACAAGAGCTCGCCGCTGAATACTATCTTGGGCCACGTTAATCCAACTCACTATTTATTTAGTGTTCTGTCTGACGACAGGTCCATATGAACAGGATCCTTCCATCCTTTTCTCGGACTGGGACCTGATCATATACGTTCTTGGCAGATGATCCAGAAGTGGTTTGCCATTGCCTTCTTCTGTGTGTGAATGGAGTAATTGTTGGGATGCCACGGAGGAAAACTCCGTGTTGCCTAGACCACGGCCTTGCCCAACACAAGTTATAAATTCGAACCCGAGACCCCAGGATTACAAGGCCAGCGTTCTAACCGCTAGATCACCGTATTTGTTCAACATAAATTTCATGTTATCCTTCCATTCACCACTATGTCTCTCAAGTGACTCTTTCATTCAGCGTTTCCAACTAAAATTTTATTTACAGTTATCACTCATACTTCCTACATAAAACATCTCCTTTTGACTTCATATTTGGAAAAAATTTCCATTTTCACATAACGATGTCTGAAAAGGGGTAAAATTTTGAAACTCCTCAAAATGAAATTTTCTCCAGTCTCCTGTCACATCAACGCTGTTAGGTCCAATCACTTTATCTCTTTTGGCGAGTTCATTTTTGCACATTGAAGCTGCAGACGTAATTTAAGTCTTAATTAACTCAGTAAAATTAAGGAGAGAGGCGAATATTTGAACAACAGAATGACCAACCTCGTTCATTTTCCACTGGAGCAGGGTCCACGAAACTTCTTCTGACGTCAGCCAATAGAAAGATCAGTGCTAGCAACGTGAATCCGAAGTGTCTCTTCATTTCGATGCTTCGAGTTTCGGAATCTGTAACAAATGGACTTTGTTTAATGTTCACTTGTTTTAAGTTTGGACATTAAGATTATAATGGGGCGTCATGCTGTGAAGAAATTTTTTACAATTTTATTAACCTTGTTTGTACAACATTTAAAGAATCTATTTAATCTAAGTCTTAGACATGTTTTGGGCCCGAAAGTCCATCCTCAGGTCCTCATTTAATTTCACGAATTACTAAAATGCTGGTAACCACTGGACATTATCTCTGTTTCTTTTATGAAAATATATACACATATGTTACATTGCTATAAGTTATTAAACAAAACACTGATACACGAGGAGATGTTATTAAATGTTGTTAAAATACGGTTAATAGTAATATATTGGACATTAACTATAGAATTTTTTAAGGTACGTGTTTAGTGATACGTCATTGGCTTTTATGTCTTTGTGAGATTCATAAGTGACTGGTTCCGGGTTTATACTCCCAAATCCTAAAGGTGGCAATTTCGAAACTTCAGAAGGTAGAAATGAAGTGGTTCTTGTACGAGATGTTGCTGACAGCCAGAATTCCCTTACAGCCTTTAGAACATTTATAGTATTTCAGTTTCTTGCCCCTTGATTTAAGCCAAGACTACTTTCGCAATGTTTGCTAGGAACTTTTTCTTCAGGCGGAGAGTTTGATGTTGTAAAACTTTTAAATTTGATATAGTTTTATGAATTAAATATTCTTTCTTTGTGGCGTATCGAGACTTTGATAGAAAATGTGGTTATTTTTTTTAATGATAACACAATTACACGAAGTAAGCTGCCTGTAGCTAAGAAGAAAGTTTGTTACGAGTTGTCTCCTATGGTCCTTTTAGGTAAACTTCCTCGTCGCCCATTAAAGTTGATACGAGGACGCAGGACAGATAATATGTAGGCTGACTTTCATGCTTCAGGAATAAATGAGGTAGAGCTGAAGTTCTTTTCAGCTTAATTAAACATCATGTCATGGGAAGGGGGGGTAAGACTCCACGCATTCTTAACATTGGCACTAAACGGAAGTGAATGGACAACTTCCTATCGTCTCTACATCCGGGTAAAGATCCAGGATCAGAATTGTTTTGGACGGGGTAACAAAGAATAAACTTATTTATTTTAAATTAAAATCTTTACAGCGTCAGAAATTGTATCTAATTCTTTTATTTTTCTAACAATCGTCAAATGTTTCGTACACCCCTGTGCTTTGGTGATATTTCAGGTTCTCAAGGCGATGAATATGAAGAAGCCTGCCGTCTGGAATGTTGCGCCGTGAAATAAATCATCGCCCTGATAATGGAGACGGAAGGCAGTTCTGAAACGTCGGTAAACGTCTAGCGGACAACATGGCGCAACATCCCAGAAGACCGACGTCTTCAAAACAGAATAAATCGGTAAGTTTCAGTAATTTTCTCTGCAAGGTGGGACACATTTCCTCTGTACAATTTCTCTCTACGAACCGTCGTTGAACAGTCTTTTGGACACCCCTGTATTTAACTTTCTTTTCCTCAGGACGCTCCGTTTTGGGGGAAAATATGCGGTTGTACAACATTGTTTTACTGTATATTTGGCATTCTGTATTACGACGCTGCATTCGTGGACAAAGCGTGGGACGGACGGACGGACGGTTGGCTCTTATAGAGATATACTGAAGTTGACAGAATGAAATCCTTGACATTTAGCTCAGGTGGGAAAAAGTAAACACAATTAAAAATAAAATAAAATGAAATGCTAACAGTCGGCTCCATTATGTCGCGGATACAAAGCGATTCTACGCATCTATTATGAGAAATTATTTATGTTTGTATTTTACTACGTTTTAACCGTATCGAAGAACATTCCTTATAAAAGTTGCAGAACTTAATTGATGACATGAAATTTAGTTTTCTATACGTTACTTATCAGTCTTTATTTTATTATGTGGTATTTTTTCTAAAATGAATTACGAATTTTGTTCAAAAATGTAAAACCTAACACTACCGTGCCCCCATTTTAAGTTATTCTTTCGTAAACACAGAATATTTAATATTATGTATGGCGATGGGACACGCACATGTCATAGGCCTAATTGCAGATCCACTGACACATGTTTCGCCTTAGTACGATTGATTTATGGCCCGTATCTGACAGTGATGATGACAGATTGCTGTGTACTCTGCCGGTGTAATTGTAAAACTTCATGACTAGGTATATTTTTTATCGTATGTTGTCTGGAGATCCGTTTGGACTGCGTCCACCCAGATCGAGCCAGCAGGTGCCAGATTTGTGATTTCTGTCAAGCCATGCAAATGAATGTCGTGGTTTTTGCCTTGAAATAGGTCACCTTCCAAATACTTACCTACTCATCATTTGTGAACTTATTCACATTTATTTCGACTGTATATGACCTCAGAAATCGAAATTAATGTCTTACGGTGGACCGATTACTCGTTCAAGGATTCATACCAGATGTATAAACAGATTAAGAAACGTAAGACTTGAGGTTCTCACAGCGGTGAGTATGAAGATATCCGTCTTCTGGGTTATTGCGCTGTGTAGTCTGGTCGATGTT
>NW_019060730.1:298730-330719 GCF_000696155.1 Zootermopsis nevadensis | reverse complement strand
AGGCAGTATGACCTCTGAAACGTTGGTAAACATCGACCAGACTACACAGCGCAACAACCCAGAAGACAGAAATCTTCATACTCTGATGACGGAGGCAGTATGACCTCTGAAACGTTGGTTAACATCGACCAGACTACACAGCGCAACAACCCAGAAGACGGATATCTTCAGATTAAGAAACCTTTCCATGTCTGAGGAGGTCATTGTCCTTCAAGGATATAGAACCAATGATAATAAAAGTAAGTATTTAGGGTTTGAGGTTTAGCTGGCTGTTGTAAACACGGTAGGTCTTTGCGGTTTGTCCCGCTGAGTGACTATGGGATAGTACTCCGTCGATATCATTATGCAGTGTTTTGCTTTAGCTGGTCTTGGTGCTGAAGATGTTTGGTTCTCATCTGTGACCTGCAGTTCCCTGCCCTGACTTCAGGCTGTACCCTTTAAGGGCGCTGACGTGCGCTGGGCATGGTGGAACTGCATTATCGAACGACGGTCTGATGTCACCCGCTGAGACCCCAGGGCTGTGAAGCGCTGAGATCCACCGTCGAAGTGGGAGAGATTACAGCGACGAGAATGTTCAGACGTAAACCCTTGTCGGTCGTGTTCCTGTAGCCTCAAACCAAGCTATTTCTTGAATTATTTCACCAACTCCATCGATTCCTTACTGCAGACAGTGTGGATGGACGTCTAATGCCTCCTCTGTAATAAAAGGAAATCGTCCACCAAGGACAGTGGCCGGAACCGAACCGTGCGTTTTGCCTACGACAAGCAGAAAGGAACATTTCCTGAGATGACAAGCTACGAAGTGTTGCCGCTGGGAAATGTTTCTTATGGTTTCTATGTCCTCCTGTGGCAGCTAACCCACCCTGTCACTTGATTCTGACGGACGAGGAAGGCACGATTTCGCCCTGACTACTGTCTGTCTTTTGTCAAATCAGGAAGCTTGTTGCAGAAGGAAATGTGAAAATGTTGGAGCAGAGATTCCTCCTTGACAAGCTGACAGTCGTTCAGACGGCCAGAAAATTTCCCCGCCTTTTATGAAACCCTGGGAATGGGTCTCATCCCAAGTCAGTTTAATCCACTCCAAGACTTTAAACCCGGTTTCCGTCCAGCAGGTGTCGTGGTTGAAGCTTTCACAGCGAGATGCTAACCACCGTATACAAGTCAAAAGTAGTTCAGCACAGGGACGTTTACCGTCTCTGCTCAGGTCTCTCAGGTTGCCTCTTACCTTCAGACTTTTCGCCAAAATTTCTGCATCAATACTCAGCTCTCGCGTCTCATCGTCCATGTCGTAATAACTCCAATAATACTAGACCAAGAGCTCGAATTTCGAAAGTCCTCGAGATGTAATCCTTGCTGTTTTTCTCGTACGAAGTTAATTGTCTTGTCGGAATTTTTGTTCCGTGCTCACAATAAAATGGAGGAAACGTCTGTTTTCCTACCCCTGTTTTCTAAATAGGAAGGCGTTGAACAGTTGCTAGAACTGTTTCAATTGATGGGAGATCAAGAGATCACGACATCGCATGACTGTCAAAGGATTGCCGAGTGCAAGGGATTTTGGTGTATCCGCTACAACGAGACAACAGCTCGTTCTGTTGACGGAGTCAGACTTTCGCCCTACGTCATAACTCCTTCGTCCTCCACTCAGACAAACGAGGCGGTAATGCCGGGGTGTCGAGTGGGTGTTTGAAGATCTCCCAGTTGACGCCAATGTCTTGAATTATATCACGTTTGGGGATTTACTTTGCGTACTGTCAGAGCAGCCACGGTGGTCTAGCGGTTAGAACGCTGTCCTGGTAATCCTGGGGTCTCGGGTTCGATTCCCGGCGGTGCCCGGATTTTTAACTTGTGTTGGGCAAGGCCGTGGTCTAGGCAACACGGAGTTTTCCTCCGTGGCATCCCAACAAGTACTCCATTCACACACAGAAGAAGGCAATGGCAAACCACTTCTGGATCATCTGCCAAGAACGTGTATGAACAGGTCCCAGTCCGAGAAAAGGATCGAAGGATCCTGTTCATATGGACCTGTCGTCAGACAGAACACTAAATAATAAGAAGATGAGGTGGTCTAGCGGTTAGAACGCTGTCCTGGTAATCCTGGGGTCTCGGGTTCGATTCCCGGCGGTGCCCGGATTTTTAACTTGTGTTGGGCAAGGCCGTGGTCTAGGCAACACGGAGTTTTCCTCCGTGGCATCCCAACAAGTACTCCATTCACACACAGAAGAAGGCAATGGCAAACCACTTCTGGATCATCTGCCAAGAACGTGTATGAACAGGTCCCAGTCCGAGAAAAGGATCGAAGGATCCTGTTCATATGGACCTGTCGTCAGACAGAACACTAAATAATAAGAAGATGAGGTGGTCTAGCGGTTAGAACGCTGTCCTGGTAATCCTGGGGTCTCGGGTTCGATTCCCGGCGGTGCCCGGATTTTTAACTTGTGTTGGGCAAGGCCGTGGTCTAGGCAACACGGAGTTTTCCTCCGTGGCATCCCAACAAGTACTCCATTCACACACAGAAGAAGGCAATGGCAAACCACTTCTGGATCATCTGCCAAGAACGTGTATGAACAGGTCCCAGTCCGAGAAAAGGATCGAAGGATCCTGTTCATATGGACCTGTCGTCAGACACAACACTAAATAATAAATAAAATAACTGTCAGAGCATCCTATCTTGTCACTTAAACACTGCGCCGGGAAATTAGGTCGCCTAGTGTGGCAACACGTTGTCTTGACTACGAAAGGTTTTGTCAGGGATTTGATATGAGATTTTTCAAGACATTATGAGTCATTTTGGCCAGTACAGACGATATAAACGCCAAGTTGCCACAATTGTTACGAGTCGGCCTCGGCATTTGGCTAACCCTTTTAAAAAAAAAGTAAGGTTTGACACTGCATTTAACTCTTGTTTCCATACGAAGACAACCTTCACTTCGGGATGTTGCAAATATCCAAGTCCCTTCATGCTGCTAGGAATTCCTGTATATGGCAAGTTTACGTTCGATAATTGTAGTTGGGATCGGTTAGAATCTCGGATGTACGTAACCGCATCACAGCGGGGCTAATATCAGTTCCATGTTCTGCTAGCAGGTGGCGGTCTATGCGTTTTCCTACTCGCAATAGAAAATTTCATTGCATATTTTATCAAGTTCAAACGCAAATAGCCATAAAACTCGCTTTGCTTCACTGTTACATCTAATGTATAGAATTTTGGAGACTAAAAAGACATTTTGTAGCAGAAATGTAAACTCCGTGGTAGGAATACTGGATACAAAAAACTGTACATGATCAATCATCGTGTAGTTCTCCGTTGTCCGCCAGGTGCGCTGCTGGGCATACGGATTCCCGTTGGTTGAAGAACGCTTACAGTTGGACCAGATGTCTTGAAACGCTCGTTTCTGGATCAATATGGCGCGCTGTCAGTTAAAAAATACCTTCATATGTTGCACCCATTGTCTCGGCTCAATACCAGATACTGAAATTATCTAATTTGGTTCTTTTCTCAGCTCCAGACATATGCACACTTTTCGTTGCGCGCTAAGTAATGTTGTTGTGTCCTATTAATGTGAATCACCAAGTTACTGCATAATATTCTCAGTCTTGTTAAAACATCATTGCATCCAGACTGTTTTATGATCCCAATTCATCCTAAATTAATCATTTACAAAGTATTAGAATGCGTATTTTTGTAATGACAATGTATTTCTGGAAATGATTTGCATTAGTACAGTCTTGGCCATATTTTCGTGTCTAGAGTGCAACATATTTGGATCGGAGTTGTGGCCTACATAATTAAATTAATATCATTACTTTTATTACGGTGTGATAAATCTTTTCCAGAGTATAAGTAAGCGAGTCTTGACAAAATTTATTTCCACACTTCGCAACAAAAGAAATAATGTTTTAACTTATGGGTAGTCTATGAAAAGAGCCACGGTGGTCTAGCGATTAGAACGCTGGCCTTGTAATCCTGGAGGTCTCGGGTTCGATTCCCGGGCGGTGCCCAAATTTATAACTTGTGTTGGGCAAGGCCGTGGTCTAGGCAACACGGAGTTTTCCTCCGTGGCATCCCAACAATTACTCCATTCACACACAGAAGAAGGCAATGGCAAACCACTTCTGGATCATCTGCCAAGAACGTATATGAACAGGTCCCAGTCCGAGAAAAGGATGGAAGGATCCTGTTCATATGGACCTGTCGTCAGACAGAACACTAAATAAATAAAACGACTATGAAGAGGAACGATATCGCGATGTTACAACAAATATACACCCACCCCAAGTCTTATTCTCAGAAAACATTTATCAGAATATATAATTTGAATATTTAATTCTATTTATGAGAAAAATATGTGGCGCTCCAAATTGCTATCGATGTAAAGAATAATGTAATCGATATTTCATTCTTTAAAGGAACGTGAACAGTAATATGAGGGACGATGTTTGGAAGAAGTAACAGCACCCCCCCCCCTCATCTCCACTGCAATGCGGTATAGATTTAATGAGTAGTCAGTACATTTAATTAGATCGTGTTATCACTGGTCATTAATCGTCCTGTAATTTGGCGTTATACTGTCCAGGTGCTTGGCAAGTATTTTTAAATAAACCACAAATAAATGGGTTTTATATGGCCTGATAAACTTGTTTCTAGCGTTTCGTGTTTGAACAACAACAGTTCACTGCGTTATGTGGGCAAGGCGAAGATGTTTTTAAATATGAAACGTACAGTGACAATTGAAATCTATGTCAGACTTGTTCATAAAATTTAACGTGGTCTGTATTCTGTGGAAGTGGCTTTGTGTTTAATTTGAACGAAGTCTTATTTATGCACAACAGAACAGAAGGTACTTTTATTAGCAGATGAAAATATTAATTTTTCCTTCTTTCAAACGAATGACAGTGGCTTGCAGTTTTCTGTGATCGATTTGTTTCCGAAAGCCAGCGCATTCTAGGGCATTCCTACGGCTTGTCGCATGTTTCTACCTTCAGGGACTCGGTCCCACGTTAAAATCTTCCCACCATTACAATACCTAATCTTCCCACTAGATGTCGCAGTAATCATTGTTGACTCTGTCGCTATGGTAACGCGATAATCTAGTAAGCTACATTTCGTTCAATAAAACTAACTTCTCGTGTTTCAGAGCTGTTTCCAGCTGTATTACTGTTTTCCTAACGTCATTATGCACCTCTGTTCATCGAGGACTTTTCGCACGAAGGCTTCCATATTAATATAGCTCCGTATATCGAGGTCTTTTAAGTCCATCCAAAAGATTTACAGAATAGGACCTTAGAAAAGGAGAAGACCTTTTCTAAGTTTTTGCACGTAACAGTTGGTAGAGTGTAATATATTAAAGGAGGAAAAAGCAGGCTTCTGATAATGTTTCGTATACCTTTGAGAACAAATTTTTAATACCTTCGCAGCTAAGTTTCTTGAAGATATGGTGACTAAAGTTATGTAGGAGAATAATATTAAAATGAATCTTGTTGAAATTGATAGTACAGTAACAAACATAATTAAATTATAAACGGAACTTCCCTTCTACCTGCATTCCTTAGGTAATAAAATTTTAAAAATCTTAACAGGGGTCCGTCTGTGCTGATTCAACGCTTTAGTTAGGATCAACCTCACTTCAATATCTGAGCTTTAATTTCAGTGCTGTTTTGAATTTTGAATTTGGTCTTAGCTGTCCATTTTATTCGCCGAAAATTATTTCGTAAAACAGTTTATATTTAAATACGTTTAGGCTAAGCGTATTACACACTGAAAAATGGCTGTCTGCTTGAATGTAGTAACGAGTAGTCTGGTAATGACCGACGTCGTCAGTGTGATGATGAATATTATGACGTCATCCTCATACATGTCGCTGTGAGAACGTAAAATCTCTCGAGTTATTTCCTGTGCTATTATAAGACCTGTTTTGATGTCTACGTGGTATAATATCGTGTCTGATGTAAGTCTGAGGCCAGGGCAGTGAGATTCATCGTCTGTCTATAAAGGGCACACAACTTCGCCTCGACAGCTGAAGTGTCTTTAGATGTTTCCAACTTAATGGACCTGTGGTGGAAATACTCAGGCACCTAATTGCTATCAGGACTCGCCTTTACTCGGCCCGCGGCTTGAATAAATCGTGTGTGCTGTATCGTCATGCCGACTCAGGATGCGTAAGCTTGACGTGTATACGCGTCACGGTGAAAATATAATGTGATCGCAACTTAATTGTCATGTGACAGGGTCGAAGTAAGATCTGGCATCTGACGAAGAGTTTACGCGGCGCCGAAACCATGAAGAACGGCCATGTCATCCTCGCCCTGATGATGGAGGCAACAAGGGCGTCTGAAACGTCTGTAAACTCCTATCAGACAATTATTATTTTTTTGTGTTCTGTCTGAGGAGAGGTCCATATGAACAGGATCCTTCCATCCTTTTCTCGGACTGGGACCTGTTCATATACGTTCTTGGCAGATGATCCAGAAGTGGTTTGCCATTGCCTTCTTCTGCGTGTGAAAGGAGTAATTGTTGGGATGCCACGGAGGAAAACCCCGGGTTGCCTAGACCACGGCCTTGCCCAACAAAAAATAATGTTATTAAGACGGCTATAATTAGCGTCTCAAATATACAACTCTTAAATAAGGTACCATTACCTATCGTCACTTCAGGTACAAGAATTTGCAACATGGAACATAGGAGTAGAAAATGTTTGTTACATTCAGTGGGGAAGGATCTCACCAGATACAGTAGGATGGTTCCCAGTGTGTTGAATAACGAGCCATGGAATAGCACAGGAACTTGTTTCTGGTAGTCGAAACACCTGGAAAGTGATCTGTCTGGTAGATACGTTGTGGAGGTTCCAAGTCTGAGAGTACAGGGCTGTATCACAGAAGTGGTTTGGCATTGCCTTCTTCTGTGTGTGAATGGAGTAATTGTTGGGATGCCACGGAGGAAAACTCCGTGTTGCCTAGACCACGGCCTTGCCCAACACAAGTTATAAATTCGGGCACCGCCGAGAATGGAACCCGAGACCCCAGGATTACAAGGCCAGCGTTCATGAGACAATACGGCGCAACATACCAACAAATTCTCTAGAAATGTTAAGGTTCATAATGATCAGTAACAACTTATAAGCGTTCGTGCCTTAAATGCCATTGTCTCTTGATTAAAATCGCAGACAAATATTCGTGCATCGGTGGAATTTATCATTTGTATGTGAGTCAAGCTGGAAAGTAGTGGGCATGAACTATCTGAAGCACGCAAGCTCCCGGGTACGCAGTGTGCGAGTGACAGGATTCAGCTGCGATGAATTCTTTCGGACTTCGCACTGAAATATGCAGCTAAGTACGTACAGGACTGTACAAGAATTTATATTTACTGTGAAACTTCTTCATGATGTTTCATACTTAGATTAGTTTTTGAACGTGTAATTAGCTTAAGGTTGTGAATATAGTGGTAAGTGAAAGTGTTTTAGGTTTGCTATAATCTGTCTCTCAATTTAATGAACATCTTTCTAGAAAGTTTATTTTGATGAATGTCTATGAGTCTTAGAATCTGTGTCAATGCATTTTAATTCTAGTTAAATTTGACGTGAATTCCTATCACTTAACACGTTCGTCCCTAGTGTAACATATATTTTATGAAATATTAATAGAAAATGTTAGTTTACGTAGAAATTCGACAAAAGCTTAAAATTTCTTACCAGTCTTTATTTCCCGAAATGGTTTTCATAGGCCTTATAATTCGATAAATATCGTTGAATTTCATAGACACAATGTCGTTACCCCTGAAGACATCTTCACCGAGACTGGAACGCAGGACAATTCCTCTGCAGTAAATTTGTCACAAAAAAAAGCTTGAAAGCTCAGACGCTCAGGTATTTTTAACTTTTCCTGTTACTTTGTGAAGAAACTGCACATAGGAACTACGCAAATTCGAATAAAAATGTCATTTGTCGTGGAAATAGGGGAGACCGGGGCACGTTGTAATTAATATCATATAGGAACACTTACATAAAAATACAACAGAAGTAAGAACATTACAAAAACTTTGTGTAACTGTTGTAAACTACCCTGATAGCACTTATTAATTGTTATTCCTGATTAATATATTTGCAGTGGTCTACTGCTGAGTGGGATATACAGAAAATAAACATGCACGGGTTTGCTATATGTGTGCGTGAAAAATGATTTCCTCCGGATTATGTTCAGAATGTATAAATAAAATCAAATATATGAAATTTACAGATATCGTAAATTATTGTTTTATCAGAGTATTTAAATAATAAAAATATGTCAATATA
The DNA here is from genome assembly GCF_000696155.1 of Zootermopsis nevadensis. Next base: position 322,434 of record NW_019060730.1, on the reverse strand, counting down.
TATTTTGAAACAACTTAAAACAGCAAACTGGTTTACTGTCCACAGAAACAGACAGATAAAGTTGTTTTCGTGTTGCTACGTTCCCCGACTTCCCCTACATATATATTTATGTCTGGAAGTTAAATTATTAAAGGAATATAAGTTCTGCTTTAAAAACTTTCAAGTCGACAAAGTTTTGAAAAAAGTCTTAAATGTTGTATTTATTGATCTTTGTATTATATAGCACAGATATGATGCATTGTAAGAGGCTGTGTTCCGACAAACGGGACTCGAACCCACATACTGACTGAGTTATCCTAGATTATCAACAGATTCTGTGCAAAATATAATTTTAAGGTAAAGTCAGGGCTGATCTAATATCTATACTGTCGGACTCCTTCTCGAACTGATATTTCCTGTCTTCAGTTGCTGATTCTTCAGTGTATAAATTCCTCGAAAGCGTCAGGTTATATTATATGACGTTGCGTTTTCTATGATATTTCTATACAGAATTATAACAAAAGTAAATGTTCTGCCCGACGAACGTCGATCATTGAAGATTGAATTTCCGAGAAGCCAACATTGATTCATTTTTCTTTTTATAAGGAAATGAAGAAAGCCTGGAAATTGCTGCTTGTGTGGGATGCAATACATAGAAAATGACGTGGGATTTGGACTGTGCGGTCCCAATCCTGAACTTCTCGTGTAATATCTCGATATTAAAAATAATTTTACATTTCCTCTTCGTTTTATTTTCCTGACATTAGAATCTAGGTCCAGATTCTGGGGGTTTCAAAGCAACATCATCTTCTTTACTAAATATTTTGTCGACAAAAGATACAAATAACTGGGTTATAACCTTTGAAATGCTGACAGAAAACTTTTAATGAAGTCATTTCTTTGACATTTACCAGCCAAAATTATCATCAGACCATATTCATAACATTTAAAATCTTAAATCACATCTCACAACTTCATATCTGGATGTGAGGTGGTTGGATGTTAAGCGTAACTTTGAATTTTCCTACTTTAAAATGGCTGTCTTCTGGGATTTTGCGACGTGTAGTCAGGTAGATATCGATCTACGTTTCAGATGAGTTTAGTGCCTCCATCTTCGGACTCATTGCCGTGAGAACATCAAATCTTACTTAAATCGCATTAATATTTCTGTCATCACCAGTTGTTTGGTTATCAAACAAATACATCTTTTGCTCGAGTGTAAAATACGAGTAGGACCGAATAAATTGTTTGTGACAGGTGCTCTCCGACCGCTGACTCGGCTACCTTGACATTTGCTTCTGAATTCGCCCACTTAATAATACAAAGGCGTCAGGTAACCATGAATCGATTAATACAAGTGGCGTATCCATCATGTATGTTTCCGTGCTGGGATAATTTAATTACCACCATATGTCGCTCAGAGAGTTATCAGCCAATCAACTGCTCTGTTAAATGGGGGGACTAGACCTACAGGTTGCTTCATAAAATCCGTCTGCTCTATAAGGTGACTAAGAAGTTAATTACAATTATTTGTGGTTAGGTACAGCCTAGCTTATTGAGCGTATAATGAGGGGTTTTCGCATTAAAATGTACCTTAATTTCGGGGGGGGGGTGTTAGGATGAGAGCTAAATTAATGTATATGAGGAAATGTGCAGTGATTGGTTTTGTGAACACGACAGAGAATTTCATATCACGTGAGCTTCTTTTGAATTATCGGAAAGGACTGTGTTCCATGGCGTTTATTAATAATAATAACAATACACATTAATAGGAACACGGAAAATGTGTGTCATTGGAATCTAGAAATTCCATCATGGCTCACACTTTGTAATTAATACTTCATTCGCGTTTGATAAAAAAAAAAGGCGAAGACCGGACATTACAGTCTTCTCATCCTTCGAGTGGAAAATTTTTATGTGCTCTCGTCAGGTGACGAAAAGTTATGAAAATAATAACGGGGTATAAATATGAACAAAATGTAGGAAAAATAAATATGAAAATGTGAAATGCACGCGAGATAAATAGGTACATAAGCTAGACGGAAATAGATGAGTCCTAAAAAACAACAGAATTCAACTCGAAGCATGAAGTTCGCTCGCTTTATTTCCGAGTTTTACGGACTTTGTGGCCGATCCACCATACAAGGACTCGTAATATCATAAGTTAATACTGAATGGGTCAGTGTCAACCGAAGATGAAGAATAAAGCACGTGAACGTGACGAGAAACAAAGAGTAATAATAATTTTAAAAAAAGCAGAGAAAATGTAGGCTGAACACGTCTTTAAGAATTTGAGGTTAACAACAGATTAAATTTTGAATAATTGTGCTCAAGATGTGTTCAGTCTGTGTTCTGTTAGGGTGGGAAACAAAGTTTTACGGCAACGCAAAACATTTAACATTATATTTTTAAGGTAGTATATATTTGCGTCATATTGTGAATTAAGTTAATATTTTAATATTTTCCGTCAAATCACAATTTTTAATAAGATATTAAAATATTTAAAATATCATTTCACGTTCCGCATCGAATGATCGATTTACAAATTGGAACGTCTCTTAAGACATGTTTCGATTATATTTAACCGTCCTCAGGTATAAATTAGATTGGTAAATTTAATATTAAAATATTATATTTTTGTGCGTTTTAATATTATCCTTTCTTAACAGGATAAGAAAGAGAAGATACTTTGAACTGAATACATTTCCCAAATTCAATGAGCATTATTTTGATTTGTTGCCTTAGTTATTGCGCGTTTATGACTGTACCATATTCACGAAGGATTCATTCATTAGCTACCTTAATATCCCGACTGTGTCGCATTCTGGTGACTAGACGTGAATATGCACTTGGATTGCGACTCGTTCATTCTTAGATTCCCCTTAATACCGCAATCATCGTATGCGCTTGGCTCGTGTTTCTATGGGACCTCCGATTCCTATCGGACAAACACAGATATTCAGAACTTCAATTACCAAAACGTGCATTCAGGTCCCCGGGTGGCAGTTGCGATGTCGGCGCGCCATCGGATTTGTTCAGAGACCAATTACTAGAAGTATTCACGTAGAAAAACGTATGTTCGGGCCAATTCTTTTCGTATTGTCGTATGATATTTATGCAAACAAATGCATGATGGGGGTGCGTGTTATGTCAAATGTGAGGAAAAGAGTCCTTTTTGATAAGCTAATAGTCGCTTAGTTAGTCAAGAAAATCCTTGTTTTTAATGGAACGCTGGTGTTCATTACTGTCTTCACAAAAACCATCCACCTGGTCCAGTCATGAACTAGATGAATGAAGTTCACACTGACATATCCTAATATTCTAAGTTCCATTTAATATTATTCTGTCATCTTCCCCAGGGTCTTCCAAGTGGTCTCTTTCCAAGTTTTATTTATGTTTTGTGCGTCTTCAGAAGCACATTCTTTGCTATGTGTGAGTTCACTAAGTACACAGTTCAAGAAGGTTAGCTCTTTTTATCTGTTGTCCAAAAGACGATATGTTAGGTTAGGTTAGGTCAGGTTACGTTAGGTTAGGTTAGGTTAGGTTAGGTTGGGTTAGGTTAGGTTGGATCAGGTTAGGTTGGGTTAGGTTGGATCAGGTCAGGTTAGGTTAGGTTAGGATAAGATAGAATAGGTTAGGTTAGGATAAGTTAGAATAGGTTAGGTTAGAGTAGGTTATGTTAAGTTAGGTTGGGTTAGGTTAGGTTGGGTCAGGTTAGGTTAGGATAAGGTAGAATAGGTTAGGTTGGGATAAGTTAGAATAGGTTAGGTTAGATTAGGTATGTTAGGTTATGTTAAGTTAGGTTAGGTTAGGTTAGATTGCGTGAGGTACCCTATTTTCGCCTAGGTCAAACTCTTTTTCAGCGTTATGTTTCATGTTATTCCTCTCCGAATAGAGGTTATTCGACTGAAAAGTTGAGTTAGCGTTAATATTACATCGATTTCACATACTTCAGTTCACTCGATTTATACCGGTACAGAATTAATCCTGTAATCTTACTTAACACTCAGCTCTTCCGTTGTTTGACACGAAAAACTACTTAAATTTTGCTCGAAATGGCATCAGTTGTGGGTCTTCTTCGGGAAGGGTGTTTTAGATTTCTTTTCTGTGTAGCTGTTGGCTGGCTTCCTTTTCCAGAAGAATAATTCTATTTTCTGTACACTCCAAGTCAAAACTACCTGCTGTTCAATGAATCGACTTTGGCTCTGATAGGAAGGTGTTTATATACGGAACAGCCAATTTTGTAATTTTATAACTGATGGTCGTCTGAATACCCTTAATAAAGATCCTTGTAATCCGAAAGTATTTTCCGATCACTTTGCGTTTCGATTCTTTCATTTCTTCATAAATTTTCCTCTTTACAAGAATTCGTATGACCTTTCCGTCCGGAGTTTTGTCCGACGTCCCTGTCGGTTTGTAGAATTTGAAAAACTTAGAGGATTCAGTTGTTTTCCTTCCAAATGTCCAAACCACTTACTTTCATCTTTCGCATTATTATATCGATATTGTTTATTCGAAGTTCTTCGTTATTGATTCTGGTCTGTATTTCCTTACCCTGAGGCCGTTCTGAAATACAGAATTTCTGTTGCTGTCATTTGTAATAAATTCTATTTTTCGTTAACTTCGAATGTTCAGATACACGTAAAAGCACAGAATTACACTATAGAATTCCGCTAGGTTTTTTTTTATCATGTAGCCTGTGCGTAGCAATACGCATATTACGGTCCCACAGACCTGCTGAATAATAAAATTTCTATGACATTCAGCAATACTTATCAAATGCTCATGCCTAATACAAGCTACCGGGCAATAAATATTGATAAGAAATGAAATAATTTGTCTAATTTCTCCCATTAAAGCTGCAGGCACTCTGCTAATTTTAATTATCACCAGAAATGAAATAATTTGTCTAATTTCTCTCATTAAAACTGCAGGCACTCTGCTAATTTTAATTAACACTGTTGTGTGTTATCGTCTGCATTGCATCCTTAATAATCAAGAGGTTTCACTCTTTCAACCAATCTTATCAGAGGTCACAAACTAACCCTAAACTTTATTGCCATGAAAGTCCTTGTATTTTAAAGAACCCTGAACATTATTGCCATATTCGCAAGGTCCCATCACTAGAGGTTTCAAACTACAAAATTCTGCATACATTTATCTTATGCCAATTGCGTGTTACATGTTCTACCCATCTCATGCGCCTTATTTGGTTACCGTAATTCGTTTGATGACGTACCTATCCTGTTGAAACGAACCATCACGTTAAATTGTTCTTTTGGACTTTATCCATCGTCCACTTGTTATTAAAACCAACAATTTTCGGGAGTTGATTGTACTTCCTTCTTCAGGTGAAAGGAGGAAAAGTTAGTCATGTGTCAGACTAGGTTCGTGGGTTCAGTAAGTAGACGATGATTTTATTAAAAAAAAACATTTTAACACGTTGAGGCAGAGGTCAGTCTTAACGCTTTGAAGCCCGAAGCTTCTCAAAGTAATATTTAAGAATTCAGTCCGTACCGCGAAGGAAACACAACTCTTCACCATTACAAATATCAACTGGTTAACGCTGTTTAAGGAAATGAACGCTGTTTACAGTGAGAATGTTATCTCCGTGGCATCCCAACCATTACTCCATTCACACACAGAAGAAGGCAATGGCAAACCACTTCTGGATCATCTGCCAAGAACGTATATGAACAGGTCCCAGTCCGAGAAAAGGATGGAAGGATCCTGTTCATATGGACCTGGCCTCAGACAGAACACTTAATAATAAATAATAAGATGGGTCTGTGGTAGCTGAATGTAATGTAATGTAACGTTTCCTAGGTAACAACAATACCGAGTAAACACGACGTTCTCTAGGTACACTTGTTACACTTTTTTGCCGAATGACCCTTCCTTATAGACGTATTTAGGTGAAAAATTCGCTAATTCCTTCTCGTGGGAAGAATACTGATTTATTTATCGTTAGTCAGGTCGTGTATATAAACCCCATGCCCGAAACAGAGATAACTGTAAGTCGTCACATCTTTTCTTTGGTTATAGAGAATTTCAAGAAGTCAGAAGTCTACCTTCAGGGAATAACACAAATTTGATCCGAATAATACCAAACTTCGCATTCTTATTTTCAATTGTTATTATCTCGAACTGTATGCGTTTTACCGACGAATATGTTTGTTTGTTTGTTAAGTTTTAGACACGTAGATTATGATTTAATAGAAAAATCTAAGAGATAAATATTTTTTAAGTCAAAATTTCGTGATTTTTTTTTGGTAGACTAATTATGTGATAAAAGTAGGTTAAAGTGTTTAAATTCGTATTTTATATATTTTATTATAATTTCCTATGCGAAAAATGCGTGCTGAGAAGTAGCGTGTTGTATCTTTATTGTTGAGAGGTTCAATGTGAGAGTAAACTTACCTGCCAGCTGTGTGGATCGTGTGGGTGTCACGCAGAGAACAGAAACTGTCAGACGTACTTGCCTATCTGGAGCGCAGAGCACGAATGTGTGCGCATTCATTGAAGAAGGGTAGAAACCGATCACATGTCAGCAACGCGCATGCTCCAACAACAGTTTGCAGAAATCGATTGAACATTTTCCACCCTCAACTTACAGGAAAGCCCCTAGAACCGAGGGAAACCAACGTTTTCTGAAATACGAAGTAAATTCGGTAGCTACATTTTATTTTCGCGCAATATTTGGGATTTAATGAGAACATTTATTTAAAATAACGTCGTAAACCACAGCAAAGGCAGCCATTACTGGATGGAGTCTACCGTTGCGAACATTTTCGTTTCAGTGGCCCAGGTTCGTTCAATCTGGTTTTCCTTTGACTAAAATGTCCGTCACTTCTCGACGCCGTTGCGTGAAAGTCTAAGCAGAACCAGAGAAACGTTTGTGTGTTTATGTCTGGTGAGTAAGAGGTCCGGAAGGAAGGGTGGTACTCTTCAGTTAACAAAGGACAATCGGTAAAAGTTTGGACACGGCCTTGAACGACGCGCACATAACACATTTTCAGTTTCAGAGGACTCAAGGTCACGCGTTTCATTACAACCAGAACTACTTCAGTGGTGCAAAATGTGCGTTGTCTATCTATAGACGTCACAAATAGACAACAATATTGCAGTGTTGTAAAACTGATCACCCGGAGTAGGAAATTATTTAATATATTTTAATAAAATCAAAATACGACCGCCACGGTGGTCTAGCGGTCAGAACGCTATCCTTGTTATCCTGGGGTCTCGGGTTCGATTCCCGGCGGTGCCCGAATTTATAACTTGTGTTGGGCAAGGCCTTGGTCTAGGCAACACGGAGTTTTCCTCCGTGGCATCCCAACAATTACTCCATTCACACACAGAAGAAGGCAATGGCAAACCACTTCTGGATCATCTGCCAAGAACGTATATGAACAGGCCCCAGTCCGAGAAAAGGATGGAAGGATCCAGTTCATATGGACCTGTCCTCAGACAGAACACTAAATAAATAAAATAAAATAAAATAATAACGTCGTAAGCAAAAAACTTGCAATGAAATATCTCAGGTAAGAAATAAATTGAGAAAATTACGTAGCGAGAACTTTTCATCCTACGTATTCTACACCTCGAATAGTTAAGACTAGAAGTATATAATAATAATCTTTATAATGTTTACTGTTCGCTAAATAATGTTCCGCCGATCAAATATTTTTTTTCATATGCGAAATTTTAAATTTTTAGTCGATTGGACTGAAATTATCGTAGATATCTGTGGGAACATTAAAAATTATATTTATATGACTGTGTCGGAGCGTGGTTTGGACTCATCTGGCTGTGAACAGGGTCTTATTTATATGACTGTGTCGGAGCGTGGTGTGGACTCATCTGGCTGTGAACAGTGGCGAGCTCTTGTGGACATTTTATAAAACTTCGGGTTCCGTAAAAGGAGGAGTATTTCTTGGCTAGGTGAGCGACCATAAGCTTCTTAAGGTAGAATGAGCTTCAAAACGGATTTTGCTGTGGGTGTGTTCTCTATACAACGAGAGTTTATTGCTAATACGTAGTTTGTTAGCAGTCAAATAGTTTTGATTTCAATTCAATGTTAACTTTTTAAAGTTTTAATTATTAATGCCACGGTAATTATTATATTTAGTTAAATTTCACGTGGTTCAAGCAACCGACAGAACAATGTGCCTTTTGTGGAGTGATGAGATTTTACAGGTCTAAATTTACAATTTTATATTAAAATAATCTTTGTGATTATTTGTTCTTACGCTTATATTAAAATAAAATTTCCTCAGTATCAAAATTCTTGCCCATCTCGCATTTGCCGATTTCCGTAACATATGATTGGCCGCGTAGAACTGTTGCGAGGGGTCACAGGTTGCCGACCCCTGACATATAAAATATAAAAAAATGAAATTGAAACAAATTGAAACTGTGAGAGAGCTTGGATGTTCGACGCCTATTTATAAAACTTATTTCCCCTGGAAAAAATTAGATACTAGACGATAAAATGACTGAATTTGTTGACACAGTTTTGAGTTATGTTTGCGCTGCTGTTATCTGGTCTAAAATTATCAGAAAACATGGCAGTAAAACCCAATTACAAATGGCGTAAGTTCGATTGCGAAAACTGCTAATTTAACTATATTTCAGGTTGTCATTGTCGTTAACACTCGTGCAGGCCTACATTTTAGGAGGAACCTCTTTCGGTGTTTTGTTCAGAACTCATGCACACGTTAAGGCGCGGATGAGTGAAGAGACTTTTGTTTCAATTCGCTGTTTCATTTCTGTAAATGATGATAATAGCTGGACGTGAAATGTAACTTGCAACCGAAATCTTCATTCGAATGTATTCACTAGTTTGCAGGTAGCGTTGTCTTTAATTGTACACGATATAGAGCCTTACAATTTATTTATTTATTTAGTGTTCTGTCTGACGACAGGTCCATATGAACAGGATCCTTCCATCCTTCTCTCGGACTGGGACCTGTTCATATACGTTCTTGGTAGATGATCCAGAAGTGGTTTGCCATTGCCTTCTTCTGTGTGTGAATGGAGTAATTGTTGGGATGCCACGGAGGAAAACTCCGTGTTGCCTAGACCACGGCCTTGCCCAACACAAGTTATAAATTCGGGCACCGCCGGGAATCGAACCCGAGACCCCAGGATTACAAGGCCAGCGGCATATATTATATATATTGCTGAACCAGTTCGAAAAAGGATCGTGGCCTATTTAAGGATAACATGCTTGTAACGATTACCGAAAGCTACGGAAAATGTCGGTAATCTTGACGAGATAAGAATGGGATATTTTTCATATTCAGGCTTGAAGGTTAACCCCTACTCCGGTCTGCTCGATATTTACAAAAATATCAACCTTTTTTTGTGCTGAACAGTTGCAGTGTAAGTACAAAATAGGAAATCTCAGTCTGTCGGATTTGCTCCCAGATGTCGTTTTGTACAGAAACAAACTAACAAATTTTTTTTTATTATTATTATTATTATTATGTGACGCATTCACGCGATGTGAGCGAACCGCAAGTTTGCATGGATAAGCTTTAGTCTCACGTATTTTAATGGAAAGGAAACATGTTGCTCGTCTGTGTTTTGTTGCCGTTCTTGGCAAGCATATCAGTTCGCTTTACATGCATTCCAAAGTTTGGAAAACCAATGTATTTCAAAAATATTTCGCGTTTGGTGCATGGCCTCAATATCTTACACATAAATCTTTATTTATTTAATTAATAGTGGATTTTTCTGTTCTTTTAAACTGCTGCTTACTTTTTGCAAGCTATAATTACTATTTTCAGATTTAATCTTAGTACCTATTTGATTGCTATTATTTATATATAATTTTCACATATCTTTTCTTGGTTCTATCTTTTTCCATCGGAATCTTAACGGAATGTCTGTGAAATATAAATAAGAAGTTTTAAAAGTATGAAGTGTGGTAAAGATTGTCCATATTTTATATTTTTCCTGTCGTAACTGTCATTAATTTTTACACGACAAAATTGAAGTTCTACCAGACTCACGTTTTGTAGTGTGACTTATTTCAGGAGGAGGATGGAATGTTATTTAGTGTATGACAGCTGAGAAATACATGCAAAAATACAGTTGAGATACTTGAAGGGAAGATACAACTTTCTAGATCTGGTCATAGATGGAACATTACATCAAAGAATGTCATAAAATGTAAACTGCATAACATTGTAAATGATTGTAATTCGAGTTTTAAATTTTACCAATCTAATTTATACCTGAGGACGGTTAAATATAACCGAAACATGTCGTAAGAGACGTTCCAGTTTGTAAATCGATCATTCGATGCGGAACGTGAAATGATATTTTAAATATTTTATATTTTATTATCTTATTAAAATTGTGATTTGACGGAAAAATATTAAAATATTAAAAAAATATTAAAGTAAATAAGTAGGATACGATGGTGTAGATAAGAATTTAGTGATAACAAGTGTGAGTTTATGAGAACACGGAAATGATTTCCCGTTTCTATAAAATACGAGTAATTTCTTAATAATCTGAGCGAATATCAGCGTCTGTGTGGTTTTAAATCAAACACCTTTTTACATATTATCGCACTCTTTCGTTCTCGTTGTACGTAGCGCCGCGAATACGCGGCAACTTCTCTTACTCTGCTGTGTAGCGTGTAACATAAATGAAATAACATAGGCGCTTTTGTGTTTTTTCCATCGGGAGTGCAACGACTCTGTCAGAACAATTACAGTGATACGTTTATTGTTGTACCCCTCCCGCCATTTTCCCTTCCTCCCCTTTCCCACCCCTCCGACGCAGGTCATGGGCCAACATAAAATGACAGAACTGTATCAGTCCGACTGTAATGAACAATGGGTGAGATTTGTGAAGACGATTGTGATGAAGGACTCGAAAGAGGAAAGAGAGTGAACGAAGGAAGAAAAACGAAGAAAACGAGGCGATGAAGAAGAGAATTATAAAGCAAAGAGAGTTCGTAACTACTGAAAAATATTCATAAGATGATAGAGTTGCGTCATATTGTGAAAATATATATTTAATTAATTAATCTTGTCCGTATAATCACAATTTAAAATTTAAAATTAAGATAATTAAAATACCATGTGATGCTCCTTATCGAAACATTCGATTTACATTTGAAACATCACTTTCTCACTAATAACTGATAAAGAACTACAAAAAAGTTGCATATAAGAAATTATGATTAAGTTTTAAGTTTATATAATTGTAATTTTTACACACCTGAAGATGGTTCATCTAAGAACCGAAACATGTAGTGAGAAAGTGATGTTCCAAATGTAAATCGAATGTTTCGATAAGGAGCATCACATGGTATTTTAATTATCTTAATTTTAAATTTTAAATTGTGATTATACGGACAAGATTAATTAATTAAATATATTGTGAAAAACCTTCGACCCGGATGCCTGTTGTCCCGCTGAAAATTTACAACTTCGAATTTGAAGCGTCCTGACCATAAATAACTGCATTATAGTTCAGAGCGCTTTCACGTAATTACGGCTGACTGCAATTTGCTGATCTACAATATTATAGAACGCGCCCCCGAGGGAATATAATTTAACTCCGCTGAAGTTTCAAAGTGGCTTCCACAGATAAACATTACATATAAAATGTAACCCAACCCGGAAATAAAAACTAATATTCGTATATATTTCATGTTATTAAGGGACAGGTTCCCTGTCGCTTATCCTTAAATCATGTGCTTTGAAGTCTCAACTAGGAATCAGCCAATTTAAATTCAATGAAGATGAAAAAATATTAATCCTGGTCTCATATGAGCCATAAAAATTTCCAGAGTAGGTCAACCCCGAACTCTATTCACATTTAAGGACAAGAGAAGTTATTTGGAATTATTGCAAATGTCTACTGTCGAAATGGCTCAACATTCTCTGCTGTGACTTCAAAAGTCGCGTTGTCCTCACTAATGATATTTTTTTTAACGTGTCTCTGTATAATTTTATATTTGTTATTGAAATCTTAGACCCAGTACGCGGTTATCTTGTTATTTTTTAAAATATAACGTTCGGGAATGCAAATAAAGGAAGAAATATAATAGATAAAAGCAAAGATTTATTAAAAACAAGTGAAATTTTACGTCACCAAACTACAGGCTTGACAGTTTTCAATTTCTGTCTGGACGTTCACATCTGCAACATTCATTGCAACGTCGCTGGAAAAACAGACGGGGCTTTAGTCACGTAACTCTCCACCACTGGCGCTGCTGTGAAGGGAAGGGGCGTACGGCTGTTCGTAATGGAATAGGTCAAGGATACTCACGCTCATTGGAAAGGGTAATTGCTTTCGAGGTAAAGGGACCAGCGTCACCTCAGATATATTTATTTACGACTGAGAGGAATGTAGTGAATAATGAATTGAAAATGACGTGGAAGGAAGTGATCGTGGCCTAATTCAATGTACTATCAATTTATTTTTCTGGAGGGACTGAGGAAAACCACTAAAAATCTCAGTCATCAGATCCGGTCTCCAGGCCGAGCTTTAAACCCCGAACCTCCCGAATACGAAGCAGGATCAACGGTGTCTGTACGTGAGGTTGTTTTGTGCGAGCAGGAACCCAGACAAATACCGAGACAGCATAAATTACATCACAAGAAAGCAATGACGAATCCTTATAATGAGGTTAAAAAATTGTGTCGTGTACAACCACGGGCGAATACCCGCCCACACCGCCTGATCCAGAGATGCCTCTGTTATGTTGACGAGGTTCGTGATCCCCAACAGAGGTAGCAGCACCAGCCCTGCCCTCACAGGTTTCCTAGGGAATAACAGCAAGTTTAATTTACCCGACATATGCCTGGAGTGACTGAGTAAACCACGAATATATTTTATTTAGAGAATAAAAAAACATTAATATTGTTAACATTATTTGTACTATACATACAATATGAGGAAGCCATGTAGTCTGGTACAAATTCACCATGTTTCATAGATGCATACTATCATATGGGTGATAAAATGGTTGGAATATGGAAACAGGTCTGACAATGTTGAAACTTGGTGAGATCAATTGGGAATTGTCTCGCTCCTCCCCCCAGGAAGAGGAGCGAGACAAGGGGCACAAGTCACGAAAGAGTATCGGGATATCTTTACCGAAGGAATGGCTCAGGAGGTGTTGGGCCTCTGAAACTGGCACTCTGGTGAACACCAATGTGAAATTAAGGATGGTCTGAGGACTAGCAAAGAGAGATTTGATGGTATGGATGACTTCTCCAGGTGTTTGCTGCGCAGACAGGCCAGATGGGCCGAGCGATAGGTTAGGGCCACATTGGAACTCACAGTAGGCCTTGTGTAACTTCAGAAGCCTCTACAGTTTTATTGTTGGATGAACTCCTCAGAATGTGATGACCTCTTGACAAGAAGGGTAGTCTTTCATCCCATCGCCAATGATGAGCATCGTCAAGGCTTCAACCTACTGCACGGCCAACTTCTGACCAGTATCTTTGAAGGACAGCTGGGGAAAAGGGGAAAACCCCACACCATGTGATGAAGTTGATGACGTTCGTCCATGCCATGAAGTATCTCACTGTTGGTCTTGAGAACAGCCAGTAAACTTCAACCAGACTACGCAGCACAACATTGTAGTCCTGAGACGTAAGATGGTCTTGCAAGTATCCGTGTCAGTCCTGCTTGAACAGAAGTTACACACGCGAGTCGCCATCGTTTGTCCATCTGCCATAGGGTTATTTCAATCTGTTCTTGAAATCTTTGTTGTTCATCTTCAGTTCTTTCAACTTTTTCCAACAACTCTTCCTTCTTTCGACAGTTAGGCCAGTTTCACACACTTCAGTTGCGTTCTCCTTCGTTACCTTGAAAGTGAACAACATTTGCGTAAGTGTTTTGTATATTTTGCATCACTTCATGCATTAGAACACCTGAATCTAATAAATCTTTGTATATAGAAAATGTTTAAATTAACCAGTCTTATAAGTTCATTTGATTTGAGGCTTTAGGAGGGGCCGAGCACAAGTCTGATGTTTTAATAGCGTCCTGTCTAGTGGATGCCATGTGCTCTGTTCCTGGGGCAACGTGACCATAGTGCGGAAGAGACTCCTCACCTGCAGGTAGTGCCAAGTTTAAGAATGTGTGGAGCTTTACATCCACTCCCCCTATATGTCTCCACAGCGTGGTGCTTAGCCGCAGAGATAACTTCACATCTGTTTTATATTTTACTTTCAAGTAACAAATGCTACGATTACAAGATCTGTTAATTTTTCATTTTGGGTTACTTAATGCAATAAATGTTACCTGTTTAATTCAGTTTATTAAAGATTTGTGTACAGAGAGAAATTAAATAAGAGATATGAGGATGGCTCAGTCGGTATAGTGACTAGCTATGGGTTGGACGATTGGGTTTCGATCCCCGACGGGGGCAGAGGATTTTTCCTCTAGCCTCTGCCTTCAGACAGGCTCTGGGGTTCAGGGGTAAAGTGTGGCCGGGACGTGATGCTGACCACTCACCCCCATCTAGTCCCAAAGTCAAGAATGAGTAGGAGCTATACCGCCACTCCCCCCCCAAACGACCTGCATGGTGTGTAGCAAGACTGTTTTACTTTACATCACTTTACTTACACAAAATTCATTATCATCTTCATGTTTCATTTAACATTACTTGCAGTTTAAAATGAATAATTACATTTTTAAGAATGCATGAATAGTCTAAACTTATAAAAGTACTTCCTAATGAATATGTCACCATCATTCCATCTGATTACCTCATCTTCTTCATCCAGTGCTGCCTGCTGCGTCGTTTGCTGTTCTGCGATCTTGTTGTTTTGTTTTCTCACTAGGGACGAAATGAATTCTTCATAAGAGTCAAATAACCCACATAATCCTGCCTGTATCGCAAGGGATGCTGTGTGAATGTCAGTCACCTGCTCAAAAAACAAAAACAGATCTTGTTTAGAAAGTGTAGCCAATCCTTTAAACAAACGAATAATGTTAATTTTTCCTTTTCTTTTATGTGATTGTAAAATTCACTTCTTGTGGCATACCTGTTGCCGAAGCTTGAACATGTCCAGCTGCTTAGTGACGCGTTTATCATTCCGTTGCACGTTGTGAAAAGCATTCAGTGATTGGCTGCACATATGGAAAAAATAACAAACATTTATAAACTTTGTGTGTAAGGGACCACTTGAGAGGTAAATACAAGGGGACGAAGAGCTTGGATTGTATTTTGTAGAAGAGGATGTAGAGGAAACCAATTAAAAAAGAGAACAAACCTCAATTTAAGGCCTCGCCTTTCCTCCTTTGATTCTGTCGGTGTTTTGCCTGCAGACTCGAAGAACTTCACCAGATCCTTCACCTTCGGGTGATTCGAATCTTCTTCCAAGGTTACTTGTTCTCGTCGAACTTTAATCTGAAACTGGAGCTGTGCGATTTTAGATTCATTTCTACGTAACCTGTGTTTCAATTTGCTGAATTCTTGTTGTTCAGTTCTTAATTGAATATCCCCCCCAAAGTCTTCAGAGGGGGGAAAAATATAAAATTTTAATTTGTTAATTAGACTAGTGAAAGTAATCCTACAACATTGCATTTAAATTATAATAGTGTTTCATTGAATTGTTATGGTGTTTCGGTGGACACATAAAGCGATTAATAAAGAAAGTATTTTGAGAGAAGTACATGAACATGAATTAGACAATATAGGTAAATAAAATTAAAATTATGCCTTTCGCAGGAAAATACCCTGCGCGATCAACACATGGTCTGTATAATAATTAAAATGAACAAGTAAATTGCCTTGTCCAGGATATAATAATATTCAGAGATAAAATTTTAAAAAAAATTAATTAAATACGTGGGCCAAAAGAGAAGAGTGATAAATAAAGACACACATTAAATTTCAGCTCAGAAGTGAGGACACTAACAAAGGACAGAAACTACACTAATGAAATTCCTCAGTAGTGTCGCTGGATTTGCATTGCAACAAAATTAGTAATGAATTATACATTTAGTTGAAATGATATAATTAGGAAAAGCAGAATGAAACTTCTTCAGACACTTAAACAGAGTAAGAGCTACATATAAAAAGGAAGAAGATTCTTTAAAGCCCCCAGAACAGGTGGAAGGACCAACTGAAAATGAAGCAGACATAAGATCCAAACCTTGGTGCTGAAGAATAGGAGGCGGAGGACAATGGATTGGGTTACAGATACATTGATAAGATATATAAAATTATATACATGAAAATCACCGGTGCTGTTGAAGTAATCATGAAGCAGCATGTACCCCCAAAATGTTGGTATCTACCAGCAAGTCCACGTGGTGTTAATGCCCAGAAGACAAAAATTAATGTCCCTGATATACGAAGTTCTCGTGGCGACGAAGATCTTGACCGTGGTCTTCACGGTCATAACGTACGTGGACTTGTAGATGGTTACCAATATTTGGAGGAATAAATTTCCCCCATTTTCAAGGGAAATGTAAAGGAACAATTGAGCAGATGGACAAAAGTTATTCAGAAACCAAACTACAATTTAAATGGTATCTGAACGAAGTAAGTATTTTCATGTCATGACAGCTGTCCTGTTCGAATACATATATAATCTATAATACAATAATTTATTTTATTACTGTACATACTTTTAACAACAAAAACTACATAACCAACAAAACCTCAGCAATGTCTCACATATTTACTACGTTATTATAACCAGCTGTAATAAACTGAAGAAAAAAATATGGAGTAGTCTACAATGGCATAACTTCAATACCAAATTTCACTAAGATCTGCCCAGAGGTTCTTGAGTTGAAATATGTAAATAAATAAACAGACACATCAGCCATATTATTTCCTTCTGTGCACACCGATAATGGAGACACAAAGATATGTGACACAACGAAGAAATGTGAGATGGTAGCACGCATGGTAAAAACCTGAAGGAACAAGACCACTTGCAAGAAAACTAGGCATAAGTGGAAGTATAATATTAAAATGGCTCTTAAATAAATAGTGTGAGACTGTGGACTGGATTTATCTGGATTAGGATAAGGTCCAGTGGTGTTCTTGTGTACAAAGTAATGAAATTTTGGGCTTTTAATCAGCTGAGTACCTGTCACCTTTTCAAGAAAGGCTATGACCATTTAAGTAAGTATACTAGAAAAGTTACCTCGACTGTACGGCTCTTCTTTGCTGTATTTATGCAGCAGTGAGTTTCAGCTCTATACGTTGCATAACACAGTTCTTCCTGAACACCAGTGAATTTTTCACTGAAATATTTCACGAGTCTCTTGACCGTGCCCTCCGCAACTGGTACATCCATGTTCGGAGAAGACGCGCAGCCTAAAGAATGTGGAGGAGCATAAGGTAGTACCCCACAACGTATTACATATCATGTTGTTTCAAAACTTAAAATTGTACTTGTATAATACACAGAATGTATTTCAAAATGAGTAATGTATTTTTTGAATAGATATGAAAAATTATCTGTGAAAATATTCGAACACAAGAAGCATGAAGGAAGCGAGTAACTTATCACATGAGGAACGTTGTGATTGGCTCAGCATGTAGCTGGGATGGGTGGAGACAATGATCGTTTATCAAATTCTAGTATGGAAATCTCTTCGGAAAATTCCCCATGAAAGACAGAAGGAAATATGAGGATAACATTAAAATGAATCGTAGAGACACATTATAAGGATGGGAGGCAGGTGGGACTGGTGCAGATCGTCCCCAGTGCTACCACACTATTAATCAGTGGGGCACAAAAGGATGAAAGTCTCTTTAGCATGCGCTAAAATAGGCCACGATCGATTCCTTCTTACATTACTTCCAATTCACCAGATATTCTAACTACCATCTGACAAAGTGTCAGTTCCTAAAGATTATTAGACAGCTTAACCTCACTTTCACGAGGTGAGCTCAGTTCTTTTTTAAATGAACATGCTATTTCTATCTTTTATTAATTGCTTAGAGAAGTGCTTCTATATTTTTAAAGTTTATGTACGCAACCGATGCTACAGTTTCAGCCTTCTGTATTCCACTCTCCCAATAGCACTTGCTGTCTCATTATATCCAGTTGATATCATTCTGTTTAATTTGAAATATTTTATTGAACAGTTCATAGTGAAATCTTGCAATAAATGCTCCTCCCTCATACTAAGAATTATCCAAATTCTTTTCATATAAATATCCTCATCCTTCATTTTTCAGAAATTGGACATGATGAGACAAGAAACATGTTTAAAATAGTTTCAAAAGAATACTGCAGTTGTATTTCAGTTTCTGAAGCTGTAGGAAAGGTCTCATATAAAGTTTTAAGTTTCTTATTGGCATTGTAGCTTCATTAAATCATGTAGTGGAATAGGTAAACTGAAATTCATTAAAATACTTACTGTTTGTCATCGGTACATTTGATCTTGATTCCATTTTCAATTTCGAAACAGACTGAAAATTCACCACTAAACACACTATACTGAGCATACTTCTAAACCATTATTACTGTCACAAACCAAACAGTTGTTCAGCAACAATGCTGTCGGGATTTCAATAATACAAACTTATCCTGGCCAATCAGGAGCTGTTTTGTGTGTGACGTCAGATCCATACCAACAATGTGTAAATATGGACCGATAATGGTCAGCTTTTATATGAACTTCTGCGTGCATAACTAATTGTTACATCATCTGTTTACTAGGAATTGTTGTGTTTAATTATTGCAGTCAACAATCCGCTTTCGTTATTGCGGAAAAGGCTGAGCTGTGAATCGCTTGTAGAAGAAGTGTGTCATAGAGTAAATAATTTTGTGCTGTTAGAAACGTTTCAGACTATCACAAGTACTTATCTTATTATATAAGAATTATTAAGAAATCTGTGATACTGCCTTCCACCCCAAATTTACAGAGATGTTTTCAATTATGGCCACAGAAGGTAGTAATACAATGCCCATAATATTGGCAGGAGATTTTAACATTGATTTAAAGAAGGAGGAAAATCGAAGCTTTGTCACATTTATGGAGGAAACGTTTGGCTTAATGTTGATGTCAAATCCTCAATGTAGATAAAAATCTTGTATAGATATGGTGTTTGCACGAAATGTTGATACTCTAAAGTGTAAAAATTTTATGACATATTTCAGATACCACAGACCCATAATAAGCGTAACTAATTCAAGTTGAACAAGCAATGTCTTAATCAAACTATTTACTCAATTATAAAGCATGTATAAAGGGAATATTTAGAATAAAGGTAATATATAAACTTCCTTTCATTGTATTTATTGCCTAAATATAATTTAAATAGAAAGACGTATTTACGTCAGATTCTCCGGAACCGTGGTTCCACTGTCAATGTTTTTTATGAAAGAGAGAGCGAGACCAGATTCGCTGAAAACCGACACCTGAATGGTAGGTTAAGTATGGTTATGTTGGTGTAATCATATGTAAGACTAGTGTCTGACTCCATCAATATTGTGTTAACCAGATCCTGCCACCCGTCCCTATCTTGAACCACATGAAACCAGTCAGCATCTATATATTCCATTGAACTATAAGATCTGTTGAGCTGACGAACCTGGTTGCGCAATGCAGTTATTTTATCATAGATGTCAGGGTAAGTGTTATTGAAATTTAGTTCTCTAACCTATTTAAGTTTACGTTATGGCCGCGTCCGGTGTGTTCGATACGTCTGAGAAGGAGGTAGAAGTCGTGTTTCTAATGTTTATTCATTGTATATGTGTAATTGAAACAAACAAACGCACCAAGAAGTATCGCTTAGCACTACTACATTAAGACGTGACGATACATTGCAAGAAATTAACTGAAAAATATGTTCCATTTTAGGCATCCAATTTGGGAATGGTAAAGGACTGGCTTTTCAATGTGTTCTTTCTACAAGCATCCTGTCAAGAGGTGGGTGTGTATTATTGTTTTGTCAAAGGTAATTAGTATAGCGTGTAATCGGTTTGAATGCAGTTTTGCTTTGTAGATGTGTTTATTACATGTAATTCGATTTATGTAGGTAGCCGTGCTTTGTTAAGAACTGCTTTATTATGTATTTTAGTTGCCAGTTTCTTCTGTTTTAGGGCAGCAGGACCTTATAAACGTTTAATTATGTAGGAAAATCAAACAGAATATATAACTTAATTGATGGCAGTTCTACAAGGCAGGCTTTAAATTCTGTAGTTGTGTTATTGATCGACATTTATTTTGGTTGGATTGTTGAATTTATTTTTAGAGGGCGATCGTAAAAAATGAAGTGAATGATTTGAAGAGACGAAACATCGCAACTAATATTTTAGTAGAGATTGAAGTGTAGAAGGAATTGTCTGAAACATGGAAAATAGTGGTAGGTAAGCTAAACGAACGTGCCTCATGACTTAAATGTCAAGATCATTTATTGATATGCAATTGAATGGTTTGGTGAATTAAGGAAGTAGATTCAGAAGCTGAGTGATTTCAATTATGTGAACATAGTTTTGACATATAAGTAGATTCAGAAGCTGAGTGATTTCAGTTATGTGAACATAGTTTTGATATATTGTATAAATTAAGTTTTTACAAACTTGCTGTTGGGAATGTGGAAGAGCATTGCTTTGGACACCATATCGTACAGAATGAAAATGCTGCATTAGTTGAAAAGAAAGATGGGTAGGCCTTGTAGCACAAATGGGAGTGATGATAATTACATACAAAATTTTGTTTTGTAAAATCAGAAGGGAAGAGGTCACTTGGGAGACCTTGAAGACGGTTTGGACAGGCTCAGAATAGAGTCCATTGGCAGGATGTTGTGAACGAGGTAATGAACATTCTTTTCTCGTAAAGGAACTGAACGATTGTTGAGTTCTGTGTTCTGTGGAGTTAGTAAGTGAAAGAATATTAAGTTTATGTACAGTTATTTGACTGTTAAGTGGCAAAGGAACTCACATAACAAAAATATTTTATCAACTCTCTCCTGAAATGTTCCAGATGACGTAAGAAATGCTTCTTCTGATAACAGTTACAAAGAAATATTTGGTGATGAACTAGCCTTTTATGAAAAAAATCTTCATGTTGGTCTGTGTTCCAGAATCCCGTAATTTCTTGTGCCATTGTACATTTTTAAAACATAATCCTCCTTTGTTGTCTTTGTATGTATATGGAATAGAAATCACAAGTCATGGCAAAATATGTACGTTTATTAACGCCGTTGGTTCCAAAAGCTTACGCACGACAGCGCTGCCCCCCATTTCATGGAATTCAAAGAGTACAAAGGATATCACAAGAGATATGTTTGATGCGTTGCTAGATGTCTCTAATATCCATATCATGGCTACGAGACATTGCAGAAAATTGTTGCAAAACGGGTTGAGGTTGTTGAAACCATATGCTTTCCTTGAACCAATTATAACCCAAATCGAAGCAGAAAAACCTTGACTTACTTGTAGCGCGAGTCTTTTGTTGCATGTCGTAACTGTCGAGGTGAAGGTCTCTGACGTCATGGTTACGTATTTCGTACGGTCAGCGCTTGCGCAACAGGTCTATCAGATGAATGCGACGTATGGCTGCAGATGTGGTCGGTGAGTTTGGGTATCCATGATGTTTGACCACCATTAAAGTTCAGCGGGAAGAATATTTACCGCCTGTTTTAACTGGATTTTGCATCACAGGTTATTTCCTCGAACAGAATTGACATTTATATTTGTAATGGTGGTTTGTTTTCTTTGCGGTACGGACTGGATTATTAGTTCTATGAAATTTTAGAGGCCGATCTAAACTAGTCATTTTAACGCATAGGCTAACACAGACTAATATTTGAATTCATTGAATAGTTTGTAGTCTTATAAACGAAGTCAGGGTCCTGTGTTTGAATCTGTGATGCTCTCTCAGCAGATCCAGATAAACGTAGAAAATGTTTAAAATGAATTTTAGTGATAACAGTGATAAAAGTGGAAGTATAGTACGTAAATTTGATTGGAGATAGCTTTTTCTCTTTATTTTGTGAATAAGAAGATAAGTAGGTTAGAGTTCGTCAATGAAACTTATGTTGAAAGATACAATGCTTATCAGGACGATATTTGGTAACACTTGCGTGCTGTGTGTGTGTGTATAATGTTTCTTTTTTATCACGTAATCTACGCTTTCGAGTCTCGTGTGCATTGAAGGAAGTGATTGGGCTGTTAAGATTTTGTTAGACCCTTTCTGAATTTATTTAACAGCGATTTCTAGGAACCGAAAATGTGGATTGTCGAATGGCTGGCGATCATAATTTAAGATACTCAGGGATTAAGTTAGGTTAGGATAGGTTTCGTTACGTTAGGCTATGTCAGGTTAAGTTAGGTTAGGTCAAAATTTTGGAAAATTACAAAATATACTATGTAAAAGTTAAAATTTTGGAAAATTCAAAAAAAATTTGTTTTGAAGATCTGAAAAAGTTTCCAGAATTGCGTAACAAACTCAAAAAGTAAAAAAAAAATCGGAAGTTTCAAAATATTTCATAATTTTTGAATAAATTATATGAATTTCCAAAATTGGCGAAAAATCTCGCGAAATCAAAATTTTTCGAAATTTTTTTCTCTCCAAAATTCAAATCACTCGGCCTTCATTTGAGCCACGTAGGCAAGCCCTGGGTGAGCTTAGCTTAGCTTATGTTAGGTTAGGTTACGATAAGTCCCAAACACTTGTCAGGTTCAGTAGCGACTTGTCAAATACATCGCGACGATCAAACACTTGTCAGGTTCAGTAGCGACGTTCGATGGTCATTTTCGAACCATGTAATCTGTTATGTAGGCCACACAATTCCGCGTAGGCAAGAGCCCAAAAGTTTATTTTCGTTTTTATGGCCGGCTTTTGCTTGCAAAATATAATTCCCCTCTCCCGCTCGGCGAGGATCACAGTTCGCCAGTTTTAATGCTTGCCAAGTTGCCAACTTTAAATGCTGAGAGAGGGAGATCGCCGTTCGATTATTTTCTGGTTGCCCCAGCCAACTGGCACAGCGTCGGAATTTAGTCTTAAATTTTTGGCCAACTAGTTCCTGGGAACAGAATCGTCATCTGGTCGGGTTTTACGGAAACCGAAGGTTTGTCGGTGAACTCCCTGGTTACGTAAACCAGACAGGAACTGAGACGGGGAGCTACAAAGTACTTCCGCCCGCGAAATAAAATTTTAAGTGTGGACAGAATATTTTCATTTGCTAGTCCTCTCAACCCGACCTCTCTGTTACTTTTACCATTTACTTATAACGGACGTCGAACGCACATATTCGCCCCCACTTCTTTACACCTTGAGCGCAGTTATGGTAAAAACGGCAGTGTTAATTCTCATTAACTAACTAACTAACTAACTAGATGGCTTACCGAACTCGAAGGTTCATCACCGAATTAACCAAAGCCCTCCACCGGACCCTGTCCTGGGCCAACAAAATCCAGTCTCCTTCAACTCCTATCTCCCATAGATCCCGCCTGAGATTATCCTCCCATCTACGTCTAGGTCTCCCCAGAGATCTCTTCCCCTCAGGCTTCCCAAATAGTGGACCCAACCAACCAGATGACTTACGGAACTCGAAGGTTCATCACCGAATTAACCAAAGCCCTCCACCGGACCCTGTCCTGAGCCAGCAAAATCCAGTCTCCTTCAACTCCTATCTCCCATAGATCCCGCCTGAGATTATCCTCCCATCTACGTCAAGGTCTCCCCAGCGGTCTATTCCCCTCAGGCTTCCCAAATAGTGGACCCAACCAAACAGATGGCTTACAGAACCCGAAGGTTCATCACC
>NW_019060730.1:252845-278968 GCF_000696155.1 Zootermopsis nevadensis | reverse complement strand
GCGTCATAACCGCTGCATACAAAATGATGACTAATTAGTTTCGTCAATTTTTCTTTCTTTTCTTTCTTGCTTCCAAACTGGATCGCTCAGTTATTTGCCGAAGAGGCCTGGGGAAGAACAACGGCAGTGGTTGGGGTGATTATGTTTATCATCTCACGCACGCTTTCACATACTACTCTTATATTGTCTTTGATTTTACGAATTTTTCCCGCTATTCTGTCCTTCAAACTCGCTTGTAATATATGTTACTGTCTGTGTGTCAAAAGTTTGTTCTGCAAAGTTCATGAATTTTTTCATTCTGTGATGTATAGAGAGGTTATGTTATAGTTAATGATTTTCTTGTGGTTCCCTCTTGTTTTATGTTATATAAAACATTAAGGTGCATGAAATTAGCAAAATTCAGGTCTAAATTTATATTTAAGAAAATTATATGGTACAAAGTCAATATCGAGAAGGAGTTTTATTCAGTCATATGACCAGAAATTCTAATGCGAATGAGAATTTTGCTTTATTACTGAATAAATATATTTCTTTTAAACAATAAGACTAGACAAGAATAATTTTTTTATTATGTCTGTTAGCCTTTTACTCAGAATCAGATATTGTATAATTCAGGTTTTATTTGATTTGTCCCGGAAAATAATTTTTCATATTTATGTTCTGTTCCTGTCAAGTAATGTCATCAAATCAAAGTAGACGGTACCATTTAAAGTTAACATGTGTCATTTCATTTCAAACCAGGCTTTGTACTTTGTCATATGTGCCTGACTTAAATTAATGATGAGCTTAAAATTGGTCATTTAATTTCAAACCATTTTTATCTTGTCAGTTTCCTATGCTCATTATGGGGAAAGAATGTCATTAAATTTTTCTCTCCTTGTGGAAGATATCAGAATTATTTGTTAAACTTAAAAAAAGTGGCTGTTTATGTACTCGGTGAAGTCTTCGTGGCAATCTGTCGTGCCAGGTGGCCATATAAAACTGATGTTTCGAGAACCGTCTTGGCCTTCATCAGGGAACTGGTATCAGATGTCAAAAAATAAGTTTTATGCGGCCACCTGACGTGGCTGATTGCCCATTAAGACTTCATTGAATTCAGTCGCCATGAAAGCTACATTTATGTCGAGACTTTTGGGAGAGACATTATTTATGTGTCATGTTATAGGTGTATGGTTCATTGAGATGCAGTTTTTACAATTTTTATCTAGCAGATTGTGATTGATTTTGAACTCATTGTGTGAAATACCTTGTTTTTCTGTACGAATGACCACTGTAGGATGTGTTACTGGTGGGATTTACCTGGAACAATATTATTTCTTTTGAGTTAATGTGGGTCTTCAATTCTCAGTTAGCAGTTGACACGTTTGTACCTTGCAGGAGAATAGTGTACAACGATCTTCAGGCCATTGCACCTGAGCAGTACTTCAAGCAGATCACCAAACGACTTGCAGAGATTAAGGCTGTTTCTGTAAGTACAGCTTCATTTGTGTTATTATCTTCTCGGTTAAGATGCTGTATGGTCTTGTTGGTAGTAACTAGCATTTTGGAAGAATCTGTTTCCTCCAGGTTCAGGGTGGAAAGGTGGAAGTTGGAAGAAATAAGTTCTTCTGAAACAATAAATACTACCTACGAGAGTATACAGCATCATAATCTGCAGGACCACAATCCAGATTTTTTTACCATTTTAAAAATCTCACCAACCTTGTGTAAGAAACTAAACTAACCCCCCTGAATGGAGGGTTAAAACGCCAAATCAAGTATTAAAATTAAAAACTTTTGAAACAAAATCAGATGTTCCTGTTGGTAAAAGCAGATAGAAGTGGAACATTGCACACATAGTTGATATCTGCAGTAGACAGTCTGCTGCTGCGTTGTAAACTGAATTTAGACAAGTGGGTTGAAAATTCGGTCTTCACTCTTTGAAAATTTGCTCAGTCCTGCATTAAAGAATGTTTTAGAATGACTGGAAGTACGTGTTTGATTAATCGCACGAGTGATCGTGTCCATAAATGCCGTGACAGTCTTCTTGCAAGGGTTCTGTTGTAATCAAATAAGTTGAATCGTAAATTGTAATTTGCGTTTCCAGAGTCCTGAAGAGCGAGGCCTTGTAATCCAGGTCCTAGAGAATGCATACAGGTTTACACTTGGTTCCATCGGTGGTGGTAAGTCGATGTGTTACGCAGAACACGTCTTTTTCGTGCTTTCTAATGTTAATTTGTTTCTTTTCACAGTCCCCACCCTCCCCTATTTTGCCAGTTTCTAACAAAACACGTGCTTGTGTTGATGTTGGTCTTCTGAGTAGCAAGTCTGTATGTACTTGTGAGTAGATACCAACACTTTCGTGGAACGTACTGCCCTGTGTTTCAGCCCTGGAGGTGGTATATTTCTGTACAACATTGGTATCTGCCAACAAGTTCATGTGGATTTACTACGTAGAAGACCAATATTGACATTTTCACTGCTTTGAGAGCCTCATATCTTTTAAACACACACTAATGTTTTCTTTAGAATCTACAAAAAGAAATGTTAACGTAGATGTGTTGTCCATATGAGAGGTGTGACAAATAAGTTCCTGGAATAACCTTGTAAGAGCTGTATTTAATTGTGCACTTAATGAGTTGGTGTTTCCAAACATTTCTGTAACTTCTTTTCTGGAATGCTCTTCAGGATGATTGTTACATGTCCGTGATGTCAGCGTTTAGAAATCTGTGAACCTTCAAAGTGGTGTTCAGGTTTCGGAATAGCCAAAAGTCGCACGGGGTCAAATCTGGCGAATATGGTGGATGATCCAATTTAGTACTGATTTTTTGGCCGAAATCTTGCAGACAGCGAACGTGTCATGAGCAGGGGCACTGTCATGATGCTTGATTGAAGCATCAGATTAAATTCCAGGTCTTCTCCAATTGGCAGCCTCATGCAGGCTTGCCAACATTTCCAAATAAAATGCTGGTTAACCGTTCGACTGTCAGAACAAATCAGTGTCTGCACTTTTTATACATTTTCATCTGTCCAGTGAGTTTTCAGATGTCGTCTACTTTCATCATCTTTCACATCATCCCGATCATTGACAAACCTTTCAGACATCAGCGCCATAAGCCTCTGTTAACATCTGCAGAGTTTCACGTGCGTTTTTATGTAACTTTGCACAAAACTTCATGTTAATGCTTTGCTCCAGCAACCTATAACTCATTTTTCCACAGGGACGAAAATACGTGCTCTGGTAACTCTGCGACTGCTTTGCTACTACTGGTTATTTGTTTCGCCAACACATACGACGCAACCACAGACAAATTGTAACATGTCACTGCTTAGTTATTGCTCACATTCTACTTACTGTGACATGTGGTCGTTCCAGGATGTTAATTGTCACACCTTGTGCGAAGTTAAATATTGAAAGTGGTTTTTTTTGGACACACAGGGTTACCAACATCTTAAGTACATTGTTTTGGAGAGGAGACTGCAAAAAATGTATTTATTCATTCATTTCTAATTTTACAAAAGGAATTTATTCCTTGAAAATTATTCATTAAGCAGACATTTGTTAAAGCAAAATTAATTTTTTTATTTATATGAAGTGATATGAAGACATTTTCATATCTTTGTGTGAAAGTTTACTCCTTTATTACCACGAATTTTGCGATACTAGTTATAAATCTTTTAAATGGAAACTTCTGACTTGAATTTGATTTCGTGATAATAAATTTTATAAATTCTGCCTAGATGGCATAAGTGTCTTAGCAACATTGTTTTTGTGTAGCGGTGGGTGCGACAGCAGTGTACCCCATTGACTTGGTCAAGACGAGAATGCAGAACCAAAGGGCGGGCTCATTCATTGGTGAGCTGATGTACAGAAATAGCTTTGACTGCTGTAAGAAGGTCATCAGGCACGAAGGCTTCTTCGGTTTGTACAGAGGCCTTGTGCCACAGTTGATGGGTGTAGCACCAGAAAAGGCTATCAAACTAACAGTAAGTGGAATCGGAAGCGTCTCAGAAATTGAAATGAAGTGCTTGTGAGATTGTTAAGAAATCTGTTCACATTTAATTCAGTTCTGTGGTGCTGTTAATTAAAAACAGCATGGTATACTCCTAAAAGTTAAAAATATATTTCAGGTAAACGACTTTGTTCGAGATAAATTCATGGACAAAAATGGAAATTTGCCGCTTTATGGCGAAATCATCTCAGGAGCTTGTGTAAGTGAGTTTGATAATTTACACTGTATTTGTTGATGCACGTTTGTTTTATTCCATAGATTTATATAATGCTTAAACTTGGTAGCCTACATGTTGTCCCATTGGCTTACATCAGTCTTAATTACCTGTGCTGGCGTCCGTTAGTGGTATTAACATTTTCATAGAATAAAGGTCTGACAATTATGTACTGTAATTGGACTGCTTGTGTATAAAAAATATATACAGTAACAGTTTTCTTGAATGTCTGAAATAATTGCTGGTTGCAGGCTGGTGGTTCACAAGTTATATTCACAAATCCATTGGAGATAGTTAAGATTCGTCTTCAAGTAGCGGGTGAAATTGCAAGTGGAGCAAAAATAAGTGCCCTCAGTGTTGTGAAGGAGCTTGGCCTGTTTGGAATGTACAAGGTAAGAACCTGCTCGAAGTTATGTGCATCCGTCTCTTGCCCCCAGATTCAGACGTCGCAGCCTTCGAACAAAACTCGGAACGTAAATTTATAAAAAATACAGTTATGGAAACTAAGTTGGCGCCATTAACAGGTAGTTGTGCATGGAATGTATTTCTTCTTCTTAAGGTGCTGTCTCTGAACGTACGTTATATATCATTAAGGCAATTCGTATTTTTTGATGCAGCTGTTCTAAACAGTTCAATTGATATACATCCAAACCACTCTCTAAGATTTCTCAGCCAGGATGTTATACATCGTCCTCTTGAGCTTTTACCATCAATCTTCAAAGATTCACGCTATTTATTTTACTACGAGGCGCGTCCCAAAAGTAAGTTTCCCTGGGGCCGTTTACAGAAACAAAACACAATTTCATGGAAATATTTATTGCAACAGATACAGCAAGTGTCCAGCTATTTTTCAACATATTCGCCACCGGAATTGAGACATTTGTCATACCGTGGGACCAACTTTTGAATACCTGTGTCGTAGAAGTCTGCCGCCTGGGATTGGAACCACTGTGTGACCACCATCTCCGCCTCTCTGTCATTCTCAAAACGCTGACGCTGACCGGACAGGAATTTCTTGAGGTGTAGGAAAAGATGGAAATCACTGGGAGCGAGGTCCGGGCTGTAGGGTGAATGATTAAACACCTCCCAGCTGAACTCCTGCAGGAGACTTGCTGTCCGTCGAGCCGTGTGCGGCCTAGCGTTATCACTGACCGCACTTCACAGTTGGCGGGAGCTGGAATAAGAACCTCCATCTTCAACAGCTGCAACGATGCTACTGTGAGAACGCGGGAGGTGCCGTTAGTGCTCTATCACGTACGCACAGTCGCTTCGCGCAATATAAGGTTTGCTAGCTGTGGGACGAGTGGGAAACTTACTTTTGGGACGCGCCTCGTATTATCTATAGAATGTAACTCATTTCTTAGGCTGAATAAGATGTTAATGCTATTCTTTGTACCTTATGGAAACCATAAACAGTGTGTGAACCAATAATTCTCATTTTCAAGGTTTATGACGTTTGTATGGGATAGGTATTGGTTTGTGTATGTGTTCTGTACCAATTTTCTACTTTCCTCTCTACCTGCGTGTACAGGGAGCAAAGGCGTGTTTTCTTCGTGATATTCCGTTCAGTGCCATCTACTTCCCAGCGTACGCCCACACAAAAGTAAAATTAGCAGATGAGAATGGCTACAACCACCCACTGTCACTTTTGTTTGCCGGAGCCATCGCTGGCGTTCCTGCCGCATCGCTCGTCACACCTGCCGACGTCATCAAGACACGATTACAGGTACGTTACTAGACTAGGGCTTCGTGAGTTTGGAGGCTATTACGTGGATGTAAACTATCAGCTTAATCCTGATTTACGAGACTGACATGCAGGTGCGTCCCCCAAATGTAACTGTTTTTTAAATCAAGCGTTATGCGTTTTTGTACTATCCGTTATGTTGATGTGTTCACAGAAATTGTATAAGTTTTAAGAGGGTTGAACTGGTTGTATGCCCACAGGTGGTAGCAAGAGCAGGACAGACGACATACTCGGGAGTTATCGATGCTGCCGGAAAAATATACAGGGAGGAAGGGCTTAGAGCCTTCTGGAAGGGTGCGACAGGTATGACTGAAATATTTTGTCTGTTGCAGACATTTTCAACTGAAAATTTGTTCTGAGCTGAGATTTTTGAATGTGCAGTGTCAGGTCATCTGGATCGCTTTTAGAGCCATGCATTTCTCGGTGTTTGGAAGTAGAGTTTTCCATTAAATGATATTGCTTCTTTACTTTCAGTGATGAGAAATACAGCTCTCCTTTACACATTCTTTGTGTCCGTTTATCACTCTTTTAAGTATGTGACTAGAAAATTATTAGGTAGGATACGCAGTAAAAATCGGTAAGAGACTGCTATGCCTTTATGGTATTTAACTGTATTATTTCCCTTGAAGATTCAGATATTTTGTCATTTCAGAGGACCTGTTTTTGGTTGACGACCTTGTCAGGTTTCATATTATATCCTGGTGTATCCTGCCTGACCAAGAATTGCCGATTTTGTTGGAGGATGCTCATGAATGTTTACGTTATACAGTGGATGTAGAGGGGAGCAGGGAAGTTATGGGAAGGAGAGGCTGCGTGGTATACCCGTGTAGCTTACATCACCAATTAACAAGACAGTTTTCGAAGTTTGACCCGGCAATCCTTGGTTAGACGGGAAAAAGGAACTTCAACTAAGTGACATCAGTGCTGACTGTATGGATTAGAGCAGTGGTCCCCAACGCAGTGCCCGCAGGCGCCGAGGCTTTTTTTGGGTGCCCGCATCGTTACGGAAATAGTTATACTGAATAATGAAGGCCGTTCAACCACGAACATTATAAAATCAAAGCACAGATCTTGACGATTGTTTGCGAGCAGCAACTTCATCCTACACTCCCAAACTTGAAAAACTGGCCGATGAAATGCAGCGCCAAACGTCACACTAACTTCCCACTTGAGTAATAATAATTGTACTTATAAAACTACGTATTTTTGATTGCATGGTTTCTTGTATCGCTAAACGTCGTGTTGTTTTGCGTATTATTTGGTGTCCATATCCTATTTGTCCAAAGAAAAGAAAATTTGGCTTTGTTAATTGGTTGGTGTCCGCCACGATCTCATAAACTCTCAAATGTGCCCATAGGCACAAAAAGGTTGGGGACCACTGGATTAGAGACATTTTCTCCCTTGAATTGTTAGAACAAATTAATATTTTTAATTATCTTCACACATTATGCTCTTGGTTTTTTCTGTTTACAAGGATTTGAGACTCTTGCATTGTTTTGTCATACTTCACAGGTGTCTTCTATTCTTTGAATTCAAAAAGGTTTCTGATAAAAATGGCCGTGTCCTGTTTTAAGATATTGGTGTGTGCTTGTAGGGACTGAAGGAGGATACCAGAAGTCTTTGGTGACTAAAAGTTTTTTTGTGCTGTGCTATGTATAAAGAATAACTAACAACCTAACAGTGAAAGGCAATTGATGGTTCTAATATACAAACATTTATTACACATTAACTAACCATAGAAATATTTATGTATTATAAATATTTGTTTTAGTGAAAATTAATATTCATATTATTTTTGGGTATGACTAAAAGTTCTGCAAATGCTGAAAACTCTGTAGCTATAGTGCCTTAAAGATACATTAGTTGTGCGATGTATTGGTATTGCTCTAATGATACGTCAAACTTTCAGTTGTTTGTCACATCTGGGTTATTTCCATAAGATTGCCGGGGTTTTTTATGCTATTACACATTCAATAGGTGTAGATTTAAGGATTGATTTTATTTTCATGGGTTTATAAGTAATTTTGCTCTAAAAAGTGTAATGAGTAAAGTGGATTCACACTGAATATTCCCTTTGAGCAGCTGTGGTACGTCTGCACGTCAGTGTGCAGGGAAATTTGGCTTTCACTTGTATGCATTTATTTTATTTCTCTGATATCTCATTTTTATATTTTTATCACACCCAAATTACAGTAGTTTTCTTTCTAGTTGATCTGCCCCATTATTTTGCTTCACTGTGTTTCTCAGACTTTTGCTCCATATTTTCATCACACTGACTCATAAGAATTTATATTTATGGCTCATGTTTCCTTCTGACATTTTATTTCAGGATGTTCTGAAGAATTCTTCCTGTGTGTTTACGTTTGTTTGTGAATTCTTGCTCTGTAATAAAGCACTCTCCGCATTATTGGCGTAGATGTTTAATTAATCCATGTTCGCTTTACTTTCTTGGCATTAACAAATTATCACTAATGTGATATAATTTGTCTTCCTAATGTTCTCCAAAATATTAGGCTACAGTCTTCAGTATGTGATACAACATGGTCCCTTATGTGGGAGAGAGGAAAGAGTAAACGAACAGTGGATGATCGGTAAACTTGGATATGTGGCACTTTCAATGTGAATCCAGCTTTGGTTACCGAAATCGTTAACTAGTATGTTTTGTATTTCATATTGACCGATAACATAGAGAGGCTCTAAATGCAATTGGTAGTAGAATCTGGTAGCACTGATTGGATTAAAGTTTTATTTTAGTAATAGGTGTTAAGAGTTCCTCTCAAATTTGCAAGGGCGGATCTAGAAACCAATTTTGAACATTTTCAGGAGTGATGTTGTGTAAGAAATGTTGTAAATTGGATTAAATACATCAGGGGAATTTTTCCTTTGGTAAATCGTCTCCTATAACTTACGGAGTTTTTCCTATTTAGGTTAGGAAAATCTATTGCGTTACATAACACAATTGAAAGCTTAATTCTGTAGAGTGAAGAACTTTATACGTGATTTGTTTTCCTTCTTTGAATATATAACGGCTGTTTAGTAAACATATGAAACTAGATATGCCAGGTTTCTTAATAATACAGAAATTAATGTTCCAGAGAAAAGTTTTTACAGATTTTATTTGCAATTTCTGAGAATGTTTATATTGTTCTCAGATGTATGGTGAGACACGTTTTTCAGATTCTATTATCAAAATAGGCAAGGAAGAGAATTACAAAATGAATTAAACATTTTCTGTAGTAAACTATGCCTAATTAATTTTTTTTTTAAATTGTAGTACAAACTATTTCTTGTGGTTGATATTTTATTTCTTACTTTTGGATGTTCATTAAAATCTCTTCCTTTTGTATTTCTGTCCCCCCCCTCCCCCCCCCTCTCTTTGTAAAGTGTATTGTGTTAATACATGTTTCCTTTCTTTATGATACGGGGGCCCGGGCCCCCATGGAACTTCTCCCCCTCTGGTTTGATCCGCCCTTGTCCGTAAGTATTTCATCACACTTACAGCTGCTTTTATTTGTTAGCCTTATTGTACATTCTGTTACTAATCTGCTGATGTTACCCTCTGTGTACTGGTATACTGCCTGCTATACTCATTCTTTCGTATGTGTGAGGTTCTCGGTCCAAATCTTCTGGAGATGTTATTGATTTTCATCAGTACCTCAAATTATTCCATGACTGCTTCTTTCCACAGCCCTTCAAATTCATTATGAATTAATCATCGTACCATCAGTGCTATGTAGTAAGAGTTACTGACAGTGTTCAGTAAATTGTAACAAAATGATAAGGTGCTTCTGTATTGCTGTAAAAAAAAACAGTAGGTAATTAACATTTTTAATGAGATCAAAGCCATAAAAATCTGACATTAGGCCTGAGCAACCTGATTCCATGCTATTGAGATTGACATATTTTAGGTGGGGATGCATGAAGAAACATATTTATTAACTGAAACATTCTCTTAAATTAAACTGAAACTGAACTTGGATTTTCTTCTGACTGTCTGGTAACGTGTATTTTTGACAGATCATCAGTAAAGTAACAGTAAAGCTGTCCCACTATACGCCATGTAGGCGCTTGGAGGGGGGAAGGTATAGCTCCTAATCATTCTTTGACCTTGGCACTAGGTAGGGGTAAGTGGTCAGTGTCACCAGTTGATTTTGTAATTTCAAGAACTGTCATTGCCAATCCTACCACTATGATCACCAGTCTCCTTGTTCACCACCACAACCGTCAGTATCACCACAATCACTGTAACTGTTGCCATCACCGCCACTCGTTTAGCAAAGTATTTGGACCTCAGCAGAGTACAGCGGATCCCCTTTAGAGTGTTTTTCTGGGGACCATAATTTCTGATCGCTACACGTGAAAAACTATAAGTGTTAAACTATCAAGAATAAAATAATTTTTATAGTTTGATAATTCAAAGGATAAACAGTTTAAACTTACTTATGTTAAATCTCTTGTAAATAGTCAGTGATTGATGTCTTTATATTTGTTGATCTTGTTTTCCGTGCTTCTACGTATAATTCTTTTTGCATCTACTCTTCAGTTCTTTGTAAAATACCAGTGATTCCCCATATCCAGTCTTTCTTATCGCTGTTTTATTTTATTCAGCCAATTGTTCCATTTCTCGAAACTTCGTTATCCTAATGCATCTCCCAGTAATCTCATCTCTTCTCAAAATCTGCTAATAAGGACTCTCTACCACTTTCTCCTTCCTGTTTGTTCTTCCCAGTTCTTTCACATGTGCTCCATTTTCTTCAAAATAAGTTATAATTACAAGTTTTTTTCCTGTAACTCTGGAAAAGGTTCTTGATGACAAAAAATTGTAGGTGTCCAAACTACACTTTAGTGTTGCTCAGACTCAGCCAATGAACCTGTGCGTGATGAATTAGATCGCCGTATTTAACATCATTCTACTGAAGAAACACCTGGAAAGTTCTGCATTTCAGTACGCTGTTATGAATGCAATTCACAACAGCCTCAACTACAGACATCACACGTTGAAACTGATTGAAGTTCGCTGGGTGTATATTGACCTGCCTCGGATTCCAAAATGGCTAAAATCTGTCTCCATATCTTTTACATTTATAGAGCTGGGGCTACCTGATTTAATTCAAGAAGCAGGAATTTTTGCACTGTAAAAAATTACTGTAAAGCCATGGTGGTCTAGCGGTTAGAACGCTAGCCTTGTAATCTTGGGGTCTCGGGTTCGATCCCGGCGGTGCCCGAATTTATAACTTGTGTTGGGCAAGGCCGTGGTCTAGGGCAACACGGAGGTTTTCTCCGTGGCATCCCAACAATTACTCTATTCACACACAGAAGAAGGCAATGGCAAACCCCTTCTGGATCATCTGCCAAGAACGTATATGAACAGGTCCCAGTCCGAGAAAAGGATGGAAGGATCCTGTTCATATGGACCTGTCGTCAGACAGAACAGTAAATAAAATAAAAATATAATAAAAAAAATTACTATGTAGTTATGAAGGGGCATTTGTTTCTGTTTTTAGGCACAGGTAAACAGGGGTGTCCTCTCGACAAGTTTCAGACTGATCATTAAACCGCCAGATGAACTTAACTAGTATAGTAATATTACTGCTGTCACACGAAATAATATTTCATGAGCTAGGTAAATCACTTTCGCAGGTCATTTGTTGCGCAGGCCTACTTTACGCTGTAAATAAATTCATTTTATGTGATTTTAGTTGAGATCATGACAGATAGACACTATACATCATTTCTGAGAAATCTGTAATTTGAAGCCTTGTTTCTTACTTACACCAGCAATCAGGCTTGTACACCAGTACCGTATGCATATAGTATAGATGTAGAACTGTGATCTTGTGTTTGCATGGTTTTGCTGCACTAGACTGGTGTATATACCTGCCACCTCACATAATTACGCTCGGAGAACAGTGAGTGAAAGGTCAGTAAAGAGAGTGGAAAGGGATGTGATCAAATTGATAATTTGGTTTGCGATTACTAAATTCTTGGATTTGTTCAATGTCTGTTATGTAAAAGAACACAATATTTTGGAATCTGGATCCCTAGTGTAACATGCTATCGTCAGAACCCTTTAAAGTTTACATGAAAATGAGGTATTTTAAGCATTTCACTCCTTTTCTTAAAAGCTATTGTGTGAATAAATGAAATAAAACTTTTATTAAATTTGCTTTTAATAAGGTTATACAGTTGTTGTGCCTGGTAGTTAATTTTCAGGTATCGCTCCTTAATATTTCTTGTTACCGCTGTGCAGTTTTCATATCAACCACCAGGAACGTGTTTAATATTTTAAAGTGACACTGTGCAGTATTTTTGGCTCTGTCCGCGCACAGTGACTTGACGGGAAAGAGGATGCATCTTATACTGAACATTATGAATGAGTGTTTAGCACTTCTGATTGAGATTCAGGAAGTCTTGGGTTTAAATCTTGGATTGGAAATTCGTTGTTGTAACTAATGTTTTTAATATTTTCTCTCATTGTCTCCAGGCAAATGGTAGAATAGTGCGTTACCCTTCATTATCCATGTGATAGTGCTTATGCACAGCCCTGCTGGCACGTGCGTCACACTAGCATATCACTAAGCCAGTAACCCTGGAGCTAATGTCCTGACAGCAGCCCCTTAGTGCAGCGATTTAAAGTCCCTGCTCCAAGTTCTTTCTTCCATATTCTTTCCATGTATTTGTCATTGTAATCATTCAGTACTGTATAGTCTCAACTTCTGGCAGTGTCATTAAATACACCAGAAATAATTAAATATATCTTGCTTATTGACACTTATACAGACAGCATAAATTCAGAGTACCCATTAAGAAGGCAAAAAGCCATTCTGGAAATGTGCTGAAGCGGAAAGTTTCATTGATCCTGTCAATAGGAGAAACTTGGCATTGCCGTCTGTAGCTCATTACTTTTTTGAATTATGAATTTTGAAGAAGTTACTGAGAATCGATAATTTCATCGTGTAAACATATTTTGTATTTTTGATTGTGGTCTTGGTTATGATGCCATATACATGTATCTTTTGGGTGTACACCAATATTTTGTAGGAATATGTTGCCTCCATTTTCAGCTCTGACAGTGAATGTGATACATAAACTTGAAACACTGTTTAGCACGTACAAAACCCAGAAGACTGTAATCAACAACTTCATCGCCATGAACACATCAAATCTCAGAGTTTCACCTTGTCTCTGGGTCTTTCATTTGTTATTAAATTCCCTTAGGAATCACTTTGAAGCCGACCTGTACATTCATACTCTGTATCTGTAAGTTGCATTTTTATTTTTGTACACATTTGTTGTAATGTAAAGTCAAAACATGATACATAGTAGAAATTTTAAGTTCTCTTAGCATAAGTAAAGTAAAGTAAAGTTTGTCCCGCTATGCGCCATGTAGGCGTTTGGGGGGAGTGGAGGTATAGCTCCTCTCTTCCTTGACCTCGGCACTAGATGGGGGGTGAGTGGTCAGCATCACGCCCCGGCCGGCTTTACCCCCGGGAAAGGACGGAAAAATCCTCTGTCCCCGTCGGGGATCGAACCCCGGTCGTCCAGCCCGTAGCTAGTCACTATACTGACTGAGCTATCCCGGCTCATATTCTCTTAGCATAACTCATTAGAAATTAGCAGGTGCAGTGTTAAACTAATATTTTATAATTTCCCTCAGTTACGGCTCCAGAAATAAAACTTGGAATATTCAATTCAATTTAATTCAATTTATTATTAGTGTGCTGTATTTTAACAAAATTTACCTATTAGTGTTCTCACACTATGATTTACCCTAGACTGTAAATGTTCTTGTCTCTGGCAAGTGGTAGATGATATTTCTGGAGCCGAATATTATTATTTGCTGTATGTCACCAGGGCACGTAGCAAAATGAATGAGGTTATGTAGATAAGCGTGTCTTGCTGTTACTGGCTGTAGGGTATCTGTGTCTGCCTCGGATTACACGGTCACATTAGGTTTTAGGCTTTTTGCAGATATGCAAGTTGGTCATCTTGTTTGTGGTAAGAGTACTTGGAAGACAGAAGTTTATGAGTAACATATCTGGAAGAACACGGGTAGGAGAGGGGAACTGACTGTCGTGTTTTATGTGTCATATATGAGAGCAACAGGACTTCTCCTCTAGTCGCAGTTACAGGCCTCTGAAGACCTCAAACAGAACTCTGCAGTGAAATCCATGTCAGAGACCTCTTTTGTTTGGCTACAGCACTATTTCGATGAATGAACTTAACGGAACGAGGATCTTGTAATTGTTTTAAGTGTGGTCTATAGGAAATTAGAGTTTTCTGAATTTATGTATTTTAAAACTCTTTACCACTTTTTAATGAATAAGGCCTCCAACATGTTCATTCAATTATCAAATTTAAAATGATAATTTGTTTAAGTATGTGCACCCTGAAACACAAGAATAGGTCATAAGAATTTATGTTTGGTGAAAGATTCTACAGTTTTGTTCCATATTGTTTTCAAACTTCATAACTTATTTTTAGATTAATAAACTTTCAAAGGTAAATTATAGAAGCAAAATAGCATGTACTCACCAGAGCCTACATCGAGACAACTCTTTCACGTTATGAGGCGAAGGAATGAATTGTCATTCCTCCTCCATTCTGTGTTTGTTGGAAATGACACCTTAGTATGCAACCATATTTGACGATCACAGTGAGCACGCTGTCTTAGGTTGTGGGTCGTGGCTACTGGAGCTCTAGGATTGTGTGTTTGATCCCATTGAAGACATGGATGGAAATGTGTCTGTGGATTTCTGTGTGTGTTGCCTGTGTGTAGGTAGAGGCCTTGCAACTGAGTCTTACCAAATGTTGAAGAATAAAAATATTTGGCAATAGGCTGACACCTAAGACACATGTAACCCTATTACCTGTTGTTTTGTATGAGTATTAAATCTGTATCTTACCCTGAGGGTGTATGAGAACAGCTGAGTGGAATATTTGGACCTAAGAAAGAGAAAATAATAGGGGATGGAGAATATTGTGTAGAGGCGCTTCTTAAATTGTGCTTTTCAGAAAATAATATTAGTGATCAAATCAAGAAACATGAGAGGGCAGGACAAGTAGCATGCATAGGAGAGATGGAAAAATGCATGCAGCATTTTATCAGATCTCCCGAAAAAGTGGATCATGACCTTGATGAGATAATATTAAAATGTATGTTAAAGAAATATAAATATAGATTCAGCTGGTTCAGTTGGGTGCTCTTGTGAATACAATTATAATCCTGATTGTTCCATAAAAGGTTTATAATTTCTTGACCAGCTGAGCAACCTTTATCTGGCACAAGGTGACTGCTGCATGGAATTAGTATAAAACCATTCTGTTATAGTTTTCTTTGGTTTGCATGTAACATTTTTTCGTTAGATTCTGTTGAGGTCTTCTGTTTTCCATCCAAGTGTCGGACATCTCCCTGTGGTGGTTTCTTGCAGTTTCAGGAAACCAAAGTTAATCTCTGTTCTTATCCTGAGTGAAAAGTTTGCAGTCACCTGGCAAGTAGGAGCCTTCAGTTTTGTAAAAAAAAAAATATTTAGAAATTTTAAAAGAAAGATTTTCTTCCATTTGTGTTTCTGTAGGCCCAGTAAAATTACGCACACTTAATTTGACTTGAAATATCTTGCAGTTCTTAGTACACAGAAATATTTCATTTTTTGTTCCCTTTGTGTTTATATCGATTATTTATATGCTACATATGCAGTTTTTGGCTTTCTATCTAATGTTTTATTAAATGACCTTGTTGTGTGAAAATGCATTATTTTTATTAATATCTTGAAAAAGAAAACTGTTCGTATTCTCTTTTTTTGTTAATTATTTTTTATAAAGTTAACTGTTCTTGCCGCAGCTCGAGTGTTCAGATCATCACCGCAGTTTGGGGTGACCCTACTGACATATGAAATCCTCCAGAGGTTGTTCTTCATCGACTTTGGAGGGACGTGAGTATTATTTCATCACTTGCAGATTTGGATGCATGTTTAGACACAGTACGTGATGGATAAATATATCTTGATGCGAGAAAGAGTTTATGGGAATTAAGTTCAAGTGGAAAATATAATGCAAATGCTACCTGTAGTTAATGATAACTTTCCCATGCAACTTGTAAAGTCGAAGACAACCGTGATGAATCTGAACTTCACATCATACCTGTAATTCTGCTGAACAGTTATGCCTCTTGGAAGAAATTATTATTCATTATTGGATGCAATTTTATTTATAAATATTAGAGGTGACGTGGATCATTGCAGCTCCTCATTTTCATTTAAATGCTATGAATCTTGATTCTTTTTAGAATCTGTTACGATCCTTTATTTATTCCTTAAATTTAGGGCATGTCAGATCAGTTACTTTTGTTCTTTTATATGTAATTTTAAAATTATTTATTGTATTAACTTTTGGAAGGTTAATTAATTTTTGGCTGCAGTAACTGTTGTTTTAAATTTGACAGACATGTCATAAACCTGTAGTTAAATATGGGCTTGGTCTATGGTGAAATTTAATAGGTGTATGTGTACATGAACATTGCCAGTAGTAGGTAGTGAATGTTCAAAAAGACGTGGAAGATGTCACTGTATGGCATGTAAATATTTCAAGCTGTTGCCAAAGGTAAATGTTGACTGTACCTCTGTACCCAAAAAGCACAAACTTTATGGATCGATTAACAACGTTCCTTTTTCAGCTCTCGCTTCATATGTGTTTGTACCACTCTTACATAATTTTTCTGATTTTCCAGTTCTTTTAATTTTGATTAAATTTATGTACATATCGGAAGTGAGAGAAAGTAGGTAATGAAATTATTGTCACCCCGACATACATTAAGAACAAAATTGAAATTATACAAGTAGATATTACAGTGCGATTCTTACAGCGTCATAGCCTTGTTCATGTCCAAAATATTTGTTTGGCTGAGATGTGTTGTGCCCGGAAAGGTTGTAATTATTTCTCCTACTGTATTGCATTTGAATTGTAGAAGCTATAATCATTACATTTCTCCAAACATTTCAGGCGTCCTTCTGGTTCTGAACTGAATGTCCCATCTACAGGTGTGGCTGAAGAGATGAAATCAACGAATCCAGACCACATCGGTGGCTATCAAGTGGCGCTACCTATCTTTGCTGGCATTGAATCGAAGTTTGGACTGTGTTTACCAAAGTTCCAGGTAGCATCATCGTAAAAGTAAGAAAGAAACAACAACGCGCGAGCCGGAACTCAGATACGCTCCGTCTAGCATACATTGGTCTATGGAAGGTGACAAACCAGTAAGCTGATAGAAAGCCGTGGGTTTTTTTCCCTGGTAAATTACCGACAATGAATTTTTAATCGAGGCGAAGTACTAAGAATTCATTGATTTAAACCAATGATCATGATTAAATACCCAACTATTACATTTATTAAATGAGTAATTTTTTGAGATTAAAAAAATGCTGTCTTGAAGGGAGTTTCATTTAATTCTTAAACAGGAAAATGCATGTTGTGCAAGTATATATAGAGTGAATATAGATTATTTTTGTAAGGGGGTGCGTCGTGTTGTGCGTTGGATTGTTCGGTTGACGTTCTGTCTACACAACAATTTTATTTTTCTTCGTGTGGATGGACTGTCAGCCTAACAAAAGAGATTATATCGAAGCAGATGTTTACAAAATCATAACAGGTGGGCAGTGTCTACTTCTGTGCCTCTCACACTACTGGAAGGAGTTCAGGGCACTGATCTGGATCTCTCAGCTGATGGCAAACAAATAATGATTTCAGTATGTTAAACATAACAGAGGACAAATGATTGTGGACCTCGTACTGGATTGGTGGTATTTGTATTTATTACTTCTAATGCCCAGTTGTCAGCGGACATTCATCTCCTCCTGTAGTGTCCGAAGAAAAGTAACATTTCCACTCGTGTTAGAGTTATAAAGGATGGAATTTTTTCCACACAAATTGTTGTATCTGAAACTGAAGAGGTTAATTGTGACCCACTGTCTCAGATAGAGAATCAGCTTTATTCTTCACAAAACCAGACAAGGAATTTTTCGTCTGGGATTTGGAGTAATGCGATCAATGGAGTGCACCTTCAGATGTTCTGCGTAGACACGGATCCAGTTCATGAGTAGTATTAAATCCTTTATTTTTGTATGTACTGGTATGGCACTATGGGCTGGCATAACTCAGAATGCAGCTTATCATGGTAGTTCATTTATTTAAAAGTTAACAGTACCTGAACCTTGTTGTGATGGTGGGGCTTGAGTACCTCAGTGATCCCAAGAGCTATGCTGGCGGTAGCGTAGCTACTGATAGGGCCTCCGTAGCCAGATTGGTCGAGGGGGAGAGGTCAGACTAAGACAGGTACCCAGGTTCTCCAGGTTGGGGGTTGGTCGCAAGGCTAACAACCTTGCACCGTAAAAAGGAAGATGTTTCGAAACCTCGATCAAAGCCTCGGACAGACGGACCTAACAGAGGACCGAACGGAAGAGGAGAATTGAGGAGGCCATGGACCGAATATGGACCGGAGAGCTACAGAAGAAGAAATAATAATATATTCAAGTTGCATAGAAGACAGTGGGTACAATGAGCAGAGAAAGAAACTGTAATTAAAAGTTTAAAAATATAAGTGAAATAGAGAACAGGGTATCTTTGTTATCATCTGTATTTAATTTTTTTTGTTTTACCTTATAATTTACAATATCATCTATTCAAATAATTTCATGTACCATAAATTATTTCCCTTGTTACTTTTTGTAAGTTCGTGTAAAATGTTTTTCACTTTGGTGAATTTCAATGTAACGTAGTTTTTATTGTCCCTTTAACCATATATTTTTGTGAAGTATTCATGCAAAAATCTGAATTACAAAAGTAATTACTCGCCGCTGTCAGCTGAATTTTCGGTTGTGGTGATCCGGTGTTATAACTTATTAGACAGTACAATGATTTGTCGCAAAGAAGTGTCTGTTTAGAAGGAAAGACAACTTGTAGAATATTATATTCAGTTTTATTGAATGCTCTGTATGTGAGAGGCATGAACCAAAGAGAGAATGTTGTATGCATTTCCCTACACTGTTCAAAGGATATTTATTTGTTTTAAGAGCCTTTTGAGGAACTGGGGGCGGGGTGGGGGGTTAAAAGTGATTAGTTATTGTTTCATTTGTGTGGTGCTGAAGTTTAAAAACATAAAATATGATGAATGATGATTCATGAGATCTTGGTGCTAGAAACTTGTATAAATATATTCTACTATATTTATTACAATATTTGATATTGGATTAATTTCAGGAATTTATTTTGGAATAGCAAACTGGGATAAACTGCCATATCAGTGTGTTACGTCTGTGAATATTGGGAATCGTAACTGGGTTGGTATTTTTCAGGTCAATTGCATCATGTTCAGAAGCTCTGATATGTTCATTATTCATGAAAATTCAAATTCAAAATTAGTGTGAATTTGAGAGGTGAGATGTTGACCTCTGATTTCTGATGTAACCTTAAACAAGATGATTACATAAACTTAATCCATTAGTTGATATGCCATGTACATTAATTCATTTTATAATTTAATGTTTTACTTTTGAAACGTGTTCCTTCACTATCATCCTCTCATCCGATGCCATATAGTCTGAGCTACTATTAAAGCGTCGTTAAATAAACTATAAATAAATTAAATAAACTATAAATAAATAAATTTACAGGAATGAGTCACTTCATGAGTTATTTCTTTGCCCATATTTGTTATCGTCATCTTTTCATTATCTCTCTGACCACTGTTCCGTTACACACTGACATATTGAAATTAGTTTAGTTTCTGGAAGGGCAATTATCTGAGCTTATTTGTTGATTGTTCAGTGTTTGTCTAGGGGACACCACGTGTTCGCTGGCCACTGCACTACTTTCTTGACCAAATCTAAAAATGAT
Source organism: Zootermopsis nevadensis (assembly GCF_000696155.1). The sequence continues at coordinate 259,131 of NW_019060730.1, read as the reverse complement.
TCTCTGAGATCTCACTGGAGTAGGAATTGGAAAAGAAATTAATTTAGCATGGTGTTGCCCACATCATGACTTATAATCATTAGTCCTGGGAATAAGATGACAGATCAGTTGGTTCGAGACGTCTGTTGCCTTGTGAATGTTAAAGTGCTTGATATTCATTGACGTAGTTCACCTCTTTTGTGCCTGTGAACAAATAATTAATTTTGAAATTCCATTTAAATGCTCAGTTTGGATGCTGTGACTGTCACGTGTATGCGTGTGTGAATGGTTGTAAATTTAAACCAAATTTCATGTTTTTAGATTTCATATAGCTGAACCCAAAAAGTGGTTTTGATTTTTTTAACAACTTCTACATTTGGATTGTTCTCGACACATGAAATGATCCAAGCGTCTTGGGTCTGTTTCTTAATGTTCAGACGCAGAGAAATTTTTGTTCTCCATTCGGACTCAGATGAGCGGATGGTCTGTGGTAACATATCTAGCCGTTGATGTGATGAGTTACTGAAGCCCGATGTTTGGAATTGCTCCAATACAAATACACTTGAATCTTGAAATGGAAATTTTGAAGTATTTGTTTTATATTTGTACTAACCTCCATTATTTTGTATGTTGTTCCATTACATATGCAAAAATGCTGGTGGATTTCTGTGCATTCTTTATTTACCTCAGTTACCCTTTTCTTGTAGGATTTCGCTGAGTAATTTATGGATGTTAAAAGACCTTCTTCAGACTACAAATTTTTTAATAAAATGTGCTGAACTATATATATTAAGATACATTTATTTTGTATCATAGGCTATGATTTTTTACAGAGACTACGAGTATACCTTACCTGACGACATACATTTTAAAGAGTTTGTTTTTGTCGTAATCAGTTTTTACACAAGTATGTAAATAAAGCCTTCATATTTTGATGTAGGCTAATATTTCTTACTGTTTCTATGCATTTCATATATATTGTACCTTCTTGGTACAGTTTTAATATTTTTTATCGTTTAATATTACACAGCTTTGAATAAAGTCAGGCGTCCTAAAATTCCATTTCAAGCTTCATATGAGAATTTGAGAAATTTTTGACACTGGTGTAGTTTTGAATTCTTTTAGAATTTGCTTTTAATGCAGTAGCTATATTTATGTAATTTGTTCATATGGTTCAAAATTATGTAATGAGTAGTTAAAAAACTAATATTAGCAAGAATTTAACATTGAATTTGAAGACATACAAGGGAACATTTTGATTGTACAAATAACATGACACGTCAGATTCCATCTTGAGGGTCTGTTAATGTTGTATTAGCTACGAGCAATTTGTTGAACCCTTTCACAGATGGTACAAGACTGACGTGTTATTTGTGCACATGTCACCACTCTTATCACGTGTTAAATTATTAATAAATTGTTAATTTGTTATTTTTAAACCATACTGAATCTGTGATTTTTATGATACTGTAGCAATAATTTGGTTCCTTACTAAACAAACTGTGTATATTTATTTCTTTAATGATTGCTATAATTGACAGTAAATACAAATAAAGCTGGGTTTACATTAATTCAAGCTTAAATTAAATTTACCCTGGAAAATAAGTGTGAATTAATGTAAACCGAAAGATTACTCAGATTTGAGAACCTAATTCTAAGTATTAGCTCAAATTCAGGGGTTAGGCAGTTTCTGTGTTGTTGAATGTTGATGAAAGTATGAAGAAAGGAAACTCCAAAATTTTCAGAAGCAGAAATTGTATACAGTTCATGTGATTGTTATGAAATGTAATGTGACCTTGAAAACTACCATAAGATATCTTCACTGCCACGAGGACCTCATTTCTAACGTGTTCTGAAGGTAAAGATGGCAAGAGAAAGGACAGAAAATCATTCTCCATTCCAAGTAAGAAAGTTTTTTGATAAATGTCTTATTAGATGAACAATTAACGAACTGCGTGGGACGTACCCAGTGCTATGATCTTTGCACTGCATTCTTAAACCTGCGATCTTGAAGATTTGCAATGGTGGGTTGGGTTTTAAGATAGCTGTCTTCGGGGTTGTTGCGCTGCGTAGTCTGGTAGAAGTTTACCTACATTTTAGAGGTTCTTGCTGCCTCCTCCATCAGGGTGATGACTCACCAAAGCAGAATAATATTTTCTTTGTAGCAGGAGAAGGTTGACCACACATTGAACTGTGCATAAACTTATTATGATGGGATGTCAACACAGTCGTCCAAGTGGCATATGGAATGATGCTCGTCAACCATATGATGCATCCGTTGGACAGGAAAGAGATGAAGTGGAAGGTATGAAATTGTTTTGAGGTTCTGGGGAAAGGAATGCGTTTACACTTCTACAGGATGTACCCTGTCCAAACCTACCTCTTCTATTGAATGAAGTGTAAACATGTTTTTCAGCAATTTGGAGTAAGTTTACGAAATTTTCCCAGAAATGAATGGGGTTAGGATGTTTTTATATAAATAAAACCTGTGCAGTTACAGTTTAAAAGCCATCTGCAGTAGATCAATAAATGATTCGTTACCTTCTTTAAGGCGAATAAATCTCGATCCATTGGAGTCGATACGGAACGTGTCTTAAAGAAAATATCACAGAATACTACATACGTTTCGAAGGCCATACAGTGCGGGTAGCCGAACTGTGTGAGCAAAGAGGATAGAATACCGATGTCTCGATGCAAAGAAGCGAGGAAGAATATCTTTTTATCGATATCTCAATCGATATGTTAGTGGGTGTCTGTATTATTAATGTAAATGGTGATACCGGTGACGGGTGTGATTAGAATAATGGTGAGAGTGAAAAAGAATTGCGTACTATTGAAACGTGTGTACAGGAAGTTTGCGTTGTTAGTTTACGTTAAAAACTGTGAAGTGTAACCGGATTGTACAAAGCAGAGTTGTACGTTGTACTTACGTCAGAAACGTTGTAGTTCCTCCTTGCAGCGTGAGTGTTGTTTATCGTTGCAGTCGTGTATCTGGTGGACAACTACTTCAGGCAAGCTTACCATATTCTCTTTGTTTAATTTAGATGATATTCTAGATTAAGTTAATAGAGTAGAGTAGAGTAAACCCATTAGTGAAGTTAAGATATATGTTGGTGATCTGTCATCAGATACACGTAAATGAATTCCACTCGAGCAGGGAAAATATAAGCAATGACCGCTTAGGGGTTCATAGGAATCTTCAGCTTTATAGGCCTATTATTCCTCTCATTTCATTGTTATTCATTTGTAAATATTTTGTAAGTAGTCCGGTTGAATAAATATTATTTTCGGTAACCCGTTGTAGCTCTTCTACATTAAGTCAGGCATGTCAACCTCTTAGGCAGGCGGGCCACGTTGACAAATTTATTTCGATGACTGGAGCACTCGCATGTATTTACCGTAAACAACGCAAAACTTTTTAAAAACGGACGATGGAAAAGTCCTGACAACAAATAATTTTAACTGTTACTGTTTGTTTGTTACATTATGGGCAAATCTTGCATACAAGATGTACGGTGGCTGGAGCATTGGAATTTTGGATGCTTCGAATGAATTAGTTCAGTTTCTTTGTTTTTATTGTACGTAAATTTAAATTTTCATATGTATATTGTATAAAACCTTTACAGAACACTTAAACAAGAAATAAAAATGAAAGCTGCACTGGCAGTAACCTTCTATGCTAAGTCCAATTTAAGAGGCATTATACATGAAATGGAGTTGAGCATTCATAATTGCCGTATGGGCCCTTAACTGGTAGCATCTTTCCTTCGACCCATAAATTGATTTGTTGAAGTACGATATAATTTTATTTGTATTTTAAATTATTATTTTTAGGATTTTAGTGTCCTAAAATTTAGATATGCAGTTCATTTATTTGTAAGTTCTTCTGTTTTGAGTCCCTTAGCTCAGAATATTTATGAAATTTTATAAAATCCTTAAAATGGAAATTTCTAGTTTGAGTTTCAGTGCAAACTGTTTGCAGTCATTATTTTAATTCAGTTCAAATATGAAGTTTAAACTGTTTTAATTGTCGGTGGCTTACCACGTCAGAGTGTAGACTGTCTATGCGGTAAGAGTAAGTGAGTGTTTTGTAGCCAAGAACCCAGCCAATTATTTCGTACACAACCCAAGATGAAACTTAATACTAATGTTACAACAATAAAATACATTACAACAAGGCAGTGACCATAACAACAATAATACCTGGATTTATATTTGAATTAGTAAATAAGTCTTGCCACTTTCTTTGCAATATAAACAAAACTTTCCTCCAGTCTTTGAGGCAAATTCTCTATAAACTGATCAGTGACGCTTGATTCCTCGGCAAGCTCGGGAAAAGTCGGTTCTCCCTCGGCAAGCTCGGGAAAAGTCGGTTCTCCCTCGGCAAGCTCGGGAAAAGTCGGTTCTCCCTCGTTACTCTACGGGAATGAGTTCTTTTTTTATCAAAATCCATTCTTCTCAGCAGTACGTGTTGCAGTTGGAGAAGTAATACGCGTGTTATAAGGCATCGCTGGTATTGAACGTTGAGCATGAAATGGATTACAGAACTCTCGGGTAACGAATTCAAGCTTTAACTTAATTCCTCAAATTCCACATGGCACATAATTAAATTTGTTTAATTGTGGTCAGTTTGAGAGAAATTTTTACCAGTTACTTTTTCAGATAATTAAACCGGTTTATATTTACGTAGTCAGTTGAGGACGTCTGTATGTATAACCGAATGACCAGAGACCTTGGACATGTAGCCTTCATTTGCAGATATGCAAAAGCTTGGCGGATGGAAGTATCTAGTTAGAAACGTAGCCCATGAAAGGGAATTGTTAAAAGCCTGCAAAGGAACACACGAGAATGACTAAAGCTAGAGAGAGAGTGTGGGCAGATGATTACTATCGATTTTAACCTATTTCAATTTTTTACGGGAAAAATATATGTTTTATAAGCTCATCATGCTACCTGTACGTGTTCTCCCATATAAGGTTTGAACCAGGTGACTGATTTTTATGAAATTTGGTATGAACGTTATGCTCTGTGATGAAACTGTAACCTCGTATGTGTTAATGCCCTATGCCTAGTAATAACAGCATGGAAGGGACATATTGAATATATTTATTAACAATTTTTTGTGCTGTTATTATATGTTTTATGCAGTGACAGTATATAGTGACGGATGATTGGATCGTTAATGAATAATTAGTTTTAAAATATATGGAAGGAAGTGGTCATGGCCTAATTTAAGTTACTGATCTGGTATTTTTCTGGAGGGACTGAGGAAAATCACAAAAACCTGTTATGGTGGCTGGTCTCTGGGTGACATTGAGTAAAATATTGTAGCTGTGAGAAATGTTCGTATGACAAAGGACATTCGAGGCGGAAACGTAACATTTCATATGAAAATTGTTTAGAATAATTGCAACAAATGCCATATTAAATATTGTTTGCAAGTCAGTAATACGCAGATTTGGCGAGTGTTTGAAACGTTCGGTTTGTATCCAACAAATTTAACGCAGACAGAGTCCGTACTGAAGTATTAAGTTCGACCAATCGAAATGTACTACGTCAAAGTCCTACTACTCGTATTATTAATAACAGACCGTGACATGTTTACAGTTCTAAAGAATAAAATATTTCTAGCCAATACAGAGTTTAATTACGTGACTCGTGTGATATATTTCAGTTAATTTTTTGATTATACACTTTAATATTATCTGAATGTCACATGAACAGCACGGAGCTTGTAGGCCTGGATGTCTGTGCCGTAGGAAAGTGGCCATTAAAGAATTCTGCCCAGAACTCTGTGTGTACCTTACATCGTCTTTATCGATTGTGTTATTTTCGAGACTCTACCGGAACATTTCGATGTTCTGTCGCCACCTTCAGTCATTTTGATAAAACATCAGGTGTCCTGCCTCGTATTTCAAATGCGTAGGCTATTTTGGAATCGGCCTCTGCCTGCGTTTCAGTTTTCAACTGAAAAACAAGATATTCTCTCTTCTGTTTGCGGAACACACGTCGTGAATGAGGAACGGGTGAATTTTGCATCCTTAATCCCGTCTGATTTCACGCACTGCACATAAAATGTGTTGAGCTCTGTCTTTAAAAGCTTCCAGCTTTAAGGGAGTTACTTTCACTGTGTCTTCGTCAGGTGTTACCCGTAGTAATGTTGCCTGAACCCTACAGTCGAGAATGGATTCCACGTGGATGCGTGTGTCTGATGAGTAGGGGCGAACGTGTATCGTGTGAAGGGCGATGATGTTGTGTAGGATTGAGATGACGATATAGATGATACATAGTTCCCATATGGTGAGTT
>NW_019060730.1:228813-245779 GCF_000696155.1 Zootermopsis nevadensis | reverse complement strand
TTTACTGATTCTCTCACATTCTCCCTCCATAGTTTCCTGATTCTCTCACATTCTCCCTCCCTAGTTTCCCGATTATCTCACATTCTCACTCCTTAGTTTACTGATTCTCTCACATTCTCCCTCCCTAGTTTCCCGATTATCTCACATTCTCACTCCTTAGTTTACTGATTCTCTCACATTCTCCCTCCCTAGTTTCCCGATTATCTCACATTCTCCCTCCCTAGTTCCCCGATTCTCTCACATTCTCCCTCCTAGTTTCCCTGTTCTCTCTCGTTCTCCGACTTACCATCTCTAACATGTTGGATGCGGCAGGCTGTCCTGGCGCCCTCCCAAGAGCCACTGTCTGCCGCGCCTTGTTGTGCGCATCCAAGATCAGCTGACGGTCCGCACAACTCAGCCCACCGCTTCCTGTTCGTCGTCGGGTGTTCCAGACAGTAAACAAAAACTAAACCTTCTGGAAGTTGTCCCTTCAAATTTATGGCAGCTTAGAAAACAACTTTTTTTTTTTTAAAAAAAAAACAGGAATGAAAGTAAACCTTAGTTTTTAATAAGGGCGTAGTAACACTTTGGCAAATGGAAGCTGAAGGTGCGGCCGAAACATGGAGTTCGATAAATAGTGCTTGAAAGTGACAAGCTGTTGACATAAAACCAGTAAAGGAACTGGGATCGTGGACGGGTTTGAAATGCGGGAACTTTGAGCCCCAAGGAACACGCGTACACTTTTTTGTTTTAACTAGCGAAGATGCCCCCAGCGCTGAGCCCACATTTATTTCTCAAATAAACTGCACTGAAATAACGTGACACATGAAACGTCTTTAAATTATTTCTTTATGTTCGTAACTAAGCGTACATTCTTACTAGATTAATCTTTAATTGATTCTTTAATAATGAATGCACATAAATCCCTTCCGAAGTTATGTTCTGTATTAAGAAACAAATAATAAATTATTATTTATCATTAAATGTGACCTCGCACTTTTTATCCTCACATCTTAACTGAGATACAATAAAACAGTGGCGTTCAACCTTTTTTGTTCGCGTACCCCCAGATATAATTTCTCTTCGACTTTATACCCCCAAAGTTGTTGGTGTATAATTCAAGTTATACGTAGTATATAATCTACATCTAAAATAAATTAAATAAATTACATTACTGATTATTCAATGTTTATTATATATTTTTTTTAAATTTCACGTACCCCCTAAGATGTCTTCGCGTACCCCCAGATATAATTTCCCTTCGACTTTATACCCCCAAAGTTGTTGGTGTATAATTCAAGTTATACGTAGTATATAATCTACATCTAAAATAAATTAAATAAATTACATTACTGATTATTCAGTGTTTATCATAAAATAATATATATTTTTTTAAAATTTCACGTACCCCCGGGGGTACGCGTACCCCAGGTTGAATACCACTGCAATATAATATCATCCCATTTGTATCTGGGTGTTTAAAATGGTCTCTTCCCTAGATCTGTGTATCAATTTCTTATCTCCCTTATGCGTGTTACATGTATCGTCCTCACCCTTAATTTATTTCGTTACCCCAAGGAAATTTGATGATGAACAGAAATTATGAAGCCTCTCATTAGTCCATTTTGCGCGTGTCTTTGTACACAGAAGCAATCTAGCTCTAAAGAAATATAAATCAAAGCAAATAAAAGGCCAGAATGAAAAGGGGAGTGAGGTTAGGTTAGGTTAGGTTCGCCTTTCGAACCGGAAAACCGATCTTCATTTGCATTGTGTACTTACGAAGCAGCGTTTTTCCAGCACACGACTCTTGGTAATAAGCGAGGCTGGTCGCTAGGTAACCGAACAGTAGGAACCACGTCATCTGGCGTCCTCTATTGTGGGGCGCCATCCTGAATAAAGCATTCATTAAACACTCTGATCGATATGATACTCATTTCCCTGGGGAAAAATTCTCACCAGTGCTTTTCATCGCCCTGGCTAAGTCCAAATTCAAATGTGCGGCCAAAATTTATTATTTTGTTCTGTTTCGGTGGCGAGGGGAACGGCTTATGGCAGAAAGTTAAATACTAAGGTTAAGACGGCCTAAGCGTGTGGTTCATATGCAAGGAAAACTAATTAAACACAAATTTTTCGTTGTGGAAAACAGAACTTGTACATTGGAGCATTATAGCATAGAAACAATTACCGAACGTTACGCCACGGTGGTCTAGCGGTTAGAACGCTGGCCTTGTAATCCTGGGGTCTCGGGTTCGATTCCCGGCGGTGCCCGAATTTATAACTTGTGTTGGGCAAGGCCGTGGTCTAGGCAACACGGAGTTTTCCTCCGGGGGCTTCCCCGGTTTCTCTGTGGCATCCCAACAATTACTCCATTCACACACAGAAGAAGGCAATGGCAAACCACTTCTGGATCATCTGCCAAGAACGTATATGAACAGGTCCCAGTCCGAGAAGAGAAAAGGATGGAAGGATCCTGTTCATATGGACCTGTCCTCAGACAGAACACTAAATAAATAAATACGGTTGAGTAGTTAGCGGGAGGTCCCGGGTTAAAATATCGACCCGGAGACCGGTTATCCTGACTTGGGTTTTTTCGTATTTTTCAATATATTATCCACTACCACCCTCTCACTCTGAAAAAAAAGCGTCATTGAAGAGACTATAAATAAAATAAAATAAATAAATATAAACAGTTGTGACTTTTGAGACTCTCGAGATATCGATAATGCTCGCCGTGTGACGTCATAACTAGGGCGAACAACAGAAACGTTTCGTAACGATGTGATTTGAGTTGAATCGGATTGGAATCGACTTTAGCTTCGTCCTTCGGGTCTCTAGACAAGACAGTGAGTCTGCCTGGTGAGTAAATTTGAGTGCGGAATGTCTTGTAACTCCATCAAGACGCGATAGCCATGGTCAACACGATTTGCGACAGCCACGAGTCGTTTTATACGTGTGACACAGTAATACAGCTCATAAGTAACGTGTTACGAGGAAATTTGCCTTTCAGGTGATTTAATTAGACCATGGAAACTTTAGACTTTCTGCAGTATTTGATGATGATGATGTTGATAAAGAATCACAAGTAATAGAGTTGCGTCATATTGTGAAAATATATATTTAATTAATTAATCTTGTCCGTCTAATCAGAATTTAAAATTTAAATTTTAAATTTAAATGTTTCGATAAGGAGCATCACATGGTATTTTAATTTTAAATTTTAAATTGTGATTAGACGGACAAGATTAATTAATTAAATAAAGAATCACAAGTAATAGAGTCCGTACCGCAAAGAGAACACCGCTTCATCATTGCAAAGATCAGTCTGTTGACGTTATTTAAGGACATAATAGATGTTTACACTAAGAATCATACGAAACACAAATAAAAATGCTACACTAAGAATCATACGAAACATAAATAAAAGTGTAGACCCATTGATTTTTAAAGCAGGTGGTACGTATATTTACCAATATGTTTGGAAAGGATTGGCAAAAATGAAAAGATAAGTGGGCTAATGCTCTTTGTGTTTTGTAACAACAGCTCCAAATCTTGTATTTAACAGACACGACACGTAAAGATTGGAATTAATTATACTTGGATGAAAGAATTCCAGTGTTGGAAGTTAGTAAATTCTGAACTGCGTAAAAAATTTCGTAACAGTTTCCAAAACAGAACACGCACATCAATGAATATTAGCTAAACGTTGTTTAATTGAAATGTCGCTCAGGCATTGATGTCTTTAAATTCACGTATTCCAGTTAAAACACAGAAATTGTCACTAAATAAAGATAAAAGTAAACATTTAGACTGAGGGTGGGTAACAGTTGTTTCTAAAATGTGGCAAATTTCTAGTATTTTTAAAGAAAGCAACAAATCAAAATAGCATTCACTTACAACACTTCATATAAATCCCTGGGTGGGGGATCATCGTACTGAAAAGTCTGTGTTACTAAAATAATTAAATCTATGGATGACATCCCTTTGTGGGACGCTGATAGTCTTTAAGCTGGTCAAAGTACTACCCGCCTTCTATGGAAGTCTGTTCAGTGCATGTTAAACCAGCACACTTTTTATTTAAGATAACTTTTTTAATATTATCCTCGCGTGAATAAGATTAATTAAAAACAATACATGCATTTTCGGGTTAAGCCTGAGTGGATAGGCATAAGGTATCGACTGTATTACATTATTATCTGAAATGGACCCAAACAGTGCTGCCAATCGCACGTGACGTATGAGCGACGTTTCCCTGCACCACAAGAATTTTGTAAGGCACAAAAGAAAACCGCCACTGGTTGAAGTGTATCACCTGTTCTGAAACTTACCTTGAACTGTGAGTAAATACGATGAAAAATTTCGCTACGATTTTCTGATCTGGAGTTTGAATCTGACTCCGTTACTAAACTTTTGTAATGAAAATTACTGCCTGAGGAAGAAATTGTTCGTTTCCGTTTGTTAAATTCTCGAACTGGGCGCAGCGTAATTGTTCAGAGTAATTTTTGAATTTGGATTAAAACGGTGTTGACAAAGAGTTCTGGAACCTTGACTCCTGTTGAACTCCAGAGAAATAACATTTCGTGTTGGAACATTTAATTTCAAACACTTCTGTACATAGGAAACCGGTTCTCATAGACGCTTTATTAAGTCTGTGATAGAAAAGAGAAAAAAACAAAACTTATTAGCGAGTATATTTAAAAGAAAGAACGTTTTTCTGATACTTGTGAAATGTTAATCACACACACGAATACAGCAGATCTCCGTCGATGTGAACGGGTCGCTTTCAGATTTGCAACTAACCTCGTCAACTTCCTTCACCGCGTCTTTTTATATGCAAGATGATAGAGTTCCCTCCACTTGCCTGCTGATCAGAACGTAAGTGGATTATGTCCACTCGACTACCTATCTCTCGCCTGTAGCTCCTGTCTCTTCCCGCCTCGGGGAGAGTTCCCACTGTCAAGACCGCGAAAGGCTTTGTACACGAATAGAAATAATTTGAAAAGTAAATGAGATAGAAAAAACGAGTTATGAAGCAGGCTACACCCTGGCAACCTGACATCCACTCAGCTGGTCAACAAATTTCCCTCCTTTCATAAAAACGCGAAGGTTTATTAATATATTCACAAAATATGATGAATTCTTCTCGGCCTATAAGCACGGACAGGATCTCCAAACACTTAAGTACTCTTAGGAAAATGACGAAGATGGTACTCGAAACATTGGTGTCTTCACGTAGCCCGAGAATTCAATATACTTAGTCGCTGTGTAAGCGTCAGATCATTATTTATTTATTTAGTGTTCTGTCTGACGACAGGTCCATATGAACAGGATCCTTCCATCCTTTTCTCGGACTGGGACCTGTTCATATACGTTCTTGGCAGATGATCCAGAAGTGGTTTGCCATTGCCTTCTTCTGTGTGTGAATGGAGTAATTGTTGGGATGCCACGGAGGAAAACTCCGTGTTGCCTAGACCACGGCCTTGCCCAACACAAGTTATAAATTCGGGCACCGCCGGGAATCGAACCCGAGGCCAGCGTTCTAATCGCTAGACCACCGTGGCTGTCGTCAGATCATACGTGTTTACAAAAACCCGCCAGTCCATTTCTCTCACGCATTTCTTTGACATGCATTACAGTACCTCCCTCCCATCTACGTCTAGATCTCCCACGTGGCATCTTCCTTTAGAAAAAAATATTTGTATTTATCCATGTGTCGCCCATTTCGTCTACCTACAAGTGTTAGGTAAAGCTGTTCGTAACCTACTACGTCAGAGTGTATCCGTGGCTTTCGGGGATAAAACGCGTAGATTGTCGGACGTTTTTCTAGCTTTTCGGCAGGGTGAATGTTTCGAGAAGCAACTAAGCAAACTGCTACCTGACGACGGATTCTAGAGCTAAGCACAAGACGACAACCACTGCTCTGCTAAACCAATCATAGCTGAATTTTAGAACAAAACCTTGTAAACGGGGATGTGCTTGAACCTATGGATTTTGTTGTCTTCGCCTAAGGCCTTGACGTGTTCAGACTGAGGTATTCTACTGCTGGTGGGCGGGGACTCCCATCAGGTAGTTCGATCTTTGCGAAAAGAACTTTGGCTTAGCTACCTAGAAAGTTGATTTCGCACTGCGTCTTGGGGTCTTACTTCGGGTGAAGGCCTCCGTGACTAGGGTAAGATTATCGCGCCCTTTGCAAGATATACCCTCTCGTTTTCCTTGCAACCAACAAATTCTCGTGAATCTGTCTGTTAATAACAAACCAAGACGCGTTATTTGCAATGCAAGGACATTTTGGATTGCAACACAAAGCAGCTTCTGGACCGGGCTATGAGTAGCGGACCTCCAGATTTGGCATGGGCGGATGAGATAGGAAAATTATGTCATCTGAAATCAATCTGCGATTCTCACATCCATTTGGTTGCCTCGCGTTGGACATTGTGTAACATACGAAGACAAAATATATTTCTCACCAAAGTATCATGTCTCCAGAAGGAAGACAAATTTGGAAGCGTTGTTTAGGAAAGTAATTGATGCTGGTATAACCGTCGTTACTTGAAATAAAGAAGTGTAGACAGTATGATTTGAGGTTTTCACAGCGGTGATTATGAAGATTTCTGTCTTCTGGGTCATACTGCCTCCGTCATCAGGGCGATGAATATCGCCCTGATGACGGAGGCAGTATGACCCAGAAGACAGAACTTAATTCCTATTTATTACGATAATCACACGAAACACGTAATCACAAACTTTCCAGGCAAAATACAGAGTTGTTGATTATTTAAGAAGAAATAGCATCAGAGTTGCCTGCCGTGCTCCTACCAATAACGAAGGCTGGATCAGGCAATAGGAAATACGGACAGAGTGACCTCGGCGATAACAGATCACGTTGGCCCACTCCATCACCGGACAGACTTTTGTTTGCTGAGGTGGGGCTAACAGGTAAACAGTGTAATCTGAGACGCCTTCTACGTGTTGAACTCTGTTCGTAGGACTGGACACACCTCTGACTTGTTGTTGTTGTTACTGGCTTGGCAGAGGCCATGGATAGAGGACTCTAGCAGCAAGTCTTTCTGTCTGTTCAGTTGCGATTAGCTTCGACACAGTATAAAATATGTTCCCGCAATAAGAGTTTGGACAATATCAGGACCAATGACGTCTACAAAGCACGAAGAACGTGTTCAAAAAATATGTATATTCCATTGGAGTACACTTTTATATTATAATTCTCGAGTGGGGGTTGCAATTTATAACTGTGGCTGCATACAGCGCCTCTGTCGGAAGTGAATTGATTTTAAAAGCATCCTCGTCAGTGCGACACACGTCAATATCATGGATTTATTGCAAATGTGAGTCATATTGCAACCCAGAATGCACCGCGATGAATTTAGTCGGACGGGATGAGGGCCCTTTACAAATGTAGTGCTGTTTCATAATACTTTTAGTAACAAAAACCTTATGACAGGCTCCTTCGAAGTTCAGTAAAAGGAATAAAGGGTAGCCAATATAACAAAACTAAAGATTTAGTCTTAAAATAACATTCTAAGATCTGTTAGTGTGTCAATAAAGCTATCAGACATTTTTTGATAGACGTGATTGAAGGATATCGCGTAATTAAATATTTCAAAATCCTTAATCGTCAGAAAATATTCTTATGACTATCAAATCATGGGAAAGACATGTAGACCGACTTGTAACGGCTCACAATAGGTGATTAATAATCCTGTAGGGACTTAAAAGTACTTGATCGATGTAAAATTATAGACGAGAATTATTTTGTACGGTGAATTGGAAAGGGAGCGATCATGGCCCCTTTTGTTATACTATCCAGGGATTATTTTAGGACAGCGTTTATGAACATTACTTCTTGGCGTTTGAGTGAGGCTTCAGGGACCGTTTTCAGTAGGTATATACTTAATTTTTGTCTCAAGATACGTTTGATTATGCCGTATAAAATCAACAAGATGTTCATGTGAAGACATTTAATTTAAACAAATTAATTATTCTATATTCGACTATGAACTAGTATTAAGGACGTGTATCTCACATGTCTTCTGATGATATATGCACCCCATATTTATAATCGCCGGCCTATAAACACCGACAAAACATTAAGTAAGATATCCATTATCGTAACCGATGATCCAAAAGAAACTTGAAATATTTCTAACAGACACGCACTCGAGACAAACGCAGAAGGTTAGCTGTTGAATGAATCTACGTATCAACTCAGAACATTTGCTTGTTGACTCCATGACAAAGTCTTACTTCATTTGTTAATTACATTTATTACGGAACCTAAATGTCCATCTCCAGCGTGTTACTTCCATTCGGCTACTTTGACGGGCTTAAAGAGTCATAGGATGCTGTGATGATTCGTAGGAAATTATTTATGAATCTTTAAATTTGTACAGTGACCTTGTGTACGTAGACAAAAGGTGTGGTCTGGGAAAGTCTTAAATGTTAGGGTGTTGGAGAATAAGTTGATATATTACTGGGAACTTCGAATTTTTCTGTCCTTCGTGAAATATTTTATGGTAAGTTTAAAGTGACTTGTGACGGGGATGTGGAATCGAGAAAAACAATGTAATTAAAATTGTCTGCAGCGGGTAAACCGATTATATGCATATTACTGACAGATTTATTACTGTGTTAAGTTGCTCTCTTGGACTTCGTTCGTCGTCGACATCATTTATTATTTGAATTGATTTTATCTGTCTGACGACAGGTCCATATATTATGAACAGGATCCTTCCAACCTCTTCAGGTTGTCAGGGACCTGCTCATACATATATACATTCTTGGCAGAGGTGATCAAAAGTGGTTTGCCATTGCCTTCCTCTGTGTGTGAATAGAGTAATTGTTGGGATGCCACGGAGGAAGACTCCGTGTTGCCTAGACCACGGCCTTGCCCAACACAAGTTATAAATTTGAGCACCACCGGGAATTGAACCCGGGACCCCAAGCTTACAAGGCTAGTGTTCTGACCACTAGACCACCGTGGCGGTTCGTCGACATCATAACAACTTAAAATTACGTTTCGAAAGCTGGATTCTCCTTTCTCTATGAGGAACGAGGTACAGGTTTGGGTTAGCTTAACCAGGAGGTCCTATAAATAGGTTTGACTGTCCTTGTTAAACCTGATTTTTCGCCTGATAACGAAAGAATAATCCAGCTTTTTCAAATATCGCGATTTTATAATTTAGACAACGGACAGAGTCTATAAGATCAGCGTAAATCTTCAGAATTACAGATTTATTATTGCTTGTAATTGATGGGATCCATACAGAATTAATTTCGTAATAACTCGCTATTTATCAAACGCACTTCGGGGAACGGACAGTTCCTAACGATTGGCAAAGGCATTGGCAAATTCAGTTTTCACATACAGTTTTATGAACGTGTGAAATGGAATTCAAACACCCGGGATATTGTTCAGCGGTGATCTTTTGTGACGACATTGAATCTCCGTGTCAGGGACACTTTTCGATGTGCCAATGCTTTTAACAGGAACGGGTGTTAGTTTTCTACTTGCGTTATTGTTCTTGTCCAATTATTTATTTGCAAGGGAAGAGGACTTAAGAGAAAATTCCACTCCAAGACGGGACCTTGGCAGAAATCTCACCCGATCCTGTCTTTGTGGCTTAGTCACTTCTGATTCTCATTCGAGCGGCTGAGAGGCAAACACTTGGATGATCGGCGACGCAGTTGTCTTTAATTTATCGTATTTTCATGTTGCCTTATTATTATTATTATTAAAAATGACATTTGTGTCGTTTATGACACTTTCGTATGTGGCTGGCTGGTTACGTCATCATGTCTTGAGACCGAGCCCTGTCAATCTTCGCAGCCCATAGAGAACAGATTTTCTATTGAAGATTTCTGTCTTCTGGGTTCTTGCGCTGTGTAGTCTGGTCGATGTTTACCAACGTTTGAGAGGTCATACTGCCTCCGTCATCAGAGTATGCAGATTTCTGTCTTCTGGGTTGTTGCGCTGTGTAGTCTGGTCGATGTTAACCAACGTCTCAGAGGTCATACTGCCTCCATCATCAGGGCGATGAAGATTTCTGTCTTCTGGGTTGTTGTGCTGTGTAGTCTGGTCGATGTTTACCAACGTTTGAGAGGTCATACTGCCTCCGTCATCAGAGTATGCAGATTTCTGTCTTCTGGGTTGTTGCGCTGTGTAGTCTGGTCGATGTTAACCAACGTCTCAGAGGTCATACTGCCTCCATCATCAGGGCGATGAAGATTTCTGTCTTCTGGGTTGTTGTGCTGTGTAGTCTGGTCGATGTTTACCAACGTTTGAGAGGTCATACTGCCTCCGTCATCAGGGCGATGAATCGCGTAGCAAAGCTTTACTGTTAAAATAGAGCCGCTCTGTAAGAGGAGGTCAGAAGTCCTTCCGTGACCTTGAAGTATGTAATTTGGTGAAGGCTGCTGTAGTTTCATTTGGGTGTTTGGAGTCCGCTTACCCTGTGTTAAAGAACTGTGCTCCGAGTAAACGGATTTAGACGAAAATTGGTATTTCCACAACGTCCCTGTGTAAAAAAAACTTAACCCAAATATGTTTTTTTTTGTGTTTATTTCAATAAACTGCGAGTATATAGAAATTATTGTTACGAAGTAATGACGAACATATACAAAATTAGATTTTAACATTAGTCAAAATTATACTCCATGAAACATCATGACAAGCCGTAACTTCTGTGACGTGATTGAAACATCGGCGTTAGTTTCAGCGGCGGATTAAGTTGATGACGAATTTACCGCCACTGTTTTTGCACGTGACCAAACATAAATTAAACCGTTTGAATCTTGTGTACTGCTTTGCTGGCAAACATGACAACGCACGCAAACCGACGGCTACCCGGAGGTACATGGATATTAGAATGTACGGTACGTTATGCTAATGTGGCAATGATGTGTTCAATTACTCTTAAATTAGTTACGTGAAAAAAGAAACATGGAGTTCAGAAGTTGAAGGAGAGACGGAGATGATGAATATCAAGGCACTAACTAGATGGAAAGAGGGAAGAACATAATTTCTGAATGTGCTAACATCACTCTCGCCTGTATGTGTCCTTGTGCGTGTCTATATTAAACAAAATATGAAGGTGTGATCATTTCCGTGTATGCGATATACATTTATAATTGAATTTATTCTTTTTATCTACTCGAGTTCTGCGCCTGTAACGTCGAATGGTAGGATGATTCTATTACTGAAGAAGTGTTAAGACGATGAAGTGGTCGTTACCTATTTAAATGTTGTATCCTAGGATACGCTGGCCTTGTAATCCTGGGGTCTCGGGTTCGATTCCCGGCGGTGCCCGAATTTATAACTTGTGTTGGGCAAGGCCGTGGTCTAGGCAACACGGAGTCTTCCTCCGTGGCATCCCAACAATTACTCTATTCACACACAGAAGAAGGCAATGGCAAACCATTTCTGGATCATCTGCCAAGAACGTATATGAACAGGTCCCAGTCCGAGAAAAGGATGGAAGGATCCTGTTCATATGGACCTGTCGTCAGACAGAACACTTAATAATATAAATATCCCAGGATACGTCTCTAAGGAGTAAAGACAAGTTTTGTTTATTTGGGTTTCGGGTCCGGGACTTCCCGATTACGAAACAGGAGTGTCAGGTTCTGTAAATGTGAGTCAACCTTCCCGTCGAAAGGAAAAGTCCTTAAGTGTACACCCTGTATTCTTAAGCACCCAATCCCATCATGTATTTCGTAATCCTCAAAGATGAGGCGTCCTTCATGCAAGATATTATTGGTGTCTCGTGCTTGGGGGCTCAGAAATATTCCGCTGTTAGTCTCATCGCCTGATGATCCATATTGTTAGCGCCGTCACATTACGTGCGGGATAACACGCAACCCTCGGATTCTTACGACAAGCCGTTTTCAGTTGGGAGCTTTATTACGTCACATAAATAAAATGAAACCCGAGTCTGTCCGAACTAATGATGATCCCTGGTGAAAAGACTTTGTTTTTACTGGAAATATATCTGTGGAATTAAACTGTTGTCCAGGAGTTTTAATTCCTCGCTATTAAGGCTTTGACCGGGATGTTCTTTTGTTAAATCTTATGTGGTACCGCCTGATTCGACTTCTAATGGTTAAGTGAAGTGTTTTCTTCGCGGTACGGTCTGGATTCGTAAATATTATGAAGACGAGCTTCGGCTTCAAAGGGTTAACCAGCTGATTTTCGTAATGGTGAGGTGAAGTGTTTTCTTCGCGGTACGGACTGAATTCATAAATAATATTCAGACGATCTTCGGCTTCAAAGGGTTAATAATACTAACACTGATTCGGCAAACGGTGGAACGTCGTTAGACATCGATGGTGGTAAATCTATACAGGCTCTGCGTAAAACACAAAATAAAACGATGGGAGGTGATATTATTTTTATTTCTTGACAAGTATGAGATCTTATACGTTTTCGTGAAAAATGTTTCATGGCGATACGCGCATTTATTAGATATGGTATGTTCAATTTTACTTTCCAATATATTATTTCGTTTCTATATTTCTTTCATATTCATTAATATTTCTTTAAATCATTTGTATTACAGGCCGATGTAGAACATTCACTCCAAAACATTCACTCCAATATAAAAATGAATCTGGAAGTGAACATCACCAAAATGTTGCATATGTAGAAGATTGAAAGAAACACTAAAGAATTTGAAAGAATTTATAAAAGAATTTAGAGAATAAAATGCAAAATATATAAATTATAGTTAGAAAGTAGCAGTAAGATATAAATAAAAATAATATAAAATAAAAGTAAATCTAAAATAAAACATACCCTAGATGTAGGAGTGATTGTTCCAAAATGTAAATCGATCAATCGATATGGAACATCAATGATATTTTATTATCTTAATTATAAGAAATTTTAAATATTGTGATAAGACGGATTAAAATAAATAATTGTTAAAATTATGTATGAATTGTGATTAGACGGACAAAAATCGTAATAATTTATTAGATATGTTAAAAATTTCTAACATGGCTACGGCGCGAACCTAAAGTTAAACAGTGAGTGTGGGCTAAAAGGAGGACTTTCGTAGTGAAATCTATTGAAATGGAAAGGGGAACAAAGTTGAAAGAGTAACGCGGATTTTGGAGTAGCTCGGGTCAGGTCAGCTCTTGCGACTAGGGCAATGCGTTTACCGTTGACCTGTAAAGATGGCATTACTGCTGCCCTGACCTGAATACGAGGTTTAGGACCAATCGATGAACTTCTAAAAGATGCATCCAGCGTGTTTCTAAACGACAGCGCAGTGCTCGTCAGGGCCAAAGTCTAGATACCCTGGAGTAAAATTCATATTCTTGAATTCCAAGGAAGAGATTCGTTTCCTCGGAATTCTGTTGACAAGTGTGGACATGGATGTTGGATTTGAGGTTCTTCACGGCGGTGAGTCTTAAGATGGCTGTCTTCAGAGTTTTTGCGCCGTGTAGTCAGGTAGAAGTTTACAGACGTTTTAGAGGTCCTTGCTGAATAATTATCTCCCTGTTGATGGCGACAGCAAGGACCTTTGAAACATCGGTAAACTTCTACCTGACTACACGGCGCAAAAACTCTGAAGACAGCCATCTTCGGACATGACTGTTATTGAATATTATAATTTTCACGTTTCTTTGTGAAATTCGTAACGAAGGCTTGTCACTGTAAACTTTGAAGTCGGGTTAGGTTACATTCTACGACTTTAATAATATTACCATGGTCATCATATACACAGCAGTGACGTGATTTGTTATGGTGGTTTAAAAATTGTTTAAAAAGTATGCTGATTTCTTCGAAAGTGCTTGTTAGCAAAATGTAGGCGATGTGCTGTGCTAATTATTTTCCACGGAGTAGAGTCCTCCTTAAGAAACTGATGGTTACTTAGCTAGTCGAGATCGTCAAGACTGATTACCCTTTACTTCAATTCTAAAGGGTTTTGACGACGGTGGATTACACTTAAAATTATTCATTGTCAGGACTTTTTCCATCGTCTGTACTTAAAATTCACGACGTTTCGGAGGCTGGTTCTGCCTCCGTCGTCAGGTGAGAGGTACCTACTCTGTTAGGTCCCTTAGAAAGAGATAGTCTGTGTCACTGGAATTGTCAGGACTTTTTCCATCGTCAGTTTTTAAAAATTTACGACGTTTCGGAGGCTGGTTCTGTCTCCGTCGTCAGGTGAGAGGTACCTACTCTGTTGGGTCCCTTAGATAGAGCTAGTCTCTGTCACTGGACTTGTTGTGAGGACTTTTTCCATCGTCAGTTTTTAAAAATTTACGACGTTTCGGAGTCTGGTTCTGCCTCCGTCGTCAGGTGAGAGGTACCTACTCTGTTGGGTCCCTTAGATAGAGCTAGTCTCTGTCACCGGACAATATACTATATCGTCCAACTATCTCAACATATCCACCTGAGTCTCACTTTCTGTACAAATTTTCTTGGTACAAAGATCAGTTTAAAAAACGTAACCACAGAATAACTTTGACTCGCGAGTAGTATTTTGAGGTCCATATCTCGACTACACTTATGAAGATTTTAACACCTTTAATATTAAATCCGGGATATTGCACGTATGGGTTACTAATTTTGAATACGCCACGACCACTTCCTGCTCAGTCCTTAAAATTCCACCGAACATTATCATCCTCTCTTATGTTTCTAGTCGAAGTAACCTCTGTAGTTCATACAGTGTCGATAAATAACTTCGATCAATCGGCACTCACCGGCTTTCTGTATGTAGTCCCCGTCCGCTGTCAGCGCCCATCACCTGAGAACTGAGTGGGAGGATGGTTCATCGCCCACCGGAGGGCAGAACGAATGGAAAAGTTTCACACGTTCAGATAATATAATTTCTATTATTCCAGTAACAATTAGTAGATAAGGAATGTTTTGAGACGTCAACGCACGCTCCCTGGCTGATTTCTCGACAGCTGGAAGGCCACACGGGTCGATCATATCGTTGTGAGGGCGTCCACGTCTGTGCCTCAGGACTTCTGAGTACATCCTGGAACTCGCTCCACGTTTATAAAAGATGTTATCTCGCGAGGCAGTGGTGATTCTTTAGACGATTATAGTCGCTAAACCGGTCAAGAAAGTTCAACGCGTTTCATATAACCCGAATGTCCATTACGGTGACAGGACCCTGTTCTGGGCGACCCGAAGACACAGTCCGTACACTCCCAGACCATTTTAATATTATCCTCTTACATAAGGCTGGTTCCCAAAAATGTCTTTTCATTTCATGTTTTACGTATAAAAACTTGTATAGATCTGCAGGTACATAAACATTACGAGCATTAAGATTCATCAAGATTGCAAAGATGTACTCTGTACAGTGACCCCGGTCATATAGTTTGGGTTTCCCCGCCCATGTAGGTTGAGTACCCCCGAGAAAAACTTTACGGAAAGTCAGACAGAGACATGAACGGGTCCTCAAGGTGTTCTTCGCTGACACTAGAACGCAAAAAAAACACAGAATTTGTTTTGTATTTGGAAATATAATGTGGCCAAAAACCTTTTCTACTTATATCCTGAAGATTGAGGCTGCAGAGTCCTCCTATATGATTAAATGGTATAGTAAAAAAAAGAATATTACAATTGAAAATTTTAAATCTGGATACAAGCTCTAAAACTTCTTGACGATGGTGAAGAGTCAATTGAATAAAAATTTTCTTGGATATTATCCATCGTCTAGTAAATATAAAACGTAAAACGACGTTTCGGAGATGGGACTCTATCTCCGTCTTCAGGAGATAGGGATTAGCTCTATCTAGTGGGCCCAACTGTGTAGGAACCTGAAGACGGAGATAGAGTCCCATCTCCGAAACGTCGTTTTACGTTTTATATTTACTAGACGATGGATAATATCCAAGAAAATTTTTATTCAATTGGAAACAAGCTGTTTGCAAAAACTGTGCAAATTATGATATAGAATTGCAGAATTATTTATTGTGTAAATCGTTGAGTCTGATTGTCAGTAGCAGCTGTTGACACAAACTGGCATTGAACAAGGCGTAATTCTTGTGAGAGGAATTTATGGTGGCAATTTACAGAGAACATATTTCATAACAGTTTTTATTTTAGTAGTAAATTATTTATCTCACGTGATGTCTTAAATGTTTACGGTCAACAAGACGAACTGAATTAAGTTAGCACCCTCATTAAGTTAGCGACGAAATATATCTTGCATGCTCCAGGGCGTGTTGTACTCTTGAATCAATCAAAGCGAAGTCTAGAACGTGATACCGAATCTTCTACTCAGTCGCAGGAATTACTTGTCCGGAGTCCAGAAGAAATTTGTCGACAAGTCGGCGTGTCTTAAGGTGTATACATTTTGTTTAAGCAAAGCAAACGTTACCTTGACTTTGCGATGAAAAACGAAAATAATCATGAGTGTATCATTTGCAGGACAAACTAATTCAATTTGGGTATTTGTTTACATTCTGCTTTTTTAGTAAATGGACAGGGACAACGAGATTTGCCAACGTAGCAGAAATATAAATTAATTTTAAAGTTTTAAGATTCTTTATGATGTCAAGTCACGTAACATTAGCCTCTATTATAAAAGAAAAATAATAGGTGTTCTACTTTATAAACTTTGCATATTCTTAAAATGCGTCATCTGTAAATTTGTGTAACATAACGAACGTAAAAATAGAGTGGTTGGTACTCCTGCTTCAAATTCGGATTGTCCTGGGTTCAAATCTTATCTCAGGAAGTAATTGCTTTGATTGAAGTTTTTCATGTTTTTCCTTCAGGCAAATGACTCAGTACCTTAAATTAGACCACGAACGTTTCCTTCCACACGAAATTCAATTAATTAATGATCTAATCATCATCTAGTGATGGCGTCATTGTATTTCTGCGATTATGAAGATGGCTGTCTTCTGGGTTCTAGTGCGGTAGAATTTTACCGGGCGATGATTTATCGCCCTGATGATGGTGGCAACAAGGACCTCTGAAACGTCGGTAAACTTCCATCATGCT
>NW_019060730.1:195590-209065 GCF_000696155.1 Zootermopsis nevadensis | reverse complement strand
GTAGTAGTCGTTTACTGACGTTTCAGAGGTTGATCCCTCCATCATCAAGGCGATGATTGAGGCATCAGGTACCTCTGTCACGTGTAATGAATGACTGTGGGCCTTCCCTAAGTCCTGCCACGGCTATTTATCGGAATATTTATCGATAGTCGATCTTTGCAACGTTAGGATACCTTAGAAGTTGATGGGGACCCGGTGATTCATACGCCATCTTTCGCAATTGGGAAACCAGACATGGATGGTGGATAATATTAATATGAATGCTAATAAAACAGGATGTAATTATGTGGATTGGATTCATGTGGCTTAAGATGGAGTTCGAAGGCGGGCTATCGTGTACTCGGTATCGGACATTCGAGTACCATAGACGGCGAATATTTGTTGAGCTACTATCAGCTTTTCTGTTGTACTCTACTAATGGAGTTAATTAATAATAGTTTTACGGCTGACATCAAGAAACCCCTGACCAAAGCCTGATTACTTTTTGTCGAAACACCATCCAAGCCATACGAAGTGACTGAATTTTTTATCTCCAGGAGCAGGCAAATTACATAAATCCTTTCAGTATTTGTTCACCGTGGCGATCTGATACCGGTGATGTGAGCTTATCCTACTAAGAATTCAAACTGCGTTGTCCACGTACAGACTTAAGCAGGCAGATGTCGCCGTCTCGTGCAATCAACCATGAAAGATGATACTGTGTTTTATGTGAGACGTATATATTACTATACGAGGTGCGATCGGAAGGTTTCAAGACTGCGCGTATAAAAACCCGTACACTTATCTCAGGTATTAAATTCATTCATCACCCTCGAAGTAGTTCCCCTGGGAGTGAACACAACGATCCCAGCGCCGCTGCCAAGCCTGGAAGCATCCCTGGAAATCTTTCTTTGTCAGCCTGTCAAGCACCATCTGCGATTCTGCCTGAATATCTTGCCAAAGACTCGCCAAAACGGCTACGGAAACCTATGAAATGCTAAAGCAAGCATTTGGGGAGTCCGCAATGGGTCGTGCACAAACTTTTGTGTGGCATTCACGTTTTAAAAACGGCCGAACTTCTGTCGATGATGACGAGCGTTCTGGACGACCATCTTCGAGCACTTACGAAGATTTGGCAGGCCATTCACGAAGATCGACGTCGTACCCTCAACGACTTGTGCGACATTGTTGGGGTAGGCTATGGGACCTGTCAGCTGATTCTAAAGGAAGAACTCTACATGCGACGCATCATGACAACGCGCCAGCGCACACCGCCCTCAAAGTTCGGCAGTTTTTGGCCTCAAACACCATGGCCGTCATCCCGCACCCTCCTTATTCGCCGTGTGACTTCTTCCTCTTCCCAAAGATGAAAATTCAGCTAAAGGGAAGGAGATTTGAGACGATAGAGGAGATTCAGGCAGAATCGCAGATGGTGCTTGACAGGCTGACAAAGAAAGATTTCCAGGGATGCTTCCAGGCTTGGCAGCGGCGTTGGGATCGTTGTGTTCACTCTCAGGGGAACTACTTCGAGGGTGATGGATGAATTTAATATCTGAGATAAGTGTACGGGGTTTTTATAGGCGCAGTCTGGAAACTTTTCGATCGCACCTCGTATATTATATCTTTAGCTTACTCGTCTTGTAAGCGTGGGTTCACAGGATATTATCCACGTCAAGTCTGAACGTTTTTCTTTTGTGCACAAAATTATTTTTCCAAAGTTTTGAATTTATCGACAGTCGTCATTGTATGGTCCTCCCGCAAGTAGCGCTAGTGTTTGTTCGCCCGCCAAGTTGGTATTACCGGTTGTAGGAAACTTTATAGTACGATTTTAAATGGTATAAAGTCCGGAATAAATTTTGTCGAAATCTGTCCGTCGGTTCTGAAGTTGATTCATTCCGTGCGCTCGGTGGCCCAAGTTGCCTTGACAACGGCCGGTTATGACAAAATTTTCTATAATCGCTCTGTGATTTTGGAAACACTTGGTATTTTCTGTCTGGACACGTGCATAGAAACTCCCATGTTTGCTTTGACGTATTAACTCTTGTGACGTGACCTTCCGTCTTGATCTTGTGAGTGGCCCTCTCCAACACTTAGTCAGGGATTCCACTCACAGGCGCATTCGAGTGGTTCCTTTGTTTTCTTGCACGTTTCGTAACCAAGCGACGTCCCTCTCGTCTCTTTGTTTGTTTGTACAAAGGCAATAGACTGGCACCGTGTCCGGGTATTCGAAATTGTCGTACAGGGCGCAGATGGGCGATTTTCGTGGAAATTACTGTAAGAAATTATTCAATGTCTGGACTATTTTTCCCACGGTCCTTGTTTAAAAAGAAGAAACCACGACGTTTCGGACACTGGTTCTGTCCACTGACGGAGACTTGCTCTATCTAACGGACCCAACTGAGTATATACCTTCCGAGCCAGTTTCCGAAACGTCGTGGTTTATTATCTTTAGACAAGGACCGTGGAAATGCAGATAATGAATAATTTTAAGTGTAATCCACTGTCGTCAGATAGTAAGTATTGTAAGATATTAAAGACAAGTTTTGTTTGACTCTAGAAATTAATAATTCATTGTATTTTTTACGTAATTACAGTAATTTTAATGTTTTTGGTCCAATTTTTTGGTTGCGTCATAATCAAATATCTTCGGTTGTCTCTGATAAGCTTATTCTCGATGCCAACCCTTGAATCTTTCCACCATTTCTTGTATTTTTCTCTCATCCTTGCAGATGTCACCCTAACGCACTGTCATTCTGTAAATGAAACTATTTCCCAAACTATGAAAAATTGTTTTGCACGTAGTTTTATTTTAAGTGCATTCTATGAATGAAACAGCAGTGCTAAATTAGCACAGTACTGTACCTACTCCATAGTCATTGAAAACAAAGTGGAATACTTTAATTATATGCACAAACTTGTTCAGTGCTACCAACATATTTTTCGGGAGGTAAAGTATCGAATCGAACCCGAGACCCCAGGACGCTGGCCTTGTAATCCTGGGGTCTCGGGTTCGAATTTATAACTTGTGTTGGGCAAGGCCGTGGTCTAGGCAACACGGAGTTTTCCTCCGTGGCATCCCAACAATTACTTCATTCACACACAGAAGAAGGCAATGGCAAACCACTTCTGGATCATCTGCCAAGAACGTATATGAACAGGTCCCAGTCCGAGAAAAGGATGGAAGGATCCTGTTCATATGGACCTGTCGTCAGACAGAACACTACAAATAAATAAATAAATAAAGTAAATTGCCTCTTTAATCGTCTTTGTACCTACCTGGATGAACAAATCGTGATGTCTTCTAGAGTCTCGATATTAGGATGAGGCGCTGATGGGACTTGCCATAACGCGACTGGAGCTGTTAACGGATTCCACTCGTTGGAAGTCATCCTGATGTCGAAACGCTGTACCTGGTTGAGCTGAAACAAAGGAAGGCCGTGGCCTCCAGCTCCGTGCTCTGAATCTCTGATTGTATCAAAGCACAGAACGCGGGGTCAACAAGACACAGTCAGATTTCAGGCTCTGATGGACGATGAAGTCGTGGGTTCTGACCTCGGGTAGAAATGCGGCCTTGAAGATCCAAAAGATTGTTTCTTCCGGAACGTCAGTGAACGTGTCTATGGTATTTGAAATTATCAATATGCAGATTTTAATGTGGTAAAATCAGATTAAACCCGGAGGTCGGAAGTCAAGTCCTGTCTGTTGACGATAAAGACAATGTGACTAGTGTTTAAAAAATCATTCCTAACCGAAAAGAAAACCACTGGATTACTAAGAATAAAGACAGAGGGACGTAACGGGGGTACGTAATATTTTATAATATTAAACGTCATTATTTTTTCTGTTCACTTAATATTATTAAAGTGTTCAAATTCATGATTATGAGATGGGCGAAGTATTTAATAAGAATTTAAATAGAATACGCTTCGAAGAAAAAGACCACTTGAGAGATCTAGGCATAGATGTGGTGATAATATCCCAATACTTTTAAAAGAAACAAAACTGTCACATTTTATTTGATCCAGGGTCCCCCCCCCAACAGGACGGGGGTCATGTCACGAAAACTTGTGAACACTGTAAGGTAATCATTTATATAAGCGTTTGTCAAACTGTGGTACGCGAACTGAGTAAGGAAATCAAAAGATAATATTAAAATAAATAAGTTTTCAATGAACGTATTTGGTTATTTAATGTGTTTAATTATAATTAGTGTACGTCAGCGAAAAAGGTTGATAACCCCTGGTTTAGATTATTTACGTGGCTTTAAGTTTCTGGAGCAGTTAAGCGACTGAAAGACTGTCAGAAATAAGAAATGTAGATAAAGAATAGATTACGAACCTTCTTCTGTAGAGGCGGGATTTAAGAACGCACCTAAGGCTGCTCGTTTCTCGCTACGGGAAGGCGTTTCGTGACTCTGAGAGTCTGCCGTCGTCTGTCATCAACCGAATACAAGAAAATCATGAGTTACAAAGAATTTTCAATGGCCGTAGAGGTTAATTAGCAATATCAAGTTAGACGTTGCAATAATATGTTATTTTACCTTGCGTTTTGCTGAAAGGAGAAATGACAAGCTGGAACGTGGGAACGCTGTAGAACAGGCAGATGTTTGTCTACGCTTCACTGCAACTCGATGCATCACCCGTCCGTCAGCTCGTGTTTCCCACTCCATCGCTGTCAGGGACTCCGAAGCCGATGTTCTTTGCACGGAATGAAACTACAATACGCGGTGTTGTATTATGGGGCAAGCTGGACCTCCTACGGGGATAAATTAATAAATAGATGACCAAGTAATTGACTAAATCAATAATAACCACCAGCTGCATGGGAACAAAGTCCATCACTAGACGATGACATCGATTAAGTAGCCGAGAATTTTCCAAACTCTTATAGAACACAGAAGTTCATTATTAGGCTCACACGAGCCAGCCATTTGAAACCATTTCACATATTTGTAG
Source organism: Zootermopsis nevadensis (assembly GCF_000696155.1). The sequence continues at coordinate 204,131 of NW_019060730.1, read as the reverse complement.
CTTAGTTCAGATCCTTTTTAATATTATCGTTTCATATTTATTTTTATTTATTTTTGAATTAGTTACGCTTAAGATGGGTCTGTGGTAGCTGAATGTAAGGTAATGTAATGTAAGGTAAGGTAAGGTAAGGTTTTTTTATTTAGTGTTCTGTTTGACGACAGGTCCATATGAACAGGATCTTTCCATCCTTTTCTCGGACTGGGATCTGTTCATATACGTTCTTGGCAGATGATCCAGAAGTGGTTTGCCATTGCCTTCTTCTGTGTGTGAATGGAGTAATTGTTGGGATGCCACGGAGAAACCGGGGAAGCCCCCGGAGGAAAACTCCGTGTTGCTTGTGATCTTCTATCAGATTTATGCATATATTTCTCATATAACAAGCTTTATATGTACTGTCTATATCTCCCAGCAAACAAATAAATAAACACAAGTAATTAAATAAGTGAATGATTCTGGAATTTTGTAAATAAGTGAGTACTTAAGAAACAAATACACGCCGATAAAATTAATTGTGTGATGTGAAATTTTGAGTGGTTTAGTGGTTATTAGCTGTAAGTGAATACGTGAATACGAAGAGGTAAGAACGCAAATGGGTATTTTGCCTCTTGTTATGTATAGTTCCTTCGGATAAACTGTCCTGAATTAAAACGATTAAAGCAAACATGGTTTTGCAAACACGTCTGATAATGTCTGCACACTGCGAGCGTAAACACAGCTAAACCTGTTATATAAACACTTTACATGGTTCTTTATCGTATCATCAGATTGGCAACCCTGAAATGTTTTTGGTTCTGTGGCGTTGTAGCTTCGTGATTTATACAGAGCATATTTATGCCATCAATATTTATATTTATTTTTACTCTTAATTTATGTAATTCACACGTTTAAAATGACACAGAAACCAGGGGGCCGTCACGAACTGTGTTTGTAGTGACCGGTGGAGCTCCATTGGGCAGAGTCCTTCTTGGCAAACTGGTAGCCCCTCGGCAGATCCAGGAATTCGCCATTTTGACACTCAAGACCCAGTGGTAACTCTACGTACCACTTGTCTGCATTTTATCCACAGTACATTTGTGGGTCTCGTATTATTCTCACAATAAAAATCGATTAAGATAGTATAATTGCGTCATATTGTGGATCAAATATTAAATTAATTATTTGGTTTTGTCCGTCTAATCACAATTATATTTAAAATTTACAAATAAGATAATTAAATTATCATTTTATGTTCCACATCGAATAATCGATTTACATTTGGAATCGATTATTCGATGTGGAACATAAAATGATATTTTAATTATCTTATTTTAAATACAATTGTGATTTGACGGAAAAACCAAATAATTAATTTAAAAATCGATTATTTCCTTAAAAAATATTTAAACAGTAGATCTTTGTAATGGTAGAGATTTGTGTTTTCTTTGAGGTACGGACTGAATTCTTAAATATTTGTTATCGCCCTAACTTCTTCACTCTTAATTTATTTCTACTAGAAGGACGAGAGGGCAATACCTGGGAACCTTCTAACTATAAGATGATTAAGCAATTGTGGAAGTGACTGTGGCGTTAGAATGCTGTTATATAATAAAAACCATGGCTTGTCATAATAGCTGCCACTTTGCGGAAGCACCGAGCTTATGGCGAAGTCAAGGTAAAGCTTGTAGGATTATTACCATTTTATTGTTTGCGCGTGTGAATTCAGTTTTTCTCTCACCGTAAAAAGGTCTCTGATACCCACGGGTTTGATTCAAGACTCGATGGCGAACATTTCATATCCGTGCAAGAATTTTTCCTGAGACCTTTTTTTATATTTAATTAAAATAATTGCATCTTTCTTATACCTTGCTATTAGTCACGGTGAATAGCGAAATGACTTTAAAAAAATAATGTTACATGGTGAGGGATTTTTACCCGTGACTGTTCGATAACTTTTTCTCAGTCTGGGACATATGAGATTTCATCACGTGCACTAAAGCTCAGCGGCAATGTGTTCGGGTAGTCCGGCTTCACAGTGGAGCCTGCCACCTGGAGGCACAGTGTCACACTCCAGGAATTTGTGATACGTGTACTGCCCAATCGCAGACTAGTGTGCTGTCCAATCTCAAAGTAGTGTACATGTCCATTGCACATTTTAGACGGAAAACTTTCATGAAAGAGACAATTTGGGAGACGTAGGTGTAGATGGAGCTGTGAGATACCTCCTCGCTTCACTCTAGATATTTTAAGCAGTTTCATTAGCCATTTAAACTTTATAGGAATATTTTTTAGCCAAATTGACAACTCGTTTTCAATACGCACGTTGAAAACTGCAGGAATCTACCTTAAATATAAATAGATTTTCGTATTTTAGTAAATGGAATGTCTTCGTTCATTGATAAAATAAATAATTCATAAAATTAGCAAAATTATGAAATAATGTAGTGAATCAGTCAGGACGTAACTACACTGGCGCTGGTAGGCAGAAGGTTCATCTTTGCCACTGGCACCATGAACAAGCGTCTGGTAATTTTGCCATTCGCCGTCATTTTATCTCCATGTGCCTTTAAATTCTTCTTCGCCTTTTGATTTAGTGTAAGCTTAGCGCCTGCAATACCGTGTCCAAGCAACACGCCGAACTGTCATGCCAGAGAAGTTGCCGCAAGTGTAAGGCGTTATTTTCTTTATAGCTTGTGTTGGCCTCGGACAGAACTTGGCAGATGGCGGATTTTTTATCACATTGAGTAGGAAAGGCTTATGAGCGCAGTGCAATTCTGACGATAGCTGTAATTTACTTTTAAACAGCCTGAAATATTGTGGATGTCTGAACATTGATAATTTTACGAAAGATCCATTGGGCATAGAAAATTCTGAACATTTTGTAATCTACAGCTATGCAACAAATTGACTGATCAACTGAACAGCTAGTAATTTCTTATTATTTATTTCAATTGACCTGATGTGAAATTAATTTCTTCCCAAGTTTACTTATTGTATCAAAATAAAATATTTTCGGTTCGGCCCTGAACTATGCTCACATTAATCATTAGCATGGATGTTGCTTATTTCAGACGTAGTTTGAGCAGTGATGATTCTTGGTTTGTCCCGAATACGCTGATTGTTCTGATTCTTGAGCTCGCAATATATGGGCTCTCAGAATCGCCTACCATTTTGACGTGTCCACCCTCCTTTAAAAAAATTCCGCATATTCGTACATTTTCCTGTGGCACATGCAGGTACCGCTGTGCTTATCTGTAGTTCTACCGCAGTTTTCGATAGGTTTAAAGCCCTCTCAAGAAAAAATATTATGTCGCTGATAACTTTTCATTTTGGCATATTCTGTCAATGAATGGTTCATACTGCACGTACTATCAATACTGCGAGGACGACAAAATATATTTGCAACTGAGGAAAATCTTCAGATTATTAAATACTCGCGGCACGCAGTCTTTTCAGTACTACCATTATATTTTTTTGAAGCGAACTATTTCTTTCAATTTCTCTCGTACTTGATATATCATCGTGAAATAAACAGAGAACCAACACAGCTTTTCCTAGTTCGCTATGCATGGTCATTTTGTTATGTAACCTGACACCTAATTATTTTGTAAGTTTATGCGTCGTTAAATAATTAAGGGAACAGTTAAGGGATTGTAGTAACAGACGTTTTGTGTGAACGGGATTTTATATTCGTACACAGCGAGGAGTAGAATGGGTCTGCTATGTATGGTTATTATGTTATGTAACCTGACACCTAATTATTTTGTAAGTTTATGCGTCGTTAAATAATTAAGGGAACAGTTAAGGGATTGTAGTAACAGACGTTTTGTGTGAACGGGATTTTATATTCGTACACAGCGAGGAGTAGAATGGGTCTGGTTGCTATGCGCGTAGGAACGCCTTATTTAAATAATCTGATTAATGGTCCAGTCCCAGGCCGCCAAATGGCTGACTCTCTCATACCAACTTCGTCGTATTTGTGATGTTTTGAAAGACCTTAAGTTGTTACTGCGTTAGAACGAACGGAATTTTATGTCAGGTGATGAACCTGCCGTCCTTATTGCTACTTTGCAATTATCTTTCATGCATTCAGTAATTAATTCATGATTTATTTTCAACATTTTCCCTTTGTCCTCCCTTCCTTCCATCTTTCTGTCTTGAGTCAGTTCAATGCTGTTCGTATATTCCGAATAGACACACATTTACGCTCTCGTAGAATACTTATGGATGTTCATGAACTTTTCCAACCCAAATGTAATCGTCCTTATTGCTACTTTGCAATTATCTTTCATGCATTCAGTAATTAATTCATGATTTATTTCCAACATTTTCCCTTTTGTACTCCCTTCCTTCCATCTTTCTGTCTTGAGTCAGTTCAATGCTGTTCGTATATTCCGAATAGACACACATTTACGCTCTCGTAGAATACTTATGGATGTTCATGAACTTTTCCAACCCAAATGTAATTATTTATCTTCGTTAAGCGTGCTACGCTTCATAATAATTAATTTTCTTTCGATTTAATCGTCCGCGATAGACGTCAGGTTATTGGTTTTATACTTTTCAGCAACAAAACGTGCATAATTTGGGAACAACAGATAAGGTTGCAGTAACCTGTTGGCCTATTTCTGGCCGGAGAGGTATCAGCGCTCAGCTGGAAGCTTTAATAATACAGAGTTCTGTTCCAGCTGTGAACCTAGACCTGTCCACCCTGAGATAGATTGCTCTATTTTTAAAGAAAGCAACATGTAACTTTTAATATTTTCCATTTGCTCGTATCATAAAAGTGTTATTCAAACGGAATTTTTTTTAAAAAAAAGTGTTTTATTAGACACAGGGAAAGTGCGTTGTTTTGAAAGAGATTTAATTCGTTCGGTGACAAGTAAATATAGCTTCTGAAACTACGCATTAATATTTATCATGTCCTCTGACTTTCAGTACAAAAAACATCCGCATGTTTATATATTGATGGATACAAATACTCGCTTCCTCTCTGAGTCCGGTTTATTGCAGGCGGATAACAAAACAGACAGTCCAATACATAACAGATATTTAACAATATTAACTTCTTGCTTATAGCATTTTAGGGTTTTTAAATATTCAGCCTTTAAAAGGAAATATGAATAATTGAAAGCTTGTATCGTGGCAACTCGTTCCTCGAGAGTTTCATAATTTTTTGTTTTTTAAAAATATCTTGAATTACCCACGTGTTAACTAAGTAGCTTCTTCACTAACTTAGTAAGTAAGCCGTCAACCACCGAAGTTACCTGAAACGACAACCAATCAACTGAACACAACCTAACCTTTAAATCAGTATGAAGTTAATGCATACAGCGATCATGTCTCTCTGTTCGGCAAGGCCCGTTTTTCTGAACGTGTCATCTCCGAGATTACTTAATGAAATTTGGTGCTGGGGAGAGGGATTTCTGTTGAATTTGTGGGAGAATATAACTTTAGTTTGTATCCATCTGTTGTACTTTGTATAGAGTTCAAATCTAAGTCACAAAATTTTATAAAATTAGCTCTTGTAACCAAAGATTGATGTAGGCCATGAAATACACGAGATTTAAAGTATCTGCAGATAAATACGTGGTCGATTGGTTGCTTCTTGAATTTTATATTATGACTCTACGTCTCATTGGATTTATTTAAACACTCTAGGAAGTACTGAAACGACAGCGAATTAGGTCACTTCGCTTCACGATTTTCCAAAGTCATAATCACAGGGCCTTTCGTTTCTAAGCAAATTTCTTATTTGGGAATGCGCCATTATATAAAATAAGTGGTACATAACGACATTAACATTTCTTATTTGGGAATGCGCCATTATAGAAAATAAGTAATACATAACGACATTAATCCTTTAAAACCGAAGCTAGTCTAAGTAGTATTTAAGAATTCAGTCCGTACCGCACAGAAAACACAGCACGTTACCATTAGAGTTGTTTAATGCTGTTTACAGTTAGAACATGAATGCAATACGCATCCTTATCGATTGTCAAAGCCGATGGTACATGCATTTACCGCTCGACTTTAATTGGCCAAGAGCTGTGATGGTAGAAATAGCTACTCTATTGTCTCAGCGTATGTCCTTTAAGACTGCGGGCAGAAAGCAATTTGTTGAAGTCCCTATACAGGGCAGGCGTTTGAGGACAGGCTGTACCTGTAGCCTTGACCTAGCTCGGCTTGACATTGTCTATTGACCGTCTGGATCTACAAAAAGCAGAGTAGCTTCCTTCGTGCTTCGCTCTCCAAGATGAAACGCGACTTCTGTGCGGTGAACGCTCAGAGGTGATGGCAGTTTCTAATAAACGTCGGCTGCACGAGATAACCTGCCCACTTATGACACAGTCAACGTCCGAAATTTAGTGAAATTCGTGAAAAGAGGAGAAAAACGAATTTGCGTTGAATATTCGTGCAAAAACGGAAACTTACAGAAATCGATTCTTACAACATTCTGGCTTATTGAAGTTGCGTGTACGTGATTTATTTTATTAAAATTATTGAGATATTGCAGAGTGAATTACGACTCCACGAACCTCTAAAACGAGGAGTGACATGGCCGAGCAGACGAACAAATTCTTACCTTTGAAGGATATAATGAGCGTACTGTGTGATGCCTAATACGAGGGGACAGGTAGCGCCTAGAATTAGGCAGCTTGGTGGAGCACCGGCCGGGACTGGTGGATAGGCAGCCGATGCAGCGAGTATAAATAGATCTGGAGCCCTGTATTGTCTGTCTGCAGACTTCAGATCTTGTGCCATCAACAAGTGTTTCTGAATCCAGTCACTTCCCAGAATGAGCGAACTGGAAGCGTCTTCTGCCTCTCCTTCCAGATCCCTTTTCTTTTCTTCTGAACTGAATCCTGGAATTCTTATTAAAGGGTAACATTTGCTTCAGACGTTCAAGGGAAGGAGACGACGCAAGTTTAAGCACTAGACTTTGGTATGATTTTATTGTCACGGTTACGGACTTTTGTGTACGTATCGGCTAATTACGTAACCTATGACCTTACAAACGTAGGAACTGTTCCATCTGCAAGACGTGTGGTTTTCTCGTCGGCGGAATTTTGGATTCTGGTGATCTCGGTTGTGACACCGCGTGGTTCTGTACGGACTGACGACGTTTCTTAGCAACATAGCCTCGATTTTATACCTTGAAGATGGAGGAGACAAGTTCTTCCGCAACGTTTTGTAAGAATCCGGAAAACCACGAACGATACTGAATCAGGTGGTCTTTTTTAAACCGAACAAATACCTGAACTATGCAGCAGAACTCAGAGGTTCCAGATCGATAGCAGTCTACACGAAAGACGCCATCGAACACGGTCCTGAGCCAGTTATATCCAAACTCACAACACACTTCTCTAAATATACCTTGTATTGTCCACCGTTTCTCTGTACGTGTTTTAAACTTAGTTTTCCCCATCAAAATTTTGTATTCATTTGGCGTTTCCCACATCCTGTATTTTACACTCCAGAAGTTATTCTTGTATTATCAACTAAGTAACCAACTAAATAACTCTATGGATCAGTCTTTGAGAAGCTGACATTTCTCAGCCAAAACCTTTCCAGCATTTTATGGAACAAAAAGGTTCATTACCGTGTTCACAAGAGCCCGCCACTGGTCCCTATCCTCAGCCAGATTAATCCAGCCTACACCTTCCTACCCAATCTTCCTAGCTGTGTTTCATTATTAATCTCCTATCTACGCCTGGGTCTTTCCAGTGCTCTCTTACCCTGATGCTTTCCAAGAAACATTTTCCAGGAATTTCTCAACTCTAGTGCGCTGCGTGGATCAAACAAGGATAATTACATCCGTGTTTACGGTAACGAAGGTGGAAATGAACAGAATTGTTGCTACAAAGCAACGGAATTGACCGATGGTTCCGCTTTTATAAACAGGAGCTTCTCGTCTATATTTTTTCCGCTCCTTCTGAGCACGAAGTTCGCGTACCAACACCAGATCCCGGTGGCCACTGATTTACGCGTGGTCCAGGCAAATCACGTTTCTCTGCTGTCATTAACCGTTAACAGTTGCGCGAATCTCAATATTAGATTATTATCCCTTTGTGTCGAATATTATTTCGTTCACAAGCGTACACGGTGCCTAAATTACTGGAAGTTAAATCAATTTTATTTCAAAAGTTTAATTACTCTATTGTTTGTGTTCGTTCAGTTTTTGTTTTCCTATTTCCGAATTTGTTAAATCAATCAAAATTTTTAAATAAATTTATCGTATGTGAGTTTGTGAATGTTGTGACATTCATTTTCACTGCCAAGTATAATATTAACTTTGCTATTGATTGCTTTATTTATTTATTTTATATTTTACTAGCGAAAGCGTGGCCCATGTTTTATTTATATTTATTATTTATTTAGTGTTCTGTCTGACGACAGGTCCATATGAACAGGATCCTTCCATCCTTTTCTCGGACTGGGACCTGTTCATATACGTTCTTGGCAGATGATCCAGAAGTGGTTTGCCATTGCCTTCTTCTGTGTGTGAAGGGAGTAATTGTTGGGATGCCACGGACGAAAACTCCGTGTTGCCTAGACCACCAC
>NW_019060730.1:171140-195545 GCF_000696155.1 Zootermopsis nevadensis | reverse complement strand
GACCCCAGGATTACAAGGCCAGCGTTCTAACCGCTAGACCACCTCATCTTATTATTATTTAGTGTTCTGTCTGACGACAGGTCCATATGAACAGGATCCTTCCATCCTTTTCTCGGACTGGGACCTGTTCATATACGTTCTTGGCAGATGATCCAGAAGTGGTTTGCCATTGCCTTCTTCTGTGTGTGAATGGGATGCCACGGAGAAACCCTGCCTTTAAACTATACTGAAATAATTAAATTTGTTATTTATTGTAACAATCTTACTAATATATATTTCCACCGGCTGTTATAATAGCACACAGTGGGTACCTGATACATTGAAGTTCGAGCACTGCACTAAGATTTCCTAGAAAAGTTGGATGTGTCACGTACACAATAAGACAGAATCGCAATATTGGATATTAGCCCGTGCACTGATAAATTACTTTTTTCGTTGATATCCTTAATCGTTCGCCACAGCAAAAGGTGTTTAAAACAGAGTTGAATAGTTAAATGAAATATGCATTGCACAGTGTATTAACTTTTTTTTAAGATAAGTCGTATTTGCTAAGGTCGATAGTATTTAATTTGAGTGTTATATGCAGTAAAAGTTATGTTCAATCGATTAGTACAAATTAGACATACGAAGAGCACAGGAAAAGTTATGAGAGTTTCAGATGAAAATCGACGTCATTTGTAATCGGATGTTTATTTGTCATTTTTTTGTTTGAAAGCCTTACATATTCAAACACTGCTGCTTTTAGGGTAACAAGCACTCGAGAACAATTAGTCAGAATACACTGTCTTGTACCAACCTGTTTGTACAGTAAACCCCTCTCTAACGCGGCGTTACTTTCCTCGAGAACCGCCCGTTAATTAAATCCTCGACGGACAAGGTCTTGAGGTTAAAATGGCGGTACAAATCGTTGCCTGCCATTAATAATTAGACGGGTAATAATTTACATAGACACTCAAATACTGAATGCGAACTATAACATCAGTAGATCGTGAAACATAATTAAGCCGTCATAATTATGGCATTTACGTAAGTAAGTAATAAGATTTCCGTCTTCTGGGTTGTTGAATTCATCGCCCTGATGATGGAGGCAGTATGACCTGTGAAACGTCGGTAAAAATGGACCAGACTACACAGCGCAACAACCCAGAAGACAGAAATCTTCATACTCACCGCTGTGAGAACCTCAAGTCTTACAAGTTAATAATAGTTTGATAAATTTTGGAAGCTAAGGGTTTACCTGTTTCACACGTACACCCCGCGTATAATTGATAGACCTTTTTTTTTTGCGCTTGTGAGCAAATCCGCGCTACAAAAGGGTTTACTGTATCGCAGTCAATAGTGGTTAGTACAGTTTTCGCGATGTACACAACTGAATAATAACAACAACATTTGTCTCTTAATTTGGAAGTAGATGTAACACTTGGATCGACTGCAGAGGGAAAACAGGTTAAGTCTTAGCCAACGTTACAAGGAAATTAACATTATTAATAATATACAAAAGTGTAATAAAGGTAACATATGATTAATTGTGAAATAAACAGATGAATACTTACAAAATGTTCAGTGGATAAGTTTTTTTTTTTTTTTTAGAATTTCTCGCTTAATCTATTTTACATGGTAATTATCCTAAAATCGTTAATAGTTTTTGGTAGATTAAATTATGCATATTTATGTTTAAAATAATTATAATTTTTACTTTATACCGAAAATTAGGACTTCGGATATCCGCAGGCAAAATATGTTATTTTCAAGCATTTCTGTAGAAGTTTACACTAATTATATTTTGGGTTTTAGTGATTTACTAAAAGGTGCCTAACATTTCACCATATTTGAAACTTAAACCCCTCTGCCTATGTTTCGCTACATTATAATGTAAATGCGTTCCATATTATAATATTCGTAGTAAAGTCACTATTTTAGAAGTTTTATCAAAACCAGACGATGCTAAACAGATTTAAGACTGGGATAAAATAAATACTATTTAGGGACCGAAAGTGGCTATAAAATTATATTTTAGTTTGCTGTTGGAAGGATTAATATGAATTAGTATGAACAGAACAAACAAACAACTTAGCTATCACTGACATAAATTTAATATTTTCGTAAGGTTGACCCATTAAATGCTATCAAAATTCTCTGACTGTTTTCGAAGTGAAAATTTCTTACGAACGAAGTTTTCAAATTCTCATGCATTTATTTGTGAAAACACATCACCGACTCAGGTCTGACCCTTCCCTAAATTCGTGTCTTCAGTAACAAAGGGGTGAAGCAGAATTTAAATCACATATTTTTTAAAATGCTTATTATACATTTAAACATTTATTATGCAGCTAATTTTTGTGTTTTATCTTCAGGATTTATAAGATCATTACCATTGCGTGCAAAAGTTTAAAAATATCATTTATTTCGCGATGATTTGCATAAAATTTGTCCGTATTGTAAGACAGTCACCATTGAACACGCAGTAAGCAACACGTATACACATTTCATCTTTTTATTGTAAAGGTGGCTTAGTACTAAGTTCACGGACATAGTTTTCCACATTTGATATGTATGTTTTTAACATTCTAACATGTACATCTCTCTATTAGGCCTACGTTACTATGTGAAAGTGCTGAACATTATAATTCAATTTGACTATTTATAATATAGTTTTGAGTATTTACGTCCGAGCTGCGTTGTTATCCAAGTACCAGACCAGATAATGACAGTCAATCATTTCTAAACTTAATTTCCGGTTGTCAGGTTCTGAAAAATCTTATTTTAATTTCTGAAGGGCTCTCGTACCAATTTAGACTCTCCCACGCGCTTGGTTATTATTATTATTATTATTATTATTATTATTATAATAATGTTTATCATCTGTCTCCCGAAATTCTCCAAACGAGAAATTGGGACCGACACAACTTAGTCTTAAACAGACATAAACATTAATTCGTTTCAGTACCTAGGCAACACTTCACAGATACTTGTCGAAGCGACTGATAATTTTCTAAAACTTATAATTACAGGTGTTAATTGCATTAAACTGGATATAATGTGCAGCTTCTAAGACGTACATGTTTCTGGTAACATACTTTGTCACTATGACGTTATATTTTTGGTTGTGATACCATGTAGTATCATAGGTGGTCACCGACGTTTCGGAAGACACCCTGAAGACCATAATTTATATTTTCATCTTCGTGGGAAGTTAGTCGCGTATAATAAAATGTTTATATTTGTTCGCAAAAATATTCTTCTACAGTGGCCTATATATATTTTTTATCAGTGTGATTTTATAATAAATGCTGATTATTGAATTTATGTGTTATTAATGAGGTTGCGTTCTATGGGTGAGAATTTTAATGTAAGAAAGAATTGTTGACTTATTAAATTGAGGGGAAGTTTTGGAGCTCGACGTAATATTACTTTTTTTTTATTTCGTATGAATGTCGAAATTCAGTATTAAAAATTTAACTTCTGATGTGTAAACCACTGCACTTATTTCGGTAAACTACTTTTAAATTCGCTGACTTTAATTTAACTTCTGATGTGTAAACCACTGAACTTATTTCGGTAAACTACTTTTCAATTCGCTGACTTGGCTCTGTCAAACATTAGGATCGCGGGTTCGAGTCCAATTCAGAACACGGATATGTTTTTGTGGTCTTGTGGGTTCTGCAACATTAGGATCGCGGGTTCGAGTCCAACTCAGAACACGGATATGTGTTTGTGGTCTTGTGGGTTCTGATGTCGTGTGTAGTCAGACGCGTTGCGAGGGATCGATCAATAGTCGAAATTGCCCTTCACATGTCTAAGTATTCATAATTTAAAAATTCTGTATGCATTCGCCGATTAATGAAAGGTTGACAAAACATGTCTTAATAAACTATTTTGCATTGTACAATATAAACTGCAAATGTACGTTCATCTTGTGATTTCTGAAGATTTTTGGTGGCATATGACGTGACGTTAACCACAAATGAAAATATATATTTTGGTCTCTACTGACAATAGCATCAAAATCTAGTATGGTACTTCTGTAACATGCAAGTCATAAGTGTTCTACGGAAGAATATTATATCAGCACAATACAAAACGAATGGCTAAATACTCCATTGGATTCTGCCCAGATCGTCATTAATATCGGTTTCAAAAGGAAATACTCGAGCACACCTTATCGAAAGTTTATTTGTATTTAACCTCAAATTGTAATATTCTCTTGCATAATGTGAAGCTCACTGTAATGCATTTTCTATTTTGTTTGCAATCATCAGGAGCAATTTGTTTATAACTTTGTCCACTATAGAACGTTCAGCCATGTTTACACGTGGAAAATAAAAAGTGAATAATGCACTTAGTATATTTTTTTGAAACCGATAGAATTGTATCAGTTCTGAAAACTGGTGGTGTAACATATTTCTTTGCATTTTAGAAATGATCGAGTTATATTTGCGACAGAATGTTTTTTGATATTAAGTAGTACTTTTCACGTCAAGTTATATAATAAGATGGACTTTGAAATTTAAAGACGTATTTGATTGGACTTTACAGAAGTGATTACTTAATTAAGTGCAATATGTTTTGTTTTGTTAACTTTTAATTTAGAAACAGAATTTTGACATTTTGTCAATTTTACAATTATTTATATATAAATTAATGTCTTTGTGAAGTTGTTATTATAAGATGATGAAATGTCATTGTTTCACGAGTCGATATTATCTTGAGTTACTCACATTATGAATGTCTAATAATATCCAGATAACTTGACTTAAGAATGTGGTGAAATATTTCCCTGAAATCCCACATCCAGTTTCCAGAACAGAGCGGACATTTATATTTATATACAAAATATGATTACCATTACCACATTGCGTATTCGACAATTAATTATATAGCACCTAGTAACTATGGGACATATTTTAAAATCCAGGTAGCACAACCATCTTAAGTCTAATCCATGTGTAAGAATCTAAAGATTGCAAATTATTCTAAACGTGGTAGAAAATCGGATATATATAACACGTGTATATAATTATATAATTTCATAACACATTTATATAGGCCTGACATTAACTGATATGTAGTCGTTACTATTAAGGTTCCAATGGACAGAACTATCCTTTTGAATCTCTGTTCGGAAAAATGTTACGTACTATTTTATCTCGATCACAAGTTTTATCGATATTATTTCATTAATGTGTTTATTGTGCCAAGAGCAATGAACAGAATTACTCACTCAGTACCCAGTAATTTAAAACGTGATATTGGGGTAATAGTTTAAAGTCAATATTTTTATGTTCGAAAATTTGAAAATGATACTACTATTTAAGATACGAACATGAGCTGTATTTCGGCTAAGAAATTTTGTACCCAGTACAGAGTGATATATGGGCTGTTCCAAAAACATGTTACAAGTCGTGTCTTTATCTACCAACATTCACCAAAGAGGTTTTTATAACTAACTTATTTCATCATATTGCTTTATATGTTGACTATGTTGAGATTCCATGATACTAATGGAAGGAAAATGTTTGTCGCGCTAGAACAGACACGGTAATTGATATGTGTAAGATTATGGCAAGTAGAACATTTTGACATTTATTTTTTCAGAATATTTTAGTAAAATTCTGGTAAGAGTTAACGCTGGAGAAAGTTGATAGTGCGTTACTGTGTGGAATTTGGTTCAAAGTGTCCACACACACACTGAAACAGTTAAAATACACCGCTTGACACTTTGTCTTCTCAAACTATTGTGGGAAGCTTTGAGGTGAAATCTCGTACGTAATGAGTAATTTTACATTCAAACAAATTAAACCAAATTAGACTATGTAACTTAACATATAAAATCTCAGGCAATCTGGCGGAAGTATACATATAATAATTGTAAGATAAAATTATTATACCAGGATGTGTGAAGTAATTATATGCACCAAACCGTTTGAAGGAAATGTTATTTACATTAATTTGATAAATATATATATATATATATATAATTTGTATAGGCCCTCTTGAAAGTATTCCAGAAATTAATAAGAGGTTATGGGTTATACACGGGATTGTATGTGTTCCTTACAATTCGGGTATCATTACAGATTAATGTTGCACTTTAATGAGTGCGCATATCATGTACAATATATTTACATATTGATACCCGTCTAACTTCTGAAGTATAATCTTCCGTATTTTTTCCTTTTGTATGGATGGAGCTTACGGAAGATGAGACATATTCATTTCTATCAAATTACATAATCAAACCGAGATCGACTCTTATAGTTTATCAGCCAGTAGGGTCTTGTCACGTGGTCACGGAATACATATAGTTTCCATTAACACAATTTCAAACACGTCATTTAAGAAAACGTACAAAACACACGTCAATCTCACTGAACAAAATGTCATTGCCTTTGTGTTAATGCATTATCAATTATTCGACGAGTTTACAGCTACGTTACACAACACCAATAAAGCTATAAGTAGATTAAGCGAAGGATATGTACGTTACCACAAGAGGCACCAAAGTTTTATCTTTATTATCCAGCGAGGTGCATTTATTGGTTCAGAATACCAGCAGCGAATTCTGTAGCAATCCGTACACAGCCACTGTCCCCCGCACTTACGTTACGTTACGTTATGTTCATTGAGAGTCGGACTTGAAGTGACATTTCACGTATTACAATTTTATAGCTTTTGTTAAATATGGCGTATGTCTGTTGCTGATGTAAATAAAATGTATACGTCGAAATTTATTTGGTGTTTTTTTTTAAATACGAAGTCAGATCCAGATATTAAATACTGCCGTTCATTTAATTGTGAACGTGTAACAATTACAGATGTAACATTTACAATTTATAAAGAAAATTGTCTCAGGACTGGAAACGAGGTCAGTGCGTTCCTCCGAAAAGTTTTTTTGGTAACTTAAAGTTTAGACGAAATCTTAACGCGGATACCGAGTCCGTAATATTCGATAAAAACCCTCAAATCTCACGTTTTTATACATTTTCATGTAGTATAAGCTTTACGTAGGAGCGCTAAACTTACATAAAATTGAAGATATCCGTCTTCTGGGTTATTGCCCGAGCCAATGGGAGCAGGTATGGGAGTGGACCAATGGTAGCACGTGGGCGAGAGTGGAAGAGGGAGAGAAAGTATTGGCATATTCATCGCCCTGATGACGGAGGCAGTATGACCTCTGAAACGTTGGTTAACATCGACCAGACTACACAGCGCAATAACCCAGAAGACGGATATCTTCATACTCACCGCTGTGAGAACCTCAAGTCTTACATAAAATTGTTTGTCACTACTGAGCAGTTACTGAAACACATTGTCTAATCAAGGTTAGACGTTCTACAGTGTTTATATAATCTCCATTAAATACTGAACATGTACTTAATATTATGCGTTTCTTATGTAATAAGACTGTCGTCTTAAAAACTTGCCTGACACCAGTTAGCGTAATTTCATTTTTGTATTTGGAATATCATTGATTCGTGTTCCTTACATTACCTTATGTTTCTCAAAATTTCCACGTGTGCAGGGTGTGATATATTAATTTTCGAATTTTTCGGTCTTCGCACTTGGACACAGTGGCACATATTTCGGTGCATCGAGCAGAAATCAGTGTTCGGGCTTTCTGAACCATTAAAAGTTTTAAAAGGAGCATTTTGTAGGCCTAGGTAAAAATGTCAAGTGATTTTGTGCTTACAGACTGCATTTGTTTCTTTATTATTATAAGAGTTTCAGGCACTATAATCTAGCTATTATTAGTATGAAAGATGCATTTGTGTGAGTACTTCGGAAAAACGTGGTAGTGACGTATCGTCTGATATGTTTCAGTGCTGTAATACTAAATACTAATACTGCGAGATTTTCCTTACAGACTCCTCCTCCGTGGAATAAGCCTCTCTGGTCTTGAACATCTGATACCGATAACCAGTTTTACATACTATGATATGTTTCACAATTAATATCATATATAAACATTTACAGTTGAGTAGTGACGCAAATTTAACTTCATAAAATATAGTTATCTGATTCTGTTTAACTTTATGTAGTGTATTTTCTATCTGCTGACACGATACGAAATAATATTAAGCTTTTATATATATATATACACATGATTTTCCTCAGTGTCAATAATTGGACTGACATCGAGGTTCACTTTAAAGTCGAGTTCTTCCGACTGACGTGGACCTGGAAATGATCCACGATGAGATATATCATCGTAAATAACACTTTTGGCTGTAGCGCTATTAGGAAGCTTTTCCAGGCCCACGTTTATTGAACGCTCTCAACTAAATGTGGCCTCAGTCGTCGATAAACGTACATATCTGATAGGTTTTTCTCTAAAATTTTATATGGCATTACACGGTATTTCGAGATACCTTATTAGCAACAGAAGTTATGTTAATGTTCAGTAAAGCAAGGCATGAAGTATGCATGACTGGTTTTTGCGCTGCAGAGCATAACAGCGTTTATAGCATGATGACCATATTGCATGAATATGGAATAATAGATGTATATGGCCAATGATTACTTATCTTTTTCAGCGTGTTCGTAATTACTTGGAACAGAAAATTACAGTGTGGGCCGAAAGTAATCATCTGTACTCGAAGTTCACACGCAGATTTAAAAATTTTCCGGACGTAAAAATGTCTCAAATACAAATTCGTAGTAATTTTAAATATTTGTCAAAAAATTTAAATCACGTTTTTCAAAGTTTTTCTTCTGATTTGTAAGACCGTGTGGACTCGGAGGAACACACTGTCTCCATCTTCAGGTCTGAAGATGAAGACAGTATATTTTTTTTTCTGAAACGTTAGTATCTACCACGTTAGTGTTGACATCTAGCAGAAATTATCTTAACTATATGGGGAGGCAGAAATCAGTAGCCATTGTGAAGATGTCCCGGATAAATCTGCACCAATGAAATACTTCTTCATGTCCGGACAAAGAGTCTGACATGCTTGTTGGTGGTCAGACTATGAAGAATTCTCTGGCCCGTGTGGAGGAGAATACTTTGAAACACAATGCAAAACGTGAATTTCCACGAGTGTGGGTTATAATATAATTTTTTTACATTGCGATTAAAATTTAATGTCCAGAGTTCGCGTTTAATTGCGACCACAATTTGATTATTTTCTTTATCGCTTGATTTTCGAAATTCTTCCGGAAATAATTTTTTAAAAAAGCGGTCTCATATATAAAAAAATTCCTTCCAAAATAATGTCGCTCAAAAGTCTCATATAATTCATTTACGTTATTTCCGTATATATTTTTATTACTTTTTAAACTAGAGTGTAGTGTGAAACTACACTTAGTTTAACTATAATAAAATATAAACACAGAGATTCCGAGTGCGAACTTCTGAGAACTTGTAGATGATAACTTTAGGGCCCTGTGAAACATTAATTCACTCAGTGCACACTAACAGGTTAGCTCGCACTCTAAAGCAGTCCTACCAACAAACTCGACAAAATGATGAGGAAAATTAACAAGTGACTTGGTCCCGGTATATAGCAAGTTGCTCCAGAGAAGCTGTTGACCCCCAGAATCTTGCTGTCAATCATCTCTCCTGGACATGCGTAATCTCGATCTGAAACAGCCAGTTGATATGACAGTGTCACACACTTACAGACTACCAACGCCGACGCAATAAACAATGTATCCCCTCCCCTCACAGCCGTCCCGACGACAATCCGCCCCCTTCCACCCCTGTCTGTCGTTTTAGGGGGAACTGGACACAAAAATTAAGAAATCGAAGACAAAATACATTTATTTAATAGCTAAGACATCGTGACTGTTGGAATATTACATTGTCCTTGTCATCGGACGCCACTGGACTAATTTCGTCTGTACCTCTTCAGAAACCATTGATCCGTAAGCTTTGAATACATTTCTCTTTCTGCGCGTAGGGATATTTTTCTCCATTACCTGCGCGATTATTGCTAAAGTTTGTCTGGAGTAAGAAAGGCAGAGTGTTTCCGCTGTCATGAATATAAATACAGGTAGCCCTCGATTTGCTCCGGTTAAATTTGCGCCGATTCAGAATTACGCCGATTTTGAAACCAGAAAGTCAAAAAGAAAAAATATTATTCATAACGTTTTACAATGTTTCTCGTACTGATTCTTATACTAAATCGTAATTCTTACATCGCTGATTTTTAATAAAAATTATAAATACAGTCATCTCTGCAATTACGTAAGTTTCGTTAACGCGAATTTGCTCCAATGAGATCGATGAATCGGTAAAAGCTTTAAACTTTCAAAGGACTGATTTAATCTCTGCTGAGGTACCGGGGTTATTTTTACTACGCGATTTTCTATAGGTCGGCGTCTTACATGAATGCAACTATCGCATAACAGCAGAGATGACTACACATCAATCGCGGGGACCAACGAATTGCCGATTGTAAGTGTATAAAATATATTTTTTAAATTCCATTTATTTTATTTACGTTATTTGAGAGCTTTAAATGTAATGTCATTATATTACTCGTCAATGTTTGGGTGCTGGGGAACATGTCATTGACTTCACATTGATTTATATTACAAAAGAGTTTCAATTTACGCCGATTCGTCCAGGAACGCATCCCCGGCGTAAATCGAGACCTACATGTATATTCATTCTGTAATTTGCCTGTGGTCCGTGCTGATAAAATGTATGTAGTACCTTTGGCTGAAGGACCATAAAAATTTTCTCATCCCGTCTGTGTTTAGCGGAGGGAAAGCGGTCCCCTTGTTTTTTAAAGTTAATTGTCTTCGAAAGATTTGGGGCGTGGCTATAGTGGGATCAGGTTTTTGCTTTTAATTTATTAAAAAAAATTCTAACATTACGACCTTTCGAACTTTCGCTCACTTCACATGTTATAGGTATCAATGACGTTACTTTCACTGGACTCATTTTTCCAGCGCATGCAGTAACTCATCCGCCCCGATAGTTCGTCGGCGTTTGGTCTGAGCTTCATTCGCGTTAGTCACACGTCGAGGAATCTGCACCCCTTGCAACTGAGAGTTCCATTGATATTTGCCACCAGACGCAATTCAAACAAAATTTCTCGATTTTGATGTCGGCACAATTACTGACATTTGATCTGTCTCTGACACTTTTCTATTTCCCCCGTCTTCTTAATTAACTCCCGTTAAAAATTACCATAATCACACGAAATATACCGCATTTATTACATTCCTGGCACAGAATTCTACCGGCAGAATTAGGTACTACTGACAGCAGAGCCGCCTATCGGCCAACGGTTTAGACCATAATCTCATGCATATTTTCGTATTCATTCTTTACAGAGACTTAAGACGTGTGTCAGAAAGGAATTTTTAGGACTGTATTCACCTGTTTGACAGCAGTTTAAAATCCGAAACAACTGAAATGATTTCAGAGAACATTAGCATTTGGAGATCTATAGGAAAATGTATGTTGGATTTTTTTTTTTAAATTTTCGTAACCCATTTTGTGAATATGTCCACGCATAAAAATATTTTAAAAAAAATGTTAATGCATTTCTTCCGTCGTGAAATGTGTTGCGATATTACGTACTTTTAGTGAGTTCAGAATTTTTGAACGACCTTGGATAAAATATTTTTTCGATCGTCTTAAAAATAACCAACCTGGTTTCATCAGTTTCATTTCCTTTGGGTTTTACAGACGGTGACAGACGTCAAGCTTCAGTGAAGCCTCATTCTAATATCCTTTATCATATTTTAATAACCCAAGTTCCTTCCTTGAAATAAACATCCGAATATATGAGTCTTGTTTCTTAGTTACGGGCGTTTTGGTAGTGCATTACACCGACCCTCCTGCGCTTTCGGAATGGCGTGTGCATCAAATTTTGCCAAAGACTCGCCAAAACGGCTACGGAAACCTATGAAATGCTAAAGCAAGCATTTGGGGAGTCCGCAAACTTTTGTGTGGCATTCACGTTTTAAAAATGGCCGAACCTCTGTCGATGATGACGAGCGTTCTGGACGACCATCTTCGAGCACAACGCCCGAAAATGTTACGAATATCGACGTCGTACCATCAACGACTTGTGCGACCTTGTTGGGATAGGCTATGGGACCTGTCAGCTGATTCTAAAGGAAGAACTCCACATGCGACGCATCATGACAACGCGCCAGCGCACACCGCCCTCAAAGTTCGGCAGTTTTTGGCCTCAAACACTATGGCCGTCATCCCGCACCCTCCTTATTCGCCGGATTTAGCTCCGTGTGACTTCTTCCTCTTCCCAATGATGAACATTCAGCTAAAGGGAAGGAGATTTGAGGCGATAGAAGAGATTCAGGCAGAATCGCAGATGGTGCTTGACAGGCTGGCAAAGAAAGATTTCCAGGGATGCTTCCAGGCTTGGCAGCGGCGCTGGGATCGTTGTGTTCACTCCCAGGGGAACTACTTCGAGGGTGATGGATGAATTTAATACCTGAGATAAGTGTACGGGTTTTTATACGCGCAGTCTTGAAACTTTCCGATCGCACCTCGTATACATTCATTTTGTTTTGACATGCGCAGAGTAAGGGGAGGTGTTAAGTTCTTCCGTGGCATTGAAGGACGCTATTCGGTTACTGCAAATGCACTACCGCAGTAAAACAACGTTTCTAACACTCCTTTAGGTTCTGAAGGATCAGTAGTGACCTTCACACTTGGGCCAGTGACATTAAGGTTAAGCGTGTCGTAGATCCGGTCTGGGCGAATGAGTTTGCGCTTGTCTGGATACGTACCTGGAAGATTCTTGAGACGCGGCAAAAAGTCGTTCCAAAATGCGCAAGCTGTGGTTCGTGGACCCCTGCCGATGCCAGAATGGTTCGCGTTGAGTATGTAGTATTTAGGATGCTCTTTCGTGTAGGTTGGCCAATCTGAGTCATTTTCCACGGGTTTCCTGCGGAACACAGAAACACTGTAGCCGAATACGAGGCGTTCGGCTCACAACACTGACTTTTGGTATGTTTCCTATTTATATTTATTTGTAGTGTTCTGTCTGACGACAGGTCCATATGAACAGGATCCTTCCATCCTTTTCTCGGACTGGGACCTGTTCATATACGTTCTTGGCAGATGATCCAGAAGTGGTTTGCCATTGCCTTCTTCTGTGTGTGAATGGAGTAATTGTTGGGATGCCACGGAGGAAAACTCCGTGTTGCCTAGACCACGGCCTTGCCCAACACAAGTTATACATTCGGGCACCGCCGGGAATCGAACCCGAGACCCCAGGATTACAAGGCCAGCGTTCTAACCGCTAGACCACCTTTGATAAAATTGTAATCATGCGTTCTTCGCACGAACTGATTGGGGGAGAACGCATTTTAGCCTGGCTTTGTCTCTCTGTCCGTCCGTCTGTCTATTTATTCTAATCGAGAAACCAGTCGACAGATTTAGATGAAATTCGGCATATATGTTGTGCCATCTCGTACGACCTGAAAGTCGTAACTTTGAATGTCCTACGAGCCGTGATGCTACTAAAATGACGGATGAGGAAATTCGTGAAGTTTAGGCAAAAGTTGTCGAAGGAGGGGAGAGGAGAATGTTTCCATGTCACTTTCTACGCGTGCTTCGTTTAATTCTGTCATCCAAAATAACGTTACTGCTTTGTCTGTGCTGTGCGAATAGTGCACGGCGTATCAATGGCGCGAACATCGCGGGCCGTGCCGTCCCGTTGCGTAGACCAGGACGTAACGAATAAAGCCAAAATCACTGCGACGTAGTTCGGACGTCAGTCAGACTGACGTGGGCAGTACCAGTAGACAACGAGAACCTGTTTCTTACCCACCCTGTGAGCGCGAACCTGGCGAAGATGTCCATGATGGTCCGGCTGAGTTCTCTCTCGCTTTGGCTGTACTCCATGGACATGTTGAGGGGGTGACCAAACACGTACTCTATCTCGTCGCCATGCATTACGCCCATCCATTTCCCCCACATGTTGATGCTCGTTCGCTGGAAAACAGGAAATGAGCCGTCAGGGCTCGTGGCGGTATTTTGAACCACACGGATACGCAAACTCGTGGAATTCCTTAAGTAGTTGAGCTACTGTCAGCTTCTCAACAAGAATTATGTTGTGTGTAGGTTAACAGACCGATAAAACAGCGTAACGTTTGATCGACAGTCTATTTTTTTTGGGGTAGTATTAGATATTAACCTTCGTTTCTTATAAACGTAAGAGATTTTGTGTACAAGATGAGCGACTGTCAGATTCTCAACAAGAATTATGCTGTGTGTAGGTTAACAGACCGATAAAACAGCGTAACGTTTGATCGACAGTCTATTTTTTTTGGGGTAGTATTAGATATTAACCTTCGTTTCTTATAAACGTAAGAGATTTTGTGTACAAGATGAGCGACTGTCAGATTCTCAACAAGAATTATGCTGTGTGTAGGTTAACAGACCGATAAAACAGCGTAACGTTTGATCGACAGTCTATTTTTTTTGGGGTAGTATTAGATATTAACCTTCGTTTCTTATAAACGTAAGAGATTTTGTGTACAAGATGAGCGACTGTCAGATTCTCAACAAGAATTATGCTGTGTGTAGGTTAACAGACCGATAAAACAGCGTAACGTTTGATCGACAGTCTATTTTTTTTGGGGTAGTATTAGATATTAACCTTCGTTTCTTATAAACGTAAGAGATTTTGTGTACAAGATGAGCGACTGTCAGATTCTCAACAAGAATTATGCTGTGTGTAGGTTAACAGACCGATAAAACAGCGTAACGTTTGATCGACAGTCTATTTTTTTTGGGGTAGTATTAGATATTAACCTTCGTTTCTTATAAACGTAAGAGATTTTGTGTACAAGATGAGCGACTGTCAGATTCTCAACAAGAATTATGCTGTGTGTAGGTTAACAGACCGATAAAACAGCGTAACGTTTGATCGACAGTCTATTTTTTTTGGGGTAGTATTAGATATTAACCTTCGTTTCTTATAAACGTAAGAGATTTTGTGTACAAGATGAGCGACTGTCAGATTCTCAACAAGAATTATGCTGTGTGTAGGTTAACAGACCGATAAAACAGCGTAACGTTTGATCGACAGTCTATTTTTTTTGGGGTAGTATTAGATATTAACCTTCGTTTCTTATAAACGTAAGAGATTTTGTGTACAAGATGAGCGACTGTCAGATTCTCAAAAAGGGCTGTGCTTCATGGAGGGGGTGAATTTTATCTATTCGCCACATCAAGACGGACTCCAGGGTTTATTCAGTTTCTTATGTGCCACGTAGCAACAGAAATAACTTTGCTAACAGAGATATAATGTGACATATATCATGTTTACATTGAGGTCTCTGTGGACGATGTGTGGGTTTCCCTGTGACTTATGTCGCTTTCGCGCAAGCTGCCACTGAGGGGAATACTGTGTTACGTAAAGTCTACTTACAGGAGTAGATGTGGGCCTAAAGTCCTTGGAAGCGTGTTGTATACCTGTCGTGATATGTGGGGAGAGGAAGAATTTTATCTTATATTCTTAGACCCCACTGTTAGAGAAACTACTTTTAATTTCTCGTGAATTAGTTAAGCCTCCTTTCGGTGCCTGAGGAAAGACGGTAGGATTATGTGGTCATGCTGATCTGCGCGTGTTTAAGGTTTTGGACGAATCAACTGATTTTTAATTCTCCACGAAATGGTATGACCCAAAATTAGGTTTGAAGACGGGTTATGAACATACAAACTACTGATTACAAGCCAAAAAAATCAAAATCAAAAAACATGACGACAGGGTTATTTTAGACAAATTTAACGTACAATCAGTGCTAAAGTATAGTAAGTCCTGAAACAAATAAAACATTAGCAACATAACCATTAACAACAACAATATCAGATCGAACATGCATTGCCCGGTCTCGAACGAAGGCCTCTGTTGTGAGAAGCCGGTGACTAACCGCCTGAGCTATGGCACGGCCTCGTAGTGTCACGTGTTGGGTAATAAAATACACATAGTAAAGATTTAAATAATAATTTACATTTTTAACGTAATTAATAGCACCGATGTTTTTGTGACATTTGAATATTTTTTTTGAAAATTTTGGCCAGCCTTAATCGAATGTTTAACAAACTCTCAGTATTACAGCTTCAGACTAGTGTTGCCAGTAGTAAAGAATTGGCGGGTTTTATATCGATGATATGCTGATGATGGAGGTAGGATGTTCCTGTGAAACGTAAAAAACCAGAACATTATCTATATTTTTATCGCCATGATAACCTCGAACCTTTCTTATCTGTGGAGGGGTAAAGACAGCTTATGCAATTATCTTGTCATCTCATCTGATGTTAAAATACCTCTACAGTTGATAAGTTTCTGTCAAAATACCTAAATACCGCCTACTTCAGTCGTCTATAGGTGCTCTCGCTGTCCTGTATTATAAATTACATGTTGTAGAACAATTTTCTTGTTCTTTCGTTTAAAGAATGGACCAGCTGAAGCTGTACGAGATTGGTAGCTGGGCGAAGCAGGGCTGCCCGAGGGGGGTGGGGGGGCCGATGTGACGAACGATCGATTTATGTAGTTCGATATCCAGCGGAACGTATAACAAACGATGGACCAGTTTTTCCTCTCTACTTGACGGTCTACTAGGACTCTCTAGAGGATTCTGTGATTGATTCCCGTCTCCAGCTTTGTACGTAACAGTTTCACATATCATTGTCTCAGGGATGTCAAAACAGAATTTGTCCCTGTGTAGGCCGTATATTTTCCTACCCGTCCTTCTAGTTATCGGAGAACTTAGGCCGCCATCTTGTATGACGTTTCGATCCTTGACTTAAGCAAGATTCGAATCCAAGACCCTCGCTTTACGAGGTTTGTTAATGTGATCAACCTAATTTAGGTTATGGTCGATCAACTAAAAACTTCTGATTAATATCATTGTCGGAACTGAATATTTATCTACACTGCAGATCTTTATAATGCGTTAGTAAAATATGTGTGCCAGGGTCTTGAAGTTACGTGGTTAGCACTCCTGCTCTTTATTCAGAATTTTCCAGATAAGATTCTTCAGCCGAAGGGCTAACGTTATGAAGTTTTTCCTCAGTGTTATCACGGACGTGCATGCTGTTAAATAAGCCACGGTATTTCATTTCAAATTTGGTCTTGTATGCTGTACTACATTAAGCTGGGAAGAACTTGATGGAGTCTCTTTTCCTTCAGATGCCTCAATCAATGTCGCGAATCCAGCGGAGTTCGACTAGTCAAAATTTAAAGAAATTAACCTTTTTTCTGTTCAACAGTAACAGAATTTATTGAAGCTTTATCTTCGAAAATCGCATTGGGAGTACATTTATAAAAAAATAATTTATAAAACAACTGAAGCCAAATTCTTGTCAAAGTCTGACTCGGGACTCCCGCCGAACGCTGATTTCGCCAGACCCCCCCTCCATAGATGCCACCTTCAGAGTGACCGGAAAGTAACGCAATCCAATCCTGACACGTGTTCTTTTTGTCAAAAAATTAAATTACATTGAAACCGGAAAACGAAAATTAATTTCATATTAAGTGTTGAAAATGGCCGAGTTTTGTATCGTCACTGAAGACCAAAGGTCGACCGGAAGGGTTTTTTGTCCTCAACGCTTCCTGTGTCACGGGAAAGGCAGACGAGATCCTGTCGATCTGTTTGTCACGGGAGAATCGTGAAACGTGATACTCCTAACACTCATCGATCCGTAAGGCTAATTCTTTGTGATTTTCTCATGAAGTGGAGAGAACGAGCTCATAATGAGGGGCCAATATCCTTATGTTCATACCCGAAACTAAGCAGATCTTCATAAAATTTTGCGTTGGGTTTCTACTCTCAGACTTATAACCCTTAGTAATCAAGATGTCTTCCACCTTCCATAAAGTTAAATTCTGACTTCATAATTTTTATTAGACAGGCTTATACACAAAATAAGACACCGCATTGGAGTACGTGCCTGTTGAATTTATGTATCTCGAAATGTAGAATTGCAAATTTTGCAACAGTAAATATTCATGAACTAGGTAGCTCAGTGTAGTGACTCGACTACAGGCTACCGTGGTTAGAATCCCGAAAGGAGCCAAACATTTTACAGCGTCCAGACATTCTCTGGAGCCCAGTCAGCGGGTACGATTACTGAGTTTGTTTCTGCGAGTGTAAAGCGGTTGGAACGTGAAGCTGACCAATGACCTCTATTTAATACCGAGGTCATCTGTACCTTCACACTAACTAAGTCTTCATGGCTTGTTTCTTAGGAAGTACCGTATTAAATGTTCATTGATGTATTTGAATCTGCGTTTAATAAATATTAACTGCTGTTCGGTAAGTAAAATCACGAATACAATACGCGTAATCGGCCACATTGATTCTTGGAGGATCGGCTTCGAAGGGGCTCGTCACACTCATCAAAAGTGAAGTTGATTTCTTGGTGCTGGAGTTGAGAGTCTCTCAGAATGCGCAGAGGCGCGTACAATGAAGAGACTAGCACGTGTACTGTGTTTTCTGTGGTTAAAGCCACAGGCTTTGCGGTGTTGCTGAATTTATGTGACCATGTGTACCCCAGACCATACAGAAACCGCTTCGCGCACACTCGCGGCTGAATACATAAAATATTGAAATAATTCTCACTGCTTTGTGTTGAAACACGGGTCGATCCGCCAGCTATTGGTCTACAGAACACCCATGCGAATTTCAAAAGCCATGTACTCCTCTTTTCAAAACCACTGTCTCTTTCTTAAGGGTTCTTAGGCGAAATGCGTTCTATCTTCTGCCTACGTGAGGCTTATATACACACGAGAGAGCAGAGTACAAATATCCTTATACGAGTATCCTTCTTCCCGTCTCCTTTACAGGAGGTCGGCGACATATTATGAACAGGATCCTTCCATCCTTTTCTCGGGCTGGGACCTGTTCATATACGTTCTTGGCAGCTGATCCAGAAGTGGTTTGCCATTGCCTTCTTCTGTGTGTGAATGGAGTAATTGTTGGGATGCCACGGAGGAAAACTCCGTGTTGCCTAGACCACGGCCTTACCCAAGACAAGTTATAAATTCGGGCACCGCCGGGAATCGAACCCGAGACCCCAGGCTTACAAGGCTAGTGTTCTGACCGCTAGACCACCGTGGCGGTCATATATTATTAGGGATTCAAAATACAGGAAGATGAGTTCGCTGACATAGTTACAAGCAACTGTCACTTCCTGGTTCCTGGCAAGAACTGCATGACTCACTGCCCAGCACTAAAACCTACTGCTAAAATTATTATTTTAACCTTTTTAAATGGTCCAGAGTCTATATGCGTGTTTAGGGGCATGATTTTCAGCATCTCCTGCAAGAAACTACGTTTATTCTGTGATTTGTATGGAGGGATGTTTGATTCGTATCAGGAAAGTCTTGTAGCAACTTGGCGGTTAGTCATGCAGCTCTTGCCGGAAGTGACAGTTGCGTGTATCTATGCCAGCAAATGATAGGCTGTTGTGAATGCGGTCATGAACAGATGGTTCGTGTAAAAAAGATGGACATTTCTTGACCGTGTGAGGAACAATCAGCTTCTCAAGAGCGGACTACACTCCGTAGAGGTGCTTACGTTTCTGGACCCTTGGCTTGTAATCTCATAACCTTCCTGAGCATTAAGGCAGAGGGCGGAGAAGTGTCGAACTCTGGCTCGCTGTGAATTCTTTAACTCGGCATTAAGCGGTTGTGGGTTTGATCCTATGCGGGTCGGTTATTTTTGATTCGTTTAAGTTTAATTGGGATCAGTTACATTAGATTAGGTTAGATTTGGTTAGGTTAGGTTGGGTTAGGTTAGGTTAGGTTGGGTTGGGTTAGGTGGATTAGGTTGGGTTAGGTTAGGTTGGGTTAGGTTAGGTTAGGTTAGGTTAGGTTAGGTTGGGTTAGGTTAGGTTAGTTTGGGTTGGGTTAGGTTGGGTTGGGTTAGGTTAGGTTAGGTTAGGTTGGGTTAGGTTTAGTTAAGTCAGTTAGGATATATAAAGTTGTTTTTCTACGATGGTTTGGGGTGTCCTACAGAAATTCTATCGTGTTCATCGGGTGATCGTGAAGATGTCCTGGAAAAGTCCTGGATAATCCTTGAGAATTCCAGGAAAATTCCTGGAGAAATCCTGGGAAAGTCCTAGAGTAGTGTCGGAGAAGTCCTGGAGACGATATGCGTAAATTTTTTGTCACGGAGAATTCCTGGAGAAATTCTGGAGTAATTCTGGAGAAGTCCTGGAAGGTTATTTGGAAGTCCTTAGTGCCGCTGAGCATTGCAGCCTCTCGCCGTCAGAGGACGAGAGATTTATCGGAACCCTCAAGTGATTTGGCTGACAGGACCGGCGTTTCCTCCAAGGCGGTCATTATAACGACCTAGCCTGGCACATGAAGCCGTATTTACATTTCTAGCTACCGCCACGGAACAAAGACCTTGTTCAGAAGCTAATAGTCGCTTAGCTAGTCTAGAAAATCGAATGTGTTTACACTTAGCCACCACTGTACACTGTTCTGGGCCAGGTGAAGCCAGCTCACACCTTCACATCCTTTTTAATATTATTCTCTCAACCATGGTGAAGTCTCCCAAATTCTTTTCCTACCTGGTTAGGCCCAAGGAGAACTCTTTTCTTGAAACTGCATAATATGTTTGAATTTTAAAGGCGAGAAAGGATTGTACGGACAGAATCGTGCCTGGGTGTAGTTTCCTCAACCCGCGGTATGCAAATTTACGAGTAAAAGCGCCAGTGATTAGAGAACCCGCGCAACACCTCTGTCAGAGGAGTTGCCGCCTGATCCAGGCGATTACTGTAGCGGAAGGTGTCGCAATTTTCTGCTGTGTAGAGCAGAGGCGAGGGTCGGCAACCTCTCCGTCCGCGCGGGCTGCGTCGGCTAGGTAGTTCGTACCTTTGTCGAGGGCGGTAGTTAGAAACCACCGACATTGTTGTGAGCATTTATTTATTCTATTTAAAGAGAATAGTTTTATGAAAATTCGGTTATTAGTTTTTTTTTTTAAAATTTCATATGGTCTCCGTAAATGAACAATGTGACTTTCTGATTTTAAAGTTACAGGAATGCTTACAATTTCTATTGGTTTTAGTAAATTAATATTTTGCGATTGTCTGTCATTATACTTCAAAAACATATTTGTATAAATTTTCTTCTCGTATTGTGTAATTTCTGTATCATGTGACGGGCAGCATATAAGGCTGCGAGCCACATGTGGCCTGCGGATAGCAGGTTGCAGACTTCTGATCAGAGGTTACTTTTCTGGACTGTTTCATCCATTCGACCTGTCACCTAATAATGCCAGATTAAGAAGTTCCTTTTCTATGAAAGGAACTCCTACGGGCTGGACGACCGGGGTTCGATCCCCGACGAGGGCAGAGGATTTTTCCTCTAGCCTCTGCGTCCAGACCGGCTCTGGGGGCCACCCAGCCTCCTCTACAATGGGTACCGGGGTCCTTTCCCGGGGGTAAAGCCGGCCGGGGCGTGATGCTGACCACTCACCCCCATCTAGTGCCGAGGTCAAGAATTAGTAGGAGCTATACTAACTCTCCCCCCAAGCGCCTACATGGCGTATAGTGGGAAAAACTTTACTTTACTTGCTATGAAATTGTCTACAGCTTCTTAATTCCTCTGTCTTACACCCCTTTTATCGAATGGTGCAGTCGGGTGTTAGCACCTTGGTTCGTATTCTGGAGATCCTGAATGGGTTCTTGATCTGAAATCCGATAAACTGACTGACAATAGATGTCGTCAGCAGCAGGATCCCCGAAACGTCGGTAACCGCCCACATAAAGCCTCAACCTAATAGTACCGTGATCTAATTCATGCGGTTATTAAATTTTTCTACGTTCCTACGACGTTGAGGAGCCCAGGAAATTGTGAATGTATGAACTGTTTCTAGGGCAATAAACCAATAAATAAGAGAGAAATTTGTTTTTTTGGGGTTGGCTGTAATTCGGTGATGTCACGGAAGTTTGTTTGACTGTGCATATTCTGGCCTATATACATCTAACCGCTTTACAGACTATCGATCCGTAAAGCTAATCGATGTTTGGCGATGTTACCTGCCCTCACGATATATACATCAGAAACAATTATAGCCCGTAGCAGATACTCCATGGTCAATGTGAGGTTTTCAGCACAGTCGTTATAACGCGATGTGAAGGCACACGCTCGTTACAGGGTCTGCATTAAGCAGTTCGTAGTTACTGTTCACGTGTATAAACAATGGTTATGACTGGTCGACATCACTACTTATAGATCCACCAACGACAATATAAGCCCTGAGGATGGAGGCAGTAAGTCCTCATGGCGTTAGCAACTCAGACGAGTAACATCGTCAATTTTACCGTCGCGTGAGAACGTCAGATATCTTGAAAAACGTAAGAAATCCCACAGATTCATTATTTTATTTCGTAAACAGAGAATGGGGCTGTTCGAGGCACTCCGTCCTCAATGTGGGTCTGAGGCTTGCGTTTAACCTGGGGACGCGCCTCGTGAGTGGCTTTACCTGTGTGAAGAAATAATAATAGACTTTTGTGCCCCGGGCGGCGAAGTGTTCCGCGAACTGGTTGGTTGGACAGATGAAGAAAAAGTCGCCTACGACCTCCGCGATTATCTTCTGGTTGAGGTAGCCGTCAGCCAGGTGTTCCCAGTCAGTATACTGTAACAAAAGACTCAGGGTCAAACTTCCGGTCCAATTTCGGGGATCTACGTGAACCCTGTAGAGTGGTTTATAAAATTTCGGTGTGTTGGTTTACAAAACTGCACTCAGAAAAAAAAAATACAACAGCAGATTAAATTTAGAGAATGAATTTCATGGCTCATTTTAAATCCCAGGATTTCCTGTCTGCCTTCAAGAAATCTAAAAATTAAAATATACTATTTTAACTCTTTTTTTATATGGGTGTAAAAGCTTGTCTCTGTCTCACTCTGTGTGTGAGAACAGGATGTTGAGGTATATTGAATCAAAAGTCAGGAAGTCGGCAAGTATGCTTTGTGAAATATTTTAAACATAACACAGTTTCTTGTATGTTCTTTGGTATGAACGTAAATGAGCAGTTTGTTTGTTTCAGTTCTCTAAATTATAATATTTTGTCTTATTCACTTAGACATCAAGGTACTTGAATTTTTCAGTGGGCCACGACACGCAGGCACGTCACTACTTTCTTCAAGGATATACGAAGTTTAACGACGAATCGTTTACTCCGGTTCTTAAAACTATTAGCCTTATTTGTAACAGGTGTTCATAATACTCTAAAATGATGCTTTATTAATATCTTTTTAAATTTTAGAAGGTAATAAGGTTTATTAAAATTAAAGAATGCCACACAGTAACCAACAGTAAAAGTTTCGAAATATTTTTCTCACGACGTAAACATTGCCCTGATGATGGAGGCAGCAAACACCTCTGAAAGGTCAGCAGACTTCTACCAGACTACACGGCACAAATCTTGGTACACAGCCATCTTCAGCCAATGTATTTCCTTTATGGTTAAAACCCAAGCGTTCCATTAATTTACAAGAGATAAATCTATCATTCGATGCGGAACGTGAAATGATATTTTAAATATTTTATATTTTATTCTCTTATTAAAATTGTGATTTGACGGAAAATATTAAAATATTAACCTAATTCACAATATGACGCAAATATACTACCTTAAGAGATAAAACGATAGCTTCTGTTCATTTTCCGCGTCCATTGCAACGTTGTTACCTCGAAGCTTGGGTTAAGTTTCCGACCACCCCTTGTCTAATGTCGTCGGCTCATTCATAAAATTCACGACTATTAACCGAATCTGTTTCTCGTATTGCCCTCGCGCCTTGCCACAGCCCAAATAATCAATTAACTACGTCAGAATCCTTGTCTGATTTGTAGTTCACAATAGTGACTAACCTTGAAGCAAAACACTGTCAACGTTAGCAAACACGTCCAGAATTTATAACCACTTTACAGTCTATCGCCGGTATGATAATATTGGCAAATCAAAATGATCGAACAATTGACGCAAACCGGGTCACCCTGGAGACACATGATGGCCCGTTGTCTTGTATTTACCTATGAGGATTGTCCGTGAGACATTCTCGTACATCTAACACTGAACGCTATTTAGGAACCACCTTCCGGTCTAATTTAACTGGAGTGTAAACACTCGTCTCACAATGTGGGTTGGCTTGTACAAATACACGAAAGGTCAGTTCAGATGCCAGGGCGAGTTCACACAGCAGAAGCGACGTGATTTGGTAGAATTTCGTTGACACTTGCGAGATGCACTGTGGGCTCGCCAGGGTTTGCATCATGAACGCGTCGCTGTGTTTTCAGATACAGGGATCAGGTCTGTTTATAGGATGAAACCATTATAAATGTTCGTACGAGCG
Organism: Zootermopsis nevadensis; assembly: GCF_000696155.1. The sequence goes on along the minus strand of NW_019060730.1, from coordinate 171,243 downwards.
AAATTTCGTAGTGCGAACTTTCTATCTGTTTTACTGTTTATTTTTAAGGTGGACATGAACACAAAATATTCTGAATGCACGGTAGCAAGCATTTCCCGAATTT
>NW_019060730.1:145263-158052 GCF_000696155.1 Zootermopsis nevadensis | reverse complement strand
AGTCCAGAGTCTGAAAAGTATCCAATGATGAAAAGATTAATGAAAAATTACTGCCACTGTGGGACACGAACTGAAGCCTCATCGTAGCTGATACCAAATTCCGTCATGGGGGGGGGGGGGCGATCCTGATCGTATTTCATCGATCCTGCGTCTCCCTAAGATCTGTCTTCCGTCTCCTTCTTAATCTCCCCACCCAATAGTGTCTCTATCTTAACTGTACTAAGTGACCTCCATAAATTCTCATTATGTGATAAGAAAATTATGGCTCGTTCTTTACGTCTAAATGTTTTCCTGAGCGGCGCCCGCATTGCCCTTCGTGAAGAAGCAATTTGCCGAGTTAAGCTCCGGTACTTAACCTGATAAGTCAGATCGACCTCGCTCTTCTATAGTGTACTAATGACAAATGGGAATTGAGGAAGGTCAGAGGTCAAGGGACACATGCAAATGTGTGACCACCCGCAAGTTTGTTCCGACCTTCCTTCGGGCTGGCTGCTGGATTACGGATTCACTTTGTTCTTTATACCCTTTGAATTTCAGTACGTTCTACGTCCTGAAGCAATCAGCGTTTTTCGACGCACTGATAACGTCAGGTTAGTGTGATTTTGATTTTTGGTTTATCAATACAAACTCTATAAGAATAATAAGTATAATACTTAAAAATTAATTATGTTAAAAGAATTAGTACGAGACATAAAATGTAGAAGTCGTTACTGTCGATAATTTAGTGAATTGTTTTTTTGGATGGCGAATACAGGTAGCCCTCGATTTGCGCCGATTCAGAATTACGCCGATTTTGAAACCAGAAAGTCAAAAAGTGGAAAAAATATTATTTATAACGTTTTACAATGTTTCTCGCACTGATTCTTATACCAAATCGTAATTATTACATCGCTGATTTTGAATAAAAATTATAAATACAGTCATCTCTTCAATTACGTAAGTTTCGTTAACGCGAATTTGCTCCAATGAGATCGATGAATCGGTAAAAGCTGTTTGTGAAATGCAAACTTTTGCATATGCGAGTTTGCTCTTATGAAATTTCATTACTGGCGCTTTAAACTTTCAAAGGACTAATTTAATCTCTGCGGAGTTACCGGGGTTATTTTTACTACGCGATTTTCTATAGGTCGGCGTCTTACATGAATGCAACTATCGCATAACAGCAGAGATGACTGTACACATCAATCACATGAAAGAATCGCGGGGACCAACGAATTGCCGATTTTAAGTGTATAAAATATATTTTTTAAATTCCTATTATTTTATTTACGTTATTTCAGAGCTTTAAATGTAATGCCATTATATTAGTCAATGTTTGGATGCTGGGAACGCGTGTCATTGACTTCCCATTGATTTATATTATAAAAGAGTTTCAATTTACGCCGGTTCCGTTTACGCCGGTTCGTCCAGGAACGCATCCCCGGCGTAAATCGAGGGCTACCTGTATTTGACAAAATTGAAGATATTCATTTCTGTAATTTTCAGGGGACGAGAGGCAGAATATGAGGAGTGGATACGGAAAAGAAGAGAGTGTAATAGGGAAGGAGATACAGGGAGAGGAACACAGAAATGAAGATGGAACGAGTTAAAGAAAGGAAGACAGGAAAATGTTTTACTCGGCTATGGAAAAACTTCGGAGGTAGAAAGTAAGTTGACAGAACCGGCACGTGATGACAACGTCGTGGGGAAACATCTCACCTCAGACGAAGAAATTAAATGGGAATTTGAAGGAAAATATACCGCGAAGTTCGTGGTTCGTACTGCGTTTCTTCTATTGAATGGCGTTTAGATTAAGAAGCTTCAAGGAGACTGCTAATACAATGCTTCGGTAACTTCTGATCTACACAGCGACGAGGTAAGACGAATTTGAAACGAGTTTAAATTGCATCTAAGGAAACAGACTGTAATCAGATGGCTGGAAATGGCCGTGAGCATAACTGAATAGACCAATTCTTAACCCTTTGAAGCCGAAGATCGTCTGAATATTATTTATGAATTCAGCCCGTACCGCGAAGAAAACACTACATCTCACCATTACGAAAATCAGCTGGTTAACCCTTTGAAGCCGAAGCTCGTCTTCATAATATTTACGAATCCAGACCGTACCGCGAAGAAAACACTTCACTTAACCATTAGAAGTCGAATCAGGCGGTACCACATAAGATTTAACAAAAGAACATCCCGGTCAAAGCCTTAATCACGATGATTCGCGCTACGCTTAGACCATTTTTCCACGGGTAGGAGGTTTGGTAGGCCTTAGAGTTTGTCTAAGACGCGGTGGTCAGTCCCCGCTGGGAACCAAACCCAAGTTCACTACAGAATCTTGAGCTGGGTGGAACTTGTCAGACTTAAAGCTCTTAAATTTGTTGTTTTGTGACTTTTGTGTGCGCGTAGGAGCTTCGTTACGTGCGGGGAAACAGCGCGTTCGCTTTTCAGTGTCGAAGGGTGCCAGACCTATTTGTTATAGGTCATAGGTACAGGATCAGAAGGTTTCCTTGTGATGTTGCGTTTGTAACTTTTCCGATACATGTGCTACACAGAATGGTGCCCTCCCCTCTCCCTCTCGTTTAATTACGACAACAAAAACCAACCGGGATCGCGTATAACATTTTCTTTGATCGTGTGGCCTGAACTGTCATGATAGGACACGTGTACTCGTAATGCTGTACATCGATGTTTTACCTCGCATTTCCATTCATACAGAAACGAACAGACATTTCTTTGGGGTTTGTAAATAATTCTCATTATAATTTACCAAAATATTATTAAAATATTGTCAGTGTGGTGATCAATTTGTCTGTGATTTAAATAAAATTGATTCTGTATGGCAGGCATGAATAAACTCGGAATCTGTAGATATACAGGGTGATTCAAAAGGTTAGTTCCAAACTGAAGGAGAGTCTAGAGCAGTGGTGTTCAACCTGTGGTACGCGTACCCCCAGGGGTACGTGAAATTTAAAAAAAAATATATTATTTTATGATAAACACTGAATAATCGGTAATGTAATTTATTTAATTTATTTTAGATGTAGATTATATAATATGTATAACTTGAATTATACACCAACAACTTTGGAGGTACAAAGTTGAAAAGAAATTATATCTGGGGGTACGCGAAGACATCTTAGGGGGTACGTGAAATTTAAAAAAAATATATTATTTTATGATAAACACTGAATAATCAGTAATGTAAAAAAAAAATATTATTTTATGATAAACATTGAATAATCAGTAATGTAATTTATTTAATTTATTTTAGATGTAGATTATATACTATGTATAACTTGAATTATACACCAACAACTTTGGGGGTACAAAGTTGAAGAAAAATTATATCTGGGGGGTACGCGAACAAAAAAAGTTGAATACCTCTGGTCTAGAGGGACTCAGAGAGAACAACTTTCGAATAGGAATCCATGTCCTCCGAAGTTATCCTGAGTCAGTCGAGGCCATTAAAAGCTGAAATAATCGTACTTTGCTATTCTCCTACTAGCTTAATTTTGTTATTTTATTAATATACAAGGATTACATTAGCAATCTTACAAACCAAATTATTTCAGCGGTATGTTATCAGACTTCCCTACCTTCAATGGCCTCGACTGACTCAGGATGACTTCGGAGGACGTGGATTCCTATTCGAAAGTTGTTCTGTCTGAGTCCCTCTATACGCTCCTTCAGTTTGGCGCCAACCTTTTGAATCACCCTGTATACATAATATTGAGTGACCAATAAAGCTGAAAAAATACGTTCACTCATAACAGTTATGTATTCCGAGAAGTCTTTATGAAACACCGAGTAGTACTTAACGGGTATTATCATGGAACGTGATGACTTAGCGTTTCAAGCAAAATATATTTATTTCATGTCTGAAATACTATCGATCTAGTCACTGACGAAGATAGATTGCATACATAGGATAATAGTCCGTTTAATGAGCGGTATTAATGTAATTCTAATATCTGTGATATCTAGTTATAGAAACAATTACTTTTTATTCCAGGAATATGGATGAAACTACTAAACAATAAAGTTTAGAGACTTGTTATAACAAATGACGATTCAACTCGCATATTTATGTGAAATAACATCTTTGCTGGTATCGATTGCACGATTTAATAAAATGTCTGGAGATGAACGAAACTGATGTCAATAAAGTTCTTGAAGATCTTGACAGGCGACAGAGTTTTAATTTGACGTCCATCGTATCGTGATCTTCAGGGTTGTGACGCCGGATAGGGTGGTTTATGATAGACAGAAAGAAACCAGGTGGATATTTGGATAGGTAGATGAATGCGTGGGTGGAAGGATGGATCTCACCTCAGCAAAATGAATTTCTGTCGAATAACGAAGCTTTCTTCAACGTTGTATTTAATATTAAGGCGAAAAATGAACATAAACACTCTAGAAACAGGGACCGTGGTTCATACCCCAGCGTTTCCAGGACTGTATTTAATTGTTTAATTTTAACCGTCTAATCACAATAAAATATTTGATTAAATATTATTATTACAATTAACATTTAATATTTAAAATATATTAAAATATATTACAATGATGCTCTTTATATCGAAATGTTCGATTTACAATTAGAGCATCATTTTAATATATTTTAATATATTTTAAATATTTTAAATATTAAATGTTAATTGTTATAATAATATTTTAATATTTAATAAAATATTTTATTGTGATTAGACGGTTAAAATTAAACAATTATAATCATCACAATATGACGCAACATTATCATCTCACGACTGTATTTAACTTAAGGGAGAGAAAATGCATCGAGTACGGGCTTTTGTTATAGATACTTTACAGTTCCATTTACTCAGGAAGGCGGGGTGGTAATATGTGAAGAATGCCTCAGATCACGAGGCAAAGTGAGGTGGGAATTGGAGAATGTGACGCGGATTTATTCGATATAAAAATGCTGACTGTGATTTCTTCGAAGTAAATCTACATTATACCATTCCAATATGAGTTTGGAATGTGGATTGTAATTTGGACTCCCTGGACACTACTGTGGATAATGGTAATAACAATAATAATAATAATGATAAATTAAAGCGTAAAAATTTAATTATAGAAATTCAGCGAATGTGAAACAGGGCGTGTTTTGTCACACCGGTATTCATTGGAGCCAAAGGAATTTTAACCCAAAAAGACTAAAAATATATCTGAAAACACCGGGAAAACATTCGGCAAAAATGTGTTACGAAAAATTGTTACGAAAAAGTGTTACGAAATAGTGTAACTTTATTATGTTACTTAGGAAACCTCATCTGTTTACTCAGCATTGTTGTTACCTAGGAAACAATATATAAACGTCCTTTCCGTATAGACGTATTTACGTCAAATTCTCCGGAACCGTGGTTCCACTATCACTTTTTGGTCTTCCAACGTCCCGTTTTCCATGCACCGAATATCATCCCACCAACAAATGTTTCTCCAATTCTTGAATTCATAATATAAATGTCTAAGAGTTGTCGCATATTTGTGCCTGATGGCAATATCTTCTCTGATTTTGTCGTTTAGAGCCTGCCCTAAACTTGGCTTAACTAACGTAAATCTGAATCAAATCTAAAACTTCTTGACGATGGTGAAGAGTCAATTGAATAAACATTTTCTTGGATATTATCCATCGTCTAGTGAATATAAAACGTAAAACGACGTTTCGGAGATGGGACTCTATCTCCGTCTTCAGGTTCCTACACAGTTGGGCCCACTAGATAGAGCTAATCCCTATCTCCGGAGATAGGGATTAGCTCTATCTAGTGGGCCCAACTGTGTAGGAACCTGAAGACGGAGATAGAGTCCCATCTCCGAAACGTCGTTTTACGTTTTATATTCACTAGACAATTGCGCCACGGTGGTCTAGCGGTCAGAACACTAGCCTTGTAAGCCTGGGGTCCCGGGTTCAATTCCCGGTGGTGCTCAAATTTATAACTTGTGTTGGGCAAGGCCGTGGTCTAGGCATCACGGAGTTTTCCTCCGGGGGCTTCCCCGGTTTCAATTACTCCATTCACACACAGAAGAAGGCAATGGCAAACCACTTCTGGATCATCTCTGCCAAGAACGTATATGAACAGGTCCCAGTCCGAGAAAAGGATGGAAGGATCTTGTTCATATGGACCTGTCGTCACACAGAACACTACAAATAAAAAAATTCACTAGACGATGGATAATATCCAAGAAAATTTTTATTCAATTAACGTAAATCTGGTTTCATCCCTACACAGACTTTTGTCCTACTCTCTCTCTTCGATCAGTGCCCTTCTGTGACCGCCACGTGGTATTGCAAAGCTTCTTCAAAAATTATTTTTACTAAATTATCACCTGAAATGGGATGAATCCAGTATCAGCTTCTTCACTACGGATTTATACAAAATGCTGTATCGCAGTTTTTAAGATTTTCGACTATAAATAGAACTTCAAACGAAACGTAACCTACGACATTTCTATTGAGGTTAAATGTCCTAAGGGCGTAGGGATGTGTAGAAAACAGTAGTCCAATGAGTTTAAGTCCTCGTACTATGGAGCAGTGTGTACTCAGCCGCTGACGTCCTCGTGACGCCACCCACACATCAATGTCTGTCAGTGTCCAGAGACAGGTGAGCGGACACGCAGAGCGATGTGTCGTTAATTACGACGGGGACTGAAGTGCACACATGCGGTCTGCAGATGGCTCTCGCCAAATCGAATCTTCAACACGGTAACCAGGCTATAATCAGAAGGCGAAAGTTCATTTCGATAATAAGAATCGATTTCTAGCTGGTTCCCTGAGGTAATCGACTGTGCGATGGGCTCTTTCGATGTATTGAAGCTTCTGTGTTGGTTAACTCAGTTTCGATCTCTCGCTTTCGAGACAGCAGCTGTGTCCGCCCACAGTATGATCCACAAACTATTTCATTACAACTGTCTTAAGTGTGAATATCTTTTCGCTGTGACGTTAGGCGTAATTCTCGTTTCGTTTTTAAGGCAAGACTCGGTATCTCAACCTGAAGACATTTTCGTCTGTCAGTTTATAATCGCAAAGTTCTTACAGGGGTTACATTACATTCTGTGTGTTGGTGGATGGGTGTACTTAGACAGTCGGCACGTATCACTTTTATAACTCAAACTGTGCACTTTTTTCAATCGAAATGTTACACGAGCCACCGCAAAGACAACGCATTACGTCTCTATTACAAACGTCAGTGTATGAAAATTGTATTTGAATTATTTTATCGTTTTGAAGCTTTATATATAATTATATACACCTGAGGATGGTTATTTTAGGAACTGAAACATGTCGTGAAACATGAAAAATGATGGTCTAATGTAAAATCGAATATTTCGATAAAGAACATCATTTAATATTTTAAATATTTTAAAATGTTAATTATTGTAATATTTTAATATTTAATAAGAATTTATTGTGATTAGACGGATTTAATATAAACGTCAGTTGGTTAATTCGATTTGAAAAAAGGGGATTTCCCGTTGAAATTCATCTAAAAGCTGCAGAATGCCATCTAGCGTCATTACTTAGAACTATCTATATCAATCGTGATACCTCAACGTTTTCCCGGGGACTATTAAAGGAAGCTGGGACCATCTAAACTGATTGACGTTTTCGTGGGTTTTATCAGTCACTCTTTGCAAATGCCGAGATAAACTCGAAGCTCTGAAGAAAGGCCAATCGTTTATAGAACTTATTTCCTACGTCAAGTCGATGTTGTTTCGTTCAATGACGTCATAGACTTAAGACGGGTCTGCACGACCATCCTCGCGTCAGAAACACTGAAATGGGAAGTTTGTATGTGGGAAATTAAAGATCTTTTCTCATATCTGCTGGGCATATGAGCCAACAAAATCCGAATTCATAGGTAATTAAAACAAAAATTTGCTCTCCAGGTGTACCTATTGATTTATTATCAGACTCGGTGCGCAGTCAGATGACCTACTCAAACAATTAACATGTGATTCCTTCATGATTTATTCACAACACAGGATAAATGAGGCAAAGATCAGTCCCTCATTCTATAAATTAAATCAATTTCACACTTCCGAGTTTGGAATGATCTGGACTCGAAAGGAGGACATTTAAATGGATGACAATGTAAACCTGTACGCAGTGTGGACCAGTGAACACGTCATATCATCTGACTGAGCCCAAAAATTCATTTGTACGTGAAATCTGGAATTATTCCACAAGCAGTTAACAGAAGTTAAAACTCGTGCTAATTGAAAGCAGATTTGTGTTGAAAACGTACACTTAAAATCTCATAATAGAAGTCAAATACTGAGTTCATTTGAGGAAGAATTTCGAGGGTGGTGATGGATGTAAAATCCTGAATCGTTGTACTATCGATTTTACGTCCAGAGCCACAAACTTTATTTAGGTTCTGTCGGTGATTTTGTAGGTGTAGCATTTTAATTCTCTATTTTATTTTAGATAATAATCTGTGTACGTCCCGCGGTCTGAGGCATCGTGCTTCGGACCGGCGATACGGAATGCTCGCTGGTTCGAGTCTCGGCGGAGAAGGAATTTTCTCATGAGCTTTCGACCAGTCCAGCATCGTGTAGGAAATTGGGGAGCTACAATTAGTAGCGTAATCCGGTCAGGGAAACTAGCAATGGCTGGGGGTTGGTCGTGCTGACCACACGTCACCCTGTATCTGGTTGGATGATCGTTCATTTCTGCTTAGGCATGTGAACGTGAGGCCAGCAGTCAAGCTAGTCGGCTTTGGCTCTCTGGAGCTGTTACGCTACGGATTTAATTTTTAATTTAATTTAATAATCTGTGCACATGTAGACAGGTCACGAACTCTAGTTATTGGAGATTACACCTCTTATCGAAGACGAATTGTGTTATTCTAAGCTGTGACTCCGTTATTTTCCTACAGATTCACATGACGTTACAACCGAGAGGAGCATCATTGTCGAACAGAAGTTGCCTCGGTACAGAACCGATTGGGGAAGAGTATTTCTAATTTATACCTTTAGGGACATCAACACCAACCAACATCTTGGAAATTTAAAATGGTATTTGGATGAAATTCGTATTTGTAGAAGTCCGGCTTTGCAAAGGCAGATATGAATTATCTCAGAACACATTCTGGTTCGGAGACCTAAGGGTTACGTTGTGCGACGCAGGGATTCTCCGTGAGGCAGGCAGCCACTGTGACGTAGCAGTGACACATCCTCTTTAGGAAAAGTCTGTGTGATGTCCCGCGGTCTGAAGTAGTCGATCCATGTATACATCGCGAGTTACATTAATTATGAGCTATTTTTCAAGTCGGTTTGCTTGTGTTCCGTCATGTAATTCACTAGATGGATATTAATTAAATTTGGTGTGGCGTGAAGATTCAGAGTTGAAGGAAGATTTTGTTTTGTCCCTGTCTGATATTAATAAAATTTACATTTTTAGAAAATTGATCGCGGTGCATAAATATGCACGTCTATTTGGTGCCTATGAATTTCACGTGAAATATTTCATAATTTTGTATCTAATTATTCAAATACAAAAAAATAACTATTACTGGTTGCATGGTGAATAATAATAATAATAATAATATTACTAATGTTTCTGTCCGCAGTAGAGTTTTGTCAGAAGTAACAAACGGCGTAGGTATTTAAATTGCACTGGATTCATTTCAAATCTCAGTGTACTCCAAACTGGAGTATGTCTTCCCTCTTCTTTTCATTTATTACTTAAGTTTCCATGACACTATATTTAGAGTGCGGGTATCATTTGCTTAGGTGCAGGTACCCGTTTTCCACTTAAACCCTGTTTTCATAGCCTTGTGATCTCGGCAACTTGTCTCACACGTGTGTAAAGCGTACGATATAAACAACCCTGTGGTGTTAAACTCATATGAGGGGTTGCATAGCTAATGAATTTCAGGTTGACATTTGGAAAAGGAATTAAACTAGAACGAGGGCAGTATGTTCAGTCCGTGTTCTCTGTGTGTCACCTCGAAATTACTTTGAACAAAGTGATCGAGTTTCTAGAACTCAGTAGGAAGAGATCATAACAACGGAGTCAGCCGGACGTGAGTCCTTCAGTTGTTAATTAAATTATCTAAAATGTATGACTGTTTTTATTCAGATCAGCAGAGGCGAAACATTGTTTTCTGAACGTTATGCCGGAGAACATCCAAAAGGGAGACACACCAGAAGGCAATTGCCACTGAAAGCATTCACCTGTGCAAAAACTCACCCTCGTCCCGGTTACTGCCAATGAGGATCTCCGTATCGTCGTAATCTCCGTCCCTGATTAAATCAAGGGGATGTTTGGGAAGGAAGACGCCGTCAATGGTAGGAGCCGATGGGAATCCAAGAACACCCCAGTACGAATTCCACTGCTGCACGGAAATGGTCTTAGAGTCCACCAACCTCAAACACGCCATCACCTTACTCGGCGACTCAGTCAGCTGGTCAGCATTACAGCCGACATCTTCCACTAGGACTCGTCCTATATCTGCAGCCTTCTCTGCTGTCATGTAACTCCAAGGAGCGTTCAGAGTGCCTGATTGCATGATTCCTCTTCTGACAAGGCTTCTTGTAACCGGCGATAACAAGTGGATGCTCACTGAGCCACCTCCTGCAGACTCTCCAAACAGTGTTATCAGTTCTGGGTCTCCCCCAAATGCAGCGGCGTTGTCTCGTAGCCAGCGGATAGCCAGTGCTTGGTCCCATAGTCCCATGTTTCCAGGTGCCTCTTCTGTGTCCCCTCCAAAGAACGGAGCCAGGTACAGGAATCCGAAAGTACCAACTCTGTACTGCATCGATGCTACTATGACGTCACTCGTTGCTGCTATGATGTCGGCGTCGTAGACGTCCAGGGTGGAAGTGCCACTCATGTAACCTCCGCCGTATATCCAGACGAGTATCGGCACTTTGGGCCTCTCACCAGAGTGCCTCATTCTTACCCGTTGAGGAACCCAGATATTGAGATACAAACAGTCCTCAGAGACGTTGGTATTAGGGTTCCACATCTCTTCACCTTCAAAGCCTGGGAAGTATTCGTACCTTTCCTGATAGCAGCTGTTCGGTAAGATTGTAGCGTCCAAGACGCCGTGCCAGGGGTCCACAGGAACCGGACGTCTGAAGCGAAGTGGACCTACCGGGGGCTTTGCGAACGGTATTCCAGTGAATATGTGAACTTCCTTATTCATAACCATTCTGGAGAAACCTCGGACCAACCCGCTCTGAGTTTCGATTACCAGAGGGTCGTTGTGATAATCACGGTTGTTGATGTTAATGTTGCCGGTTGAAGTCGAACCGCCGGATGAACTCGGGTGTGGCGCTGAGGAAGAACTGTTGAGGTGAGGCTTGGAACCGGCACCAATCGCGTTGATGCACCACACTGTACTCAAGAGAAGAAGGGCGATCAACTGGCCCTTGGACCCCATGTCGGAAAAAGTTTATATTTTTTTTTTTTTGAAAATAAAATAAATTTTCTTCGTATCTCAGCAGAGAAAACTTCGGTAAAATTCACTCTAATTTTGATATGTACTGATTAAAGGACGTAGGATTATGCAACTGTTCAAAATCAAAGTTCGCTGAAGGTACGCAGAATTTACAGCATACGTTCCGAAGATATGTCACACTGAGCTTGATGTTTGTTACGTCGATGAATTAATATCACCGCGTGGTGTGATCTTTGGTGATTTCCTTATCCTCGTGACGAAATCCCGGCTTTGTGCATTAATTCAGGTCTTCTGATAACGCAGTTTATTTTCTTGGCAACTGAACACTTGTTTTCTACACTATCTGTACACGTGTTTAGAAAATAAATCTTCGACTTTAAAATGCATTCGTGGCAGCTTCCGGCGGGCGCTACGTTTACGTCGTAAAACAATTTCCGTGCGTCCTCCTGAAGAGTGCGTCACGCATGGAGGATTGCGCTCGTCATGTGTGTTTCACTGTTAGCGCCCTACCGACTTGGAGGAGAAGACGAAGCAGTTGGAGAGAAGTCGCGAGTGGCGAAGTCCTTTATCACAATTCTCTGTAGCACCTTGGCGTAGCCCCTCTGAGGCTGCCTCCAGTAGCGCTGCTGTCCACAGTGCTCGGCACACTGCTGCTAATCCTGCCGCCTGCCCGTCCTATCACCTCCGGGCGCAGGCGCGCAACCTCCGTAGGTCCCCCGTAGTACTACGACCGTGCATCGCCCGCCGTCTTCGCGCAACAGTGTCATAAGTACGGAGGACAATTCCCTTCTCTTTTCAAATTTGTTTCCCTTCCTCTGTCCTCCTTCATTCTTTCCCCTTTCATTCTTCTGTCTCCATTTGACGTTCGTTCTCATCTCGCTGGCTGTGTTTACTTATCGTCTTTTCCTTTTCATTGCAGTCGATATTCGACAGGCGTTTGTGACCTACTTACAAGTAGAGTCTCTGAATTTCACTGAGTGTGGTCCTTCTCTGCTTCACCGACGTAATTCGTGTCATGTATTAAATTACTATCAGCAAAGACAAGGTTAATTACGAGCAAACGATGAAAAATGGGACCACGTCAAAGAGAACAAACAAATTACGAGCAAACGATGAAAAATGGGACCAAGTCAAAGGGAACAAACAAACATATAACTTGTACAACAGAGTGACGCCACGGTGGTCTAGCGGTTAGAACGCTGGCCTTGTAATCCTGGGGTCCCGGGTTCGAATTTATAACTTGTGTTGGGCAAGGCCGTGGTCTAGGCAACACGGAGTTTTCCTCCGTGGCATCCCAACAATTACTCCATTCACACACAGAAGAAGGCAATGGCAAACCACTTCTGGATCATCCGCCAAGAACGTATATGAA